>JACDOX010000083.1:0-232149 GCA_014549065.1 Cardinalis cardinalis | reverse complement strand
CTTTCTTTCTTTCTTTCTTTCTTTCTTTCTTTCTTTCTTTCTTTCTTTCTTTCTTTCTTTCTTTCTTTCTTTCTTTCTTTCTTTCTTTCCTTTTCCATGGCTTAATCAGTCAAAATTTAGAGATAGCAATGCTGCACTGAACTATGGTCAAGGAAAGCATTTCAATCGTGCCTGTGAGAGGAGCTCTAATTCACCCTGAGAGAGGAAACTGTACCCTATTTCTACATGGATTTTTAATTTATTGGTATTACATACGTGGATTGTGTTTGGCCTAACCAGAAAAAATAAGACGTTCCACATTGCCATATTTTCAAAGATAATGTATCTATTTTCTCTTGCTTTATGCAGTGAAGAAAAAGATAATATAATGCATTCTCTTTCATCTTCTCCTAGAGCAGAAATTTGGGCTATGACAACCAACTTGGGCTTTCCAGCCCTGTGGCAATTGTAGCTCAGTATAGCTTCATATGGAAATAAAAGGCAGAGATAAATTTCTTTTTGTGGCACTTTTGACAATGACACAGGACAAGACTAATCCCTAACATGCAAAATTTAAGCATTTAGAACTGGTATCAACACTTTGATGAGCCCATTTTAAAAACAAGCACAATAAATGTAATTTCATCTAGGCAACATCCAAGCATACCCATCTGCTGAGGCACACAGCTGTTTCTTTCTCTTAAGTAATGTTTCTTCTCAGTCATTTTGAAGAGAAGACTTAGAATATATTTTATGCTTCAGTTCAGTCTGATCATAGCAAAGGTTTAGCCAAAAAGGCACCTGAATTTTTACAATAGTTTGCACATATTTGCAAGTGGTTAAACACTGTTCCAGAGGAGGGAACAAGCAAGAGCAACTTACCATTCCCAAGACAAAATGAAGACCCAGGTTCTCAATGCTGTCATAACATTTTCTACTGAGATTTTCCATGGTTTTTCCATAGATTAAGGAGATAGTACATAATGAAAAGGTCAAGACCTCTTCTTCCCACATGAGAAGGCTGGACTGCACTGGCAACAAAGCAGAAGAAAATTCATCAGCTAAATTAACAGATGTGATGAATGAAATTCTTTACATTTATTAGCCTGTGATATGAAGACAAGCATGTTATCAGGATTCCTTTTTCAAAAGCAAAACACTGCTGGCTAATAGTATCAAGATGTTTAGTGTTTAAATAAGGAATCTGGGCATTTTGCTGTCTGCTCCACATGAATATTCTACCATGAGAGCTGCAGTTGTTTCAGATTTCCTATTTACACCAAGTAGAATTGATACCAGACAGCAGGTTTGCTTGTACAGCTGAGCTAAGTTTACAGCCTCTCTCACTTTTATGGACCCAGAGAGCTGACTGGTTTGCACGCTTCATCCACTTGAAATACAATCAGGGCACAGCATGGAGAGGAAAACTGTTGCTGAAGTCAGAAATTATTAGATTTTCTTCAGTTTGTTTCCGTAAAGCAAGTAGTGTTCCCTGTGCCCCCAGTGTTTTCAATGTCAGCTCTTCAAAACTTTTGTTCAGTTCATCATGCTTATTATGCATAAGGTCATGAATGTTACTGAGTGTTACCGATGTTAATAGCAATGTTTATAGCTAGGTAGCTTAAGTCAATGCAGTGTCTTTAATAAACTGCTCAATTTCTGCATCTCCTGTTAGCACAGTAATTACAGGAGGTAAATAAGGGGGGGAAGTTACCTTTAATCATAGGCCTGCTTTTTAAGAAGGAGTTGTAGTATAGGAAAAAGCTTATCAAATGTAAATCGACAGGAGTCATGAGGAGAGCTTCAGATATCATGAGTTTAAGTCTGACCTCTTTAATTTTTCATCTTATTTTAAGAAGTAAACACGAATTGTCATCACCTTTTCTTAAAGTAACAAAGGAAAAAAAGATATACTTCTTTTTTTGTTTAATAAGAATAATACTGATATGTTTTGAACTATAACTAGTTTGACTACCCCTAGACTGAAATTTTTCATTGAAAAATATCAGCTTCTGAAAACAGCAATTATATCAAAAGATATAAAAAATTGGCTACTTATTAAATTCCAATTTGAAGACACTAGGCCAAGGTAGTTGTTCGGTAATGTAATGTTTTCTTCACTGAAGCTCCATTGAAATCCCAGAAGTTGTCCTGTGTAAGCTGTAGGAAAAGTGGCATATCCAGTGTGACAAAGAGACATCCCAAACCAGGCATATCCTAAGTGGCATATCCAGTATGACAAGGAGACATCCCAAACCAGAACTCTGGTAACTTATAGGCAGAGGGGTAGCAAGAGGTTTGACAAGGCTGGATGCAGCTCATGAGCAAGTTGTACTAATTCTACCTGTGTCTTTCTCAGATGCACACAACATCAGTTGTTAGGCAATTTAACCAGTCTGGTGTGCGGGCTTCAAAATGCCTTACCAATATCTCCCCTTTTCCATGGCACAGAAGATGTCTGAATAAATGCTAGTAAGAATTTCAATCTTTTGCCGTTGTCTGGGTACCAGCCACATTAGTTTAGTGCTTGACTTTGAGGACATTACATCTAGCATTCAAATGTCACAAAGTCTGGGATACAAGATTTCAGCAGCTGAACTGTGCATAGCTCCACAGAAAAGCACAACATATAATTTCCCTTTAAAGTATGACAGGAAATTGTATAGGCAGAACAAAGATTATCTGAAAGTGGTGGTTGACAGAAAGATCCAAATGCAGCCTTCAGTTATGACAGATGTCCATGACTAGGATTCACTGCACATCTCAGCAATGGGAAAAATATATTTACACAGACTGTATATGATGAGAAACCAAGAAGTAAATAAAGAAGCGCTTGATTTTGGTCACTAGCTGAACTAAGATATCTGGTCCATTCTAAGGATTATTTCTGGATGATAGTTATGCTTTCCAGATGCAAGGGAGGATGTCCTATACACTGCTGGGCTGTATTTTAAAGGTATTAGAGGTAAAGGTTTTGATTTGGAGGATGGATGCATGAGGACTAGGTGGGCAGCAGAAACATGGCCAAGTGGAGACTTGCAGAATCTCTTGCCAGGAAGAGATGCTATCCAGCATCAGTAAGGGTCAAAAATGCTGCAGAGTGGAGACAGTGCAAGCTGGACTTAAATATTGATCTTTACCGTATGTCTAGAGATACCCATTCTGAATTGCCATGTGGAAAAGAAGAGGTTTGCAGATGATTTTTGCAGGAAAATACGTTCAGAGATAACCTAAGGTGTGGTTTCTTTCCTAGTCTGTTCATTTCCACATGTTGTTGGTTGGTATCTGACATGGTGGCAGCAGCACCACATACTACCAGCCCTATTAAAGATGTAGGGACAGAAATTCACACAGTACAATGTATTTTGCAGGTTAGACACTCTTGTAACTGTGCTAAAGGAAGTACTGCATGGGCATTTAAGAAAATAACATGGAGTGCACTCATTTATATGTTATTATGTTTGTATATTTTCAGCCAACAGAGCCTGCATCTTAGCAGGGCATAAATGTCAATGACTTAAGTTCACAAGTTATTTTCAAAAGAGATAAGATTTTAGAAAAAACCCCTACAAGAACTGAATTCTCAGGGATTTAGAAATAATCAAAGACATTTTGGAAAATCACCAAGTTTAGCACTTGCATTTCTTTCATCAATGAGCTTGCGCTAGTATTTAAAACAGGTTGTATTTATATAAGCTAGGAAAACATTCATAATGTAATATCATTTCACTGTGCCATATCTGTATTTTTTAAAGCTCACTGCATACTATCGCTTCTTATTTTCATCTTCTAAAACATATCAACACAAAACAAGAAATAGAAAGATCAGTCAGTGCTTTGCCAGGCAGAGAAAGTTTTGTGTTCCCTGTTACATTCAATGAAATTTTCATCTCCATTCTCCAAGGGATCAGACCTCTGTTTTAATAGCTCCTCCTGGTTCTACAAAATGGTTGACAGACCATTAAACTAGCATCCAAGACCTCTGCTGAAGATAGAATGCTAATTAAAATTCAGAGAATAATTTCTAGATATCACATGTTGTTGCCATGCGGAAGAAATAAGAGAATCACACAGAATAAATTAGATTGGAAGAAACCTCTGAGATCGTGGAGTTCAACCTGTGATTGAACACCACTATGTCAACCAGACCATGGCACTAAATGCCACATCCAGTCTTACCTTAAACACCCCCAGGGACAGTGACTCCTCTGCCTCCTTGGGCAGTCCATTCCAACGCCCAGTCACTCCTTCTGTGAAGAAATTCTTCCTAATGTCCAACCTACACCTCTCCTGGCAAAGCTTAACACTTAACACTCCTGGCAAGCTTAACTCTTGTCCCAAATAAATCTTAAATGTGAAATTTGTCTATATGTACTACAGCCACAAATAATTATTTAGAAAGCTTTATGTAAATTAGCTTACTACATTGAGAACATAAAAAAATTAGGAGTCTTTAATAGTGACAAAAAGGTTCAGTCCAAACACTTGTAATTCATATCCTCAAATAAAAGAAAACTATATGTTGAACAGGGCTTTAGATGCTTTAAGGCCAAGGCATAATGATCATCTTTGCATTCCAGATCAAAGACTGAAAAAATGTGGTGTAAGATACATTTTTTAAACCAGGGTTTGGGTGCAATGACTGCAAGGTACTTGGAATAATATCACAAAAGAAACAGTATTCATTTATATTCATATCTTTGGAAAAGAAGTGAAACATTAAAGAATGGGTTTTATGACAGTAGAAAAAAAAAGGCTGAAAGAATACCTCTTCTCAGTTCCAAACTTTGATCTACATTTTGATTACTGATTATAACATCTGCTGGGCCTGCTGAATCCTTACTTTAGGCTTACCACAAGATAGCACCTTGGTGAATAATTGCCTTAAGTGAAAAGGTAAACATTTTTTCAAGACTCTTTTTGACACATTTACAATAATAGGCTACTGACTACTTACCTTGATTTACTGCATGCTATTCCCTAGAATGAAATTATAAACCATTCAAGCTCTTCCCGCATTTCAGTTAACGTATCTGGGTATTTGATTTGCAAATAAATAAAATACATTTTATTTATTTTATTTATTTGCAAATAGAGGAAATCAGTTAGGGAATGGGTCTATCAGAAGGCATTTAGGTCATCAGCCAAGGTTTGAAGGAGCTGCTCATAGCAGGCAATCTTCATATTGCAATCTGGTGCAGACACTCCACGATGCCCAAGTCCATGACTTTGCTCCTTCTTGTCAGTGTTACCTGTCTACATGATCTTTGGTGTACTGTTTTTACAGACCCATTGGCTATGGTTTTCAGAAAGGCTGAAAATTTATTACTTCAACAAGAATCAAATATTGTCTAAATTAATGAATAATATTGAAAGATATTCCTCTAACACTGAATTACATCTTATATGGTGGCTTGTACCTATTTAAAACTGAGGTAATGAAACCTAACCCTCGAGTGGAACAGTACTTTGTATCCCACCCAAAAGTGGTGGAAAGCTATGAAGATGCTGTAACTAGTTTCTCTGATCTTATGGGGCCAAATGCTTTGAACCCATTGTTTAGAGCAGAACTACTAAAATTATTCATGAGAGGTTTATTTATCACATAATTCTATGCTGCTTTGGTGATCATTTTCTATGGTGTTTCTAGGTGGGTTTTTCACAGGGTTTTGAAATTTTTTTGTGGGCTGGGGGTGGTAACTGCCAAGCAATTGTCTCTGCACTGATTTCACAAGGCATAATAGATTTAGATCATAACCATTAACACTAGAAACATTTGCTTTTGACTCTGAAACAAGAACTTCTTCTGAGTATGTGAAATTTAAAATTGAAGACACACAATTATCATATATTTGTCTCAATGGCTCCTTGGCTGTTTTACTACCAAAAAAGGTGACATCTTGAAAAGGCAAATCAACTGTATAGTTCTTTGAGGGGGAAAAGCTCCAACCAAACAAAAACAAACTGTGCAGATGTCTCCACTCTTCTCCTCCATTTTCATAAAATATGAGGCGGCTGAGAACAAGTCAAGAGGAATTTAAGATCTGAGTACTCTTTTTCACTGTACAGATGTCTATTTCATCCAATTTTTTCATTATGATCCATAGCAAAAGAGATTTGTTTGCTTTTAAAAGCAGAAAAAAATCTGATGTGAAGCTAGATGATGAAAACAGCTCACAACCCAGTGCATATGCATCTAACAGGGAGCACTGTCAAGAACTTGAGAGCTCTGACATTTGGTTTTAGAGGAGTCAGGGCCTAAGCCGTGCAAAATGATCATCATCATGATTCCTTCATCAAAGAGGAGGGCCCACTGGTTCCCAGACATGACACTGGCCTGTGCCACACACTTTGCATTAGGATGCATTGCTCTTCTCAGAGTATTTTCAATGAAGAAAAGCAGAAAAACAGTAGATGGGAAGTTTTCCCTGTTCATTTTATTCATTCCATCTTTTTTACTAAATACAACAGGAAAATAAATACACTTACTTTTTCTTAATTTCCTTCTTTTAGTCTTTTTCCCTATCCCTAAATTTTCCAACAAGACAAATTTCCTGTGTGTTGTTGGTGGTTGAAGACAGCAACGACCTTGTCTGAAGAAAACTGTGTCATGAAGTCTGAGGTTCATAAGACAACATACTTTCAGTAAAAACTGGTTAATACTTGTTTGTCAGCTGTTCCCTTTACCTCCCTCTCAAGGATTTTCTGTGCCCTATGAGAAACAAGGCCTTGGACTACAAATGCCTCAGCCTGACAAGGATTTCTGTACCATAAACAGTAAAAATACATAGTAGTATTGTAATTATGGACTCGCCATGGTCTCACATATTATAACCTCCTAGTTCCCTCTAAGCAAGAAAAAGGAGACCCTTTCACCCAATTTAATTTTTAGGATATTGAAGTGAAAATTAGTAGCCAAGCAAAATATAGGGGATTCTTGAACATGCATATACGTATATATATTTTAAATTTATATTTATACTTTAAATATTTTTGTATATTTTATATAATTATATATTAATATTATGTATGTATATAAAAAAACCCTGTGGTGCTATCTTGCCTTTAATATTGCCAGGGAGGCAACATTCAAGTAGTTATTTTTCTTATTTTAGCATTTATACACCAGAGTGTATTCAGTGCAGGGCTGAATCTAATTAGCATAAATGCAGCTATGCGAAGATCAAAACCCATGAAGATGTTTTGAAGATTGCAAAGGCTGGAAAAAAAGGCTTAATTGAATACAACCACAATGTGCCATTAATTTGAAAAGAAACATAAACAAACAGCAGGCTTCTAGGTATATAATTCCATTTTAGGAAACCTAGGATGGTGAATACTCATTTTCTCTAAAGGGACTAGCACAGGGACATAAGACACTTGCTAGCATAGAATTACTCACATGATTCAAATTAGCAATAGATAGATTACTGTATTTTGTTCCATTAACTTCAAATATGCTGGTTCTCCATATCTATTTTAGAGTATTAATATAATATTCACAAGAAGATTGCCGAGTAAAAGAAAACTAGAGTACAAAAATAAAAAAGAAGTAATCAGCTGAGATAACTTTCTCTTCTGCTCTGCATATTTATGTATCATTTGCTTAAAATGAAATTTCACTCAACCAACCACCCACTTTGTTTTCTACTGCAATTATATTTTATTGCTCTTTTAATGAGTGGGGGTTTAATTATCAGCCATTAGTAAATTTCTACATCCTCGCTGAAGTCATTGGCAGAGTAGGAGACACCTTTCTTCCACTGTGACGTTACTGCATCTCATATAGTTTAAAACCTGGTGTCTGTATCTTTTTTCATATTTTCATCCAGGCTTTAGCTATATGGGGCATCATGGAGAAAACACAGGGCTGCAAGGAGTGAGGGTGGGAGGCTGGGAGAAACATGGGAGCACTCCTCAGATCACAATGTCAGACAGAGCAAAGCAAGATCATGGGTGTCTGCAGCTGCAGACCAGACAACACCAGGGTATGGGACAGGAAGGTGATACTTGTTCTCCAAACAGCTCATTGGATGTCTGCTGCCAGGGGATGGTTTTAGACAGCTGAGGGTTCTCTGGAGCAGGTAGGGGACCTCAACACAGAGGAAAGGACAAGCTGGAGGTCTCAATATTTAAGGACAGCCTTCAAAGTCTGAACAGACTTCAGCTCTGCCCTTGATATTAGGTCCCTTAAGATTTGAGCCCCTCAAGATTTGAGCCTAGCAAACAGGGGTTCAATAGAAAAGTTATGTGACATTATGTAGCTTGTAATCAATGCATGCTGATGCCTTTGTTTAATAAAATGTATAAATAGTGTAAAGTTCTGATGACTGGGTGAGCCAGGTTTTTTATGGGTTACCACCCAGCTCCCTGCTTGTGCAAACTAGAATGAAAATTGAAAGGGTGTGTGAATTGGTGTTATGCACCAGGTAACGAGCCTGTGCTCAGGACAACACTCTCAAGTACAATTAGCAGTGTTTAGAGAGGGTGGTTTCATTTGTTTCACATAGTCTCACTCTCTGGGATACTACAAGACAGTATTCTCAGTTTCCTGTAGGCAAGAACTTTCCTTAAACAACAATTTAAAAAAAAACCACTTTGTTAAAAAAAAAGCCTTTAAGTTCATTTTATGTCCACTGCTGCTGAAGGAACATTGCAAATGCCAAGCTGACCTAGAGAGCCACACATCCTGTTCCACCTCACTGTTACTCTGCTCCTTATCAGCCTCCATCACGGTCTTTGAACCTGGAGCAAGACATAATATTAAAGACAAGAAACAAAGGAAAAGGGAAGAGAAAGGAATCAAAACTGGAAAACAAAGAATGCTAAAAAAAAGAACCATCTTTTATAAAAGCCAGTACATGATTAATGTTTCAAAGAAATTTTAGTGAAGGACAAAAATCTTGAAACTATTTAATGTTCCAAACCAGTTACAGACTCATATTTTCGCATGTATCTGTATAAACAGTATACACATTTAGTTAGTCATGAGCTCTCACAAAGACATTTAATACAATTTAATTGTCCCTTTTTTCTCCTTTTTATTTCTTTTTAACTACTGAAATCATCTTCTTTACTTGCATGCCAAAGTCTGAGAGTGTTTAGTGGCACTTGAAAACATTGACCAAATAAGCAAACCAATTAGATTAATTGGCACCAGAGGTGCTGTGTGCTTTTGGATAATACACAGATGGAAAAAAAAAACCCTCAACATTTACTAGTTTTAAGACTCTGTTTCCAAAGCTTTGTTTGTTTTAAGGATTATGTCTATGTATCCTGCTACTATTGATTTTCACAGAGCAGGAATGGTATGTACACATCCTGTTACAATGTGAATCCACAAAATATCTTCCAGACTGTTATACAGACTTAAAACACAGACTCAAAAAATATTTTTTACTTCCTATTTTCAATCACAAAACAATTCAGAAAACATACTGTGCATGCCTCTGAACAAGAGAGGGCAGAGAACAGGGTCACAAAAGAACTCCTCAAAAAATTAGCAAATTTTATTTCAGCAGTGCCATGAACAGATAAATGGTTAGGCTTAAACACAGGTTCTTTCTAACTTTTCTACTCTACTTTTGAAAAAGTTCTCTACTTTTTCAATCCTTTTGTTTTTCTTCAGTCTTCCCTTTTCCATATCATAGTAAGATCAGTAGGAATTTTTTTTTCTGGGACTGGTATCATAAAATCTTTATTGTTACCCAACACTTTAAAGCACCACGTGTCTTTTAAATTCCTGTATGGCTCTTTAGGAGTTCAGACTCTGCATATTATGCAACAGACACAGTAGGTAGTTGCAAGTTCTCTAAAGACTTTCATGCTGGAGTGCTGGATAATTCATGTGTTGATACAGCTAGCCCAACATCTATTGCAGATTTTGTGGCATATTTGAGAAGTTATACAGCTCTTTTGAGCATACCTAATAGGTCTGATGTCTATTTAACTGAAAAGCAAAGAAAGAAAGGAGTGACTGTAAATATTTCTTTTCTTATTTAAATTTATTATTAATAAAAAGAGCTTCAGAAGTTACCTGTGAGATAAAGGTATAGTTACCATACTAAAACTAGAACAGAAAAACAGTCTGATAACAGTCAGATGGACACAGCTTGTAGCAGCATTAAGTCTCAACAATCGTCCCTACACTGTGCTGCTGTGCATAAATCTATCTCTCCATCAAAACTTGTAGCCAACTGGGAATATATTGTCAGCTCAGCAGAACTAGTAACTTAGGGCAAAGCAGTTAAAAAGGATAGAGTAGTTGCAGTCCTAGGGTTTCAAAATCCTTTAAAAACTGTAACCTGAATTGACTACATAAATGATCCATGACTTCAGCACCATAATGGACTGAATCAAAAAATCCATAAATCTTCCCATGACAGCTGCTTCTTGCTGTAGCATAGGCTTGAGCACCATGCTTGTAGTAACTGGAAGATGAGATCACTGAGCAGGGACCCTACACACCTCAAAATCCAGTCAGATCTCTTACTTCGATGAGGACTCGCATGAGGCATGAGAACAGTCTATGGCCCATGTACAAAGAAAGGAGATTATTTTGATCACATGTGAGATATGCCTTCCCAGATGGGTAACAAGAGAAGATGTCAGGAAAGATGAACTGATTTTCACCATAAGATGGCTAACTATCCTCAGCTTTCAATCTCAGACATGAAAACATTTACCTTGCAGACCTTTTTAGTGAATGCACTTTTGCTCTCACACTCCTAGCCCCAGGTCTGTGATGGTATGGCACTGTCTGGAATCAGACCTGGGCTGTCTAGCCAACGAACAATGGGCTAATGGAGACTCATTGAAAGAGCATTTGGTTCTGTTTCAATCATTTGATCTATTTGTTTTCAAAAGCACAGCACACAGATTGAATAGGTTGGTGTTGCTAACTTTCCCTGGTACAATACTCCTTTTGAAATTGGTGCATTGCTTACAACACAGCGCAATGGCTCCTGGGCATCTAAATTTTTCTTGTTTTGTTTTGGTTTTGTATATGGATATATATTATTTAGATGGTGAATTTCTCCATGATGTTCAGACACCAGTGGAGTACTGTGCCTACTCACAGTGCTGTGTAAGCAACAATTCAATCTCCAAAGTATTGCAAAAATGATTTACAGTGAGTGACAATAAGCAATTTAATAACTGTTTCAGCTAAGGTTCTACAGTATATAGTAAACCTCTTGCCTGGAAAACCTGTTTCAGCAACTGTGGCTCTCTGCAGATCTGGAAAAACTCGTGTTTAGCTATCTAAATTTGGAGACAACAAATTCACCTGAGGGTTTCAGATGCTTTAGAGACCACGCTATAAACAATTCATTTAACCATTAATATCCATTAAATTTTTATTACAATATTTGCTTATATGCAATCAACTTTTAATGCTGTTAGCAATAATAAGAAAATAAAACCCCAAAACTTCAAATGTTCACTAACAAAGGATAGTGGTTGGGCTTTGTGTCATAAGAAAATTTATAAAAAAGCCAAAGACCCCAAACCTTTAGGCAAAACCAGCAGACAAAACATGAAATATTTTCAGGTGCAGTACATTTCAGACTAGTTTTGCAAATTTCAGATGCAAGCTGTCCAGAAAGTGTAGCATACCAAATGAGTTCTCTGTATACTCCCTCTGTGATACAGAAAGAATAAATGTATACATACTCTAGCTGAATTCCTTACTCCTGATTTTAAAGGTTTATCAAACCTCTCTGGGGACTATATATCATAAATATATAGTGGGATTATATATCATAAATATAGAGACCTACTTCTACACCTTCATTTCTTGAGGTCAGAACTCATAATCCCATATTGTTACAGACTCAGGCAACTTACACCGTATGGGTGGCACATGGGAGTTTTTTTATAGTTCAATACTATGTTACATGATTTGGGCAATTGATATCCATGACAATGACACATAAATAAAATAGTTATGCATTTGGAGAACAAAATGGGGTAAAAACCTCAGGGACTTGGGGACCCTTTTGAAGAGTAGCATTAATGTCACTTGTATACTGTGGAAATTTTTGCCATGTTGTTTTGGAAAAAAAATTCCAATGGTTGTCATTCCTGTTCACTCCCAGAAATGACAGAACTGTGAGGTATAAAATCCATAGTGCTCTTCTTTCATGTCAGAAAAGAGAGTGCAAGCTCTGATTTTTAAATGCTTTTGATGCTTTTAAAGCCAATACCCAACACAAGGTATGTTAAACTGGTTAAAAAGAAACTGCTTCTCTATCATGTTTCAGCATTTGGGGTTGAAATACAAGGCAGAACAATCTGAGTGCTATTTTTTTGTTTCTGCTGCTTTGATAAGGTAAAGACAAAAAGGGAAAAAAAGCCCAAACAACCACAGATAAACTGGAAGACTACCAATAGACATTAAGTAGGACATAATGAATCAGTAGCTCTGCTGAGAGTTTAACAAAGGCGCCATTGTTCTGCCACACAACGGGGGTGAAAGGTTAATCAGAGGCGAGAGCATACTAAAATTTGGGGACAGGAAAAGATATTAAACCTTCTGAAAAATATCAAAAGCTCACTTTTGAACTTTTTCACCCTGCTTCTTTGTCATCTTCACATCCCCTGGAACAAATCAAGATATCCTGATCTCATTAAATGACTGTTTAACTTACTTTTCTCAGAAATGTATTCCATRGAGCCTTAATTTTCCAAGTGAGGAAAAATTGTCATTTTTCTATATTGACTCAGTTTCCTAGGGCACAGGCTCCTCTTGTGTTTCAGCTTTTGAACACCAGAAAAAGTTTTCGTAGTTTCTCATTTAGCACTGCTGCACTGGGATTTTAAAAGATTCCTTAAAACTGTGTCTGATATTCTTCCATTTAAGAAATACTCTCTGAAGATTACCCCACAAAACTTCATTGTATTGCACTACTCTTACTCATTCCCTTTGGTAAATTAACATACCTTCAGGCACATCAGCCTTTGAATTTTTTTCCCAAGTAAATTCTAACACTATTGTTAATGTCTTATGCTCTCTCACCTCAAGTTGCATATATGTCAACACCCTCTATTCCTGCCTCTCTCTAGCCCAGTCTCCAACCCCTAATGACTTCTTATAGTATTCCCACTGAAAGCAATTAGCTGCACCAAAGCTCATTCCCTCCTTCCTGTTGCAGATGCAGTGCCTTTCCTCTCGGCCTATTTGCCTGCAGGCAGGACAGTTGGGAAGACAAGTGTTCTCTCTCTTCTTGTCATAGGTCCTTGGCAAGCGCTCTCCATGTACCCGCTTTCCCTCCAGGAGACAAAGCCAGTAAATTCAAGGGGGCATAATTAATCGTCTTTCAACTTTGGTGCTGTAACTGTTCCTACCTTCAAAGAAGGAGTCTTCTACCTTTTTTTGTATGTACCCTGTACACTGTACCAACATTGCAAATGGGTACCTTATCAATCTCTCTGATCATCCTATTTGAACAGCCCGAGTTAAATGTTCCACCATTTCTTGTTCCCTTTTCTTGTCCTCTACTTCCAATTTAGAGGAAATCAGACATTTATAAATCCTTAATTTAGAACACATTTCACTTGCATTTTCACTTCTCAACCAGTTCTTGGTGTGTTTTGAGATACAGTGGCAACTGCAGGTCTTCTAAATGGTTTATATTTGTTCTGGCATCCAATGAAGTTTAGAGGACAAATTGACAAATCTTTTCAGACGTTCTCTGGTCCTTCTGGACCACACTGTCCTTCTCCTCCTGAACACCAGCTACGGGATACACTGAAATATACTTGAAGCTGCATCAGAGGAAGTCAGCAACAGGAAAACAATTCTTCACACAAAGGGTGGTTGGGCACTGGAAAACTGGTTCCCTGTGGAAGTGGTCTCAGCACCAACCTGACAGAGTTCAAGGAGCACCTGAACAAGAAGTTAATGCAATGGTTTAGTGTTAGGTGGTCCTGCAAGCAGCAGATAGTTGCACTTGGTGGTCCTTACCATGGTTGGGTATCCTCCAACTCAATATATTCTGTGATTCCTGATAAAGTACTTTGGTAGGAGAAACAAATGTGACATTGGGAAAAAAAAGGAGAGAGCATATCCATACTCTTTACTTTATGCATCTGAATTAAGCAGAGAATGCAATTAAATTAGAAACTTAAGATGCCATTAAAAGAAAACCATGCCTCGCAGGTCCTGAAGGAAAAGGAGGGAATGCTTCAGTTTTGTATGAAAGTAAGCAAACATATATAGCTTAAATAGCCCAAATTGGACACTTAGAATGAAGGGAAGATCACTGATTTTAGGGACAGGGAACCAGGGACAATTTTCTGCCATGAAGCATTCTCAGATTAAAACCAAAT
The DNA here is from genome assembly GCA_014549065.1 of Cardinalis cardinalis. Taxonomy (NCBI): domain Eukaryota; kingdom Metazoa; phylum Chordata; class Aves; order Passeriformes; family Cardinalidae; genus Cardinalis; species Cardinalis cardinalis. The sequence continues at coordinate 217,839 of JACDOX010000083.1, read as the reverse complement.
GTCATTCAGACAGGAGCTGTAATTCAGCAACACAGAGTTGGGAGCAACCACAGAAAGAAAATCAGCATATATTATGGAGCTGGTTAACATAAATGATCGTTAATGACATGTTGGACATGAAAACTCATTCACCAGATCTCCTGGAGCCAAACAGAAACTTCCACTGGGTTTCATCAATCCTACTTATCATATCATCAGCCTGGATTTCTTCAAATTTTTCTGTAGCTTGACTCCCATTTTACATTTCACCTTTTACAGAAGAAGTCACTAAAGCAAAGGTTCTCTCTGTTGAGAGAACTTCCTTGCATAAAAAAAATATTGTCCTGACATTTTTATATTCCATAAGTCCTTGACCTTTTGGGGAAAATTCAAACAAGACCACAGTCCTTTTAAGCCTTTATGTTATACAGGATTCATTGCTAAACAAATCTTACGTTTGATTCATAAGTTTAAGTTTATATATCAATGTGTAACTTGGCGTTGTTTCATTGCATCCCCAGCTCTCCTCCAGATCTTTTGTGCTGCTCTGACAACAGGAAGAGACAGAAAATTCATATAACTGGTTATCTGCCCCACCCTGTTCATGAAAATAAATGCTCCAGACTGAATGACAGATGCTTTTCCTACTCTAAACTGCACAGTAGCCATGGGTCAGACTATATATGATTGAGTTTGATAGTCTGATAATGGTCCCACTCATAATTTTCCAGATTTTATTTAGTGGCCATGGATAAGGTTGTGGGATGCTTTGTCCTTGGACTTCACTACCAAGCCTTCATGTCTAGGGACAGAGTTCAAGTAAGAAAGGAGGTACTGAGTGTCAATGAGGAGTTCTCTAGAGCAATCCTGCCCCCCATACGTTTATAGGACCTGAAAGACCACATCAACTGGTGCTAAGCCCGGTGGCTGACACCCTAGCACAGCTACAGCCCGACAGCTTGACACGTCATGACTATAGAAAGGCAAACATAGTACCATGCTTTGCAAATAGAAAAGAAGGGTGATCTGATAAACTACAAGTTATCATCTCAGTTCTGTGAAATTCATGTAGTTAATGCCCTTAGAAATTTATTCCTTATTCCACCTTATATGAAGGTGGTGGTTGTGGCAGGTAACATCATGCATTTACCAAGAGTAAATGCTCTCCCTTTTGTGAGAGCAGTGGATGTCATTTACCACAACCTTAGTAACAAGCTGATTCGGCATGGTATTTCCATATTTGGGTTCAGGCACTGAGGTCTGGGTGGGGAGACAACTACATAAGTAAAAAATGGTTAGGTGTAAAGGCTGGTGACTGGTGTTTTATGCTTAACCTGGAAATAGGTTGGGGTGGCATTCCCCAAGAGTCTGTGGGAACCTGTCCTGTTTTACACCTTTATCAGTGTCTCAAGGGAGAAGATGTAGTGCACCTGCCTCAGATTTGCATATGACACCAGGCTGGGGTGCCTGTAGTCAAATACTTGATGGCAGGGGTGCATGACTTAGACAGGTGGGGATGGCAGTGACCCTGTAAAATTTAACAAGGACAAATGTTGAGGTCTGCTATGGAAAGGCAGAGTGCTGCAGACTGGGTCTGGGGAGCAGTTCTGGCAGAAAAGCCAGAGAGCAGGCTGAACAGGTACCAGCTGTGTCGTATGTGAGAACCATGGATCATCCACTCTTCTCCCTACTCAGACTATGAAATTATGCTTTACATACAGGAAAAAACATTAACAGACTGTGAGACTTGGCGCCCACAGCACAGGACAGGTCCTGAGAGGGCCACTGAAAATGGCCAGAGACCTGATGGATCTCTCCTAGGAAGACAATCTGAGAGAGTTGATGTTGTTCTGCCTGGAGGAGACCTCACTGCAACCTTCCCATAACTGAAGGGGGCCTATTTGAAAGACAGAGAAAGATATTTTACCTGGTCTTATAGTGAAAAGACAGCAGATAATGGTTTTGAACTGAAAAGGGGGAGGATTAGATTTTACAAAGAAATTCTTGAATGTAAGGGTAGGGAGACAGTGGAAGAGGTTGCCCAGAGAAGTTGTGGATGGATTCCTGGAGTTGTTCAAGGCCTGGTTGGATGGAGCTCTGAGCAATCTGGTCTAGTGGAATGTGTTCCCCAGCATGACAGGGAGGTTGGAATCAGGTAATTTTTAGCAGTCTCTCCCATCAGAAACCAAGCTATGATTCTATGATACAGTATGAGCATTATTAAATATATAAAAGAAAAATTATCATTAGCATAAAATCCAGAGCCAACCAAGTACATTTGGTCTGTAAAGCAGTATATCAAAATTGTTAAAAGGCTCCTTTAAAATTACTTCCATTTCAAGTGAATAGAGGGAGATCTGTACCAGCTTTTGTCCTTGGACACAAACTACTTATCCCGGAAGAAGAAAAGCCTATTCTTAAAGGAACAGTGACATAAGGCATGTAAGAGTGTGCCTGGATGCTCAAAGCTACATTTAGTTTACTTCAACACTCAGCTCCTGGGAACAGGCCAATACAAAGAGCTTCCCAAAGAATTTGGCAAAAGCCCAATGGGACTTCCAAGGAGAAAACATGGAGTTGGACCAGATGATCTCTCTAACCTCAAAAACTTTCTGAAGCAGAGTCAATCTTACTTTCCTTGCTTTAAATCCTTTTGAAGAAGAAAGCGTAAATCCAGGATTGATTTAGGCCACCAAAGGTTCTGCAGATGTTTAATGCATGACATTCTCATGGGAAGAGCTTGAGCCTTGATGTTTTATTGTTAGAGTCATTGTCTTTAGAATTGAATCAGGAATGAGAGAAGACATTGCATTGATGGAGAGAGAACACTCTCTCCCCCCTTTCCTCCCCCACCTGTCCACCTGCAAATATTAATCTGAAACCACAAAAGAGTAAAGGATAAAGGAAATTCATCTGAGCAACAAGCATCATTAATTGTGAACATAATTTATACCAACCAGCTTAAACCAAGGCACTGCAGAATTCTGTCCCATAGTTGCAAGACAATAGCAAGTGCCTATTGCAGCAACCTATTCTCATAGCTGTGACAATGCAAAGAGAAAGGGGTGTTCAGCACAGAAAAGTCCCAGCCGACAGTCAATTAAGTTTTTACATAGGTTGTGAGCAGATGTCTCAGGTACCTTAGGCAAGAGACAGTTGAAAACTAATTGAGCATCTAAATCACTACTTACATTTATACACATTCTGAGATTCACGCATGTCTACAATAACAGTAAAAGCATTTCTGGGCTGCCCTGACTGCAGTGGTCCACAAGAATCTTGATCTCAAATGTGGCTACTTTCAGTGAAGCTTATTTCTCATTCATCTACTTACTATACACCGTGCTAACAAAACCTGACACTATTGAAAGAAGTATTAACTTTTTCGTACATGCAAGACAATTTTTGAGAGTAAATATTTCAGAAGCTTATACTTGCTAGAAGCAGAAATTAATAACAATAACAACAATAATAATAATAATAATAATAAAAATAATAATAAAGGAGTCACAACTGTGTTTCACTTCTCTCTTATGAGCTTCCCAAAGAAACAGCCACATCACAACAACCCCACTCCAAACCTAACCAGGTGCCTAGCAAGCACAGAACTTACAGTTTGGGACTAACAGATGTAAAAAAAGAATTAAAATATTTAGCTGCATAGGCAAAGTGAAAACATAGCTGGTCATAAAAGTTGAAAGAAAACTGCTTCATCTTGGATAGCCTGGGTGGTACTGGCTGAGCATATAATGAATGTTTCCTCTGCACCACTCAAAAACGGAGCCCTCCGGCTGCATTTTGCACCATTTTCCAGACCACCCACTCAGATGAGGATACGCAAACCACATGTGCTAGGAATGTCTGCCCTGAGCCGAAAGCAGTATCAGCATTATGACCTTACTCCTTGCAGTCAGGATTTTAATACAAACTTGCTTGCATTCAATTCCTTTGATTCTTTAACAGTTTGTATGTAGTCACTGGTTATTAGATGCTCAAAGATTCGAAAGAGGAATGTAATTGTAGGAAAACCCCAGCATTAACAGAGAAGAAATATTTTAAGCAAATATTTCTTGTCCTTCTCCTCCTGAAAAGAGATAGGCTTTACTTCTAGGTCTTGTTATAAAAGCTGTATCTGACACCTTCACAAACCTGCTTTTTCCTAAACAGGACTCAGATGTTAGATTCTGTCTCTCTGTGAGCAATTATAAAAGTTAATAATTTATTCTTTGTTGTGATGAGAAGGGTGATGCCTACTTACAGAAATTGCAGTTTTATAGCATAAGCTCTCTAAAGGAACATAAGAAAATGCATAATACATTTGATGGAAGATTCAGGAAATGGTTACTTCCAGTCAGTATTATACTGAATGATAATAAAAATACATCTGCTGCATTCACAGGCTTACATTTGACTTCACTCAAATTTCAAGACTGGCAATAATAAAGTAAATGAAAAATGCAAGACTACCACTTTGCAGTACAATCAGCCTGGCTGAGGTAAAACATAGAATGTAAGTCAGATAGAATACTGAAACAAATGTGAAACAGACATTAGCATCCCAAACAATAAAACACCTTAAATTTTTTTATGTTGCTGCAATCTCCATCTCTCTCTGTCTCTACTCATCAACAACTGCAGATTTTACAGTAACAAACCAAGGCAGTTGTACTATCGCATCTCTTCTTTACACCTTTTTTTCCTTTCTCCCCACTCCACGCCACACCCCGGGGCTTTGTTCTCATTGTAGTAATACTTCTCTTCCCTGTCTAGTCACAGTAGTATTTCTTGCTGCTCAATCAAATGCAAGGCTCCTACAGTGAGTGTGCTTTGATGTTAATTTATCTGTCCAGACACACAGCCAGCCTTGTAAATGTCATTGGTTTAGCAGCATTAATGCACTGATTAACTTCCAAGCATGCACAAAAGCACTGCAGATATATGTGTTTTAGTCCCTGTCATCTGCTAGTAAGGCTTTTATGCCCAGCAGTAAGGCTCTGTACAGTGTATAGAGTAGCTTCTTGGTGTACACTGCATTCTACTGTACACTGCTTGACAATTAAGAAAACTATTGAGGCTCATAAAAACACATGCCTCACACTTGTTAAACTTTGGAACATGTCTTATTTTGCTGCTTATTTCTGTAGTTCCTCCTAGCTCCTGCTGTGGGTGAAAACCTGACAAAATTTTCATCGTGATGCCTAATTTCCGCAAACCACAGGTCACTGAGCAAACACAAAACAAACTCTGTAGACTGAAACAGGAGTTTACTAAAAGATAGTTTGTCGTCAAACTGCAAGTGGTAAAAGATGAGGTATGGTGTATCCAAAAAAATCAAACATCCTACCATCAGTGCAGTGTCTGGAGTAAGATAATGCATACAACAAAACGAAATTAATTAGGCAATTTTCACTTCAAGCAATTCTACAGTTTTCCCATCAATTTTGCAAACTAAATGACAGGTCTTGGAACAAATGGGTCACTCAAGAGACCCCAAAACACTGGTATAGCTTCTAGGAAAGGAAGATTATACCCAGTAAGGACCAACGACTCAAACTAGATTGTGAAAGTACTTTATTTCACTGTGAGAATGGGAAAGAAGAACAATGGGCCAGGCAAAACCCAAGAACTTGTAATTTCCTTCCCAGAGACTAAAAGAAACTTTAATAGAAATATACTGGGCTCTCCAAATGTGCTGTACTGTGTGCATTTTGTTTCTGAAATTGAAAGCATAGACTTTTTTAAAAACACCAAACCAATGAAGAGAGAGAGAGAAATGATCAACCATTTCTTACAGTCCAAAGGCTGAAGACTGAGCACAGATTTAGTTTTACCTTGGAAGACTCTCTTCACTTTAGTGTATGAGGGGAGGAAAGGAGGCCCCTTTCCTCCTTTCTAGCTCTTTATCTTTAGCATGGACTAAGATGGCCTTCAAATTTAGATGATACTGGAAGTTTTGTAAAGCCTCTCAGCTAATTAGAATTTTTAAAAAAAAATTAAATAATTTTTTTTTACATTGTCTACCGAATTGGACATCCACTTTCTGAGGAGTAAAGTTTCTAGTGAGAAAACTGTTTTTGCTACTGGATACAACTACTGCTCTAGTAACAGCGACTCATGCTGAGAATTACTCTAGATATTGGAACTTACTGCTAAACTCTGTCTGGTCCAAATTCTCTTATATAACTGTTTTAAACAGCTTTATGCTAAGTAAGACTTCAAAACATTTGTTGCCAAAACACTTTGACCCATCCCAAAGACCAATGCTCATAGACATAAAAGACTTGGAAGGGTATCTTCTCGTGTTTCCTTCAAGAGAAATATGAATGTCTGAAATTAGGTGAACATAGATTTATTTTGTTTCCATATACAAAATTAGATGAAAATAACTAACTTTAAAATTTAGATCAAAACTTAGTCACTCTATTTCTATCAGAGTTTTGTGAAAAAGTCAACACACACATTGACAAAAACAGTCTATTTTCTCTCTCTCATAGAATTAGAAAATTTAAGAGTTTAAGGATCATCCACAGTTTGCATGAAATTCAGCACTGATTTGATACTGTAATTGATGTTATGTCCCTTTTATGCCTATTCACCTAGTTTCTCCTTTCCTCCACCCCTGTTCTCAGTGTAGAATAAAGCTTATCTGGTATTTTAAGGATAAAATGATTCATTTCACCATTTCTAAAAAAACAGTGCAATAGTTGTACTAGAAGTATCCCCTTCTGAAACTCAATGAGTCTTTACCACAAGACTTAGAAAAGTCTAAGTGGACAAATTTCCATATACATCTGGTATGACTAGAAGACAGGAAAGTTGAACACACATTTTTAGACCAAAGGTTTTTAAGGTTGCTTTTAGATTACCAAACATTTTGATATAAAACAATCAATAAAAATTGAAGTTTATCCCCTTTACATGCACCCCTTTTCCCTTCCCCGTCGTCACCTGCCTTCTGTCAATAGTAAAGTTAACATTACACTCCCAGTCCTCCATCCCCTCCCCAATTGCACATTAAGACATGGACTTAAAAGAACAACATAACGCTTCAAGTATGCTTCATGCCAATCATCAATAAGAGTCATAACATTACTGAAAAAGTACACTTATTCTTCAGAAGCCTAAGGAGGACTTCCTGCAGAGTATGATCAAACAACATTTTAAATAAGAAAAAAGCCCCCCAACCCAATATGTATTGTGCCCTTTCAAAAAGAGTAAAGTGTAAAATTCTCTTTGGACTTAAAGAAACAGTATTAAGATTTACCATCTGAATAAGAAATAACCCCAACATTTTTCAGTGCTGCACAAACTGTGCACATTAAACAGTAAGTCATAAAGATACTACTGTTTAGCTCTACACATAGAGACTACATGTGGCATAATAAGCATACACATGACATACTGGCCTGTCTAGCAACAAGATACATTTATCAGTCTGGTAAACCTGAATAAACCTTTGCATCCAGAAGTATTTTTAAAGTTATGATTTTCTCTTGTCATTTAAGAATTTGAATTTTTCATATAAAGGCAATGATTTCATCAAGAAACCATCAGCAATATGACAGCATGAAGCATTGATGTGAAACTGAGTATACATCCTCTCATTTGATCAGGCATAAACAAGGATCCTGATTTCAAGAAATAATGGATGGTATGAAAGCATACTCAATTTTTATAGACAAGAAATTCTTCTGGAAACACAATAAGGTTATCAACAGATACCAAAATCTGCAAAGTTTAAAAAGCATATGTGCATGTATGTGTGTATGTATATACATATACACAGGTGTGGTACACGTGTATATATAAACACACATACAGATGATATCATACATGTATTTTATTTCATGTATTCATTTAGCTGTATAAAAACATTTTTTTCCTTTTCAAACAAAAGGTTTTAATTTAGCAGTTGTAAAAAAACAAACTAAATCAGAAAAAAATCCCCAAAACAAACTAAGCAGATCATATACTATATGAACGAACAAAAATGTTATGCAAAAAGTTTTATGGTAGAAGTGAGTCACACACAGCAGAAGAGTGTTGAAACTCAAAGTAATAAATAGCTCCAAATTAAGAATTTTCTACAACATGTTCTTTAAAGACAGAACCAGTACTTTTTCTTTTACCATGAGCTCCTGCAGAATACTTTCACTCTAATATATATTTAATTTTGCAACATTTAAATGGACACAAAAATGTAGACTGCAAGAGTTGCCAGATTCAGGACAGTATACATAGCATTTTTTGTTAAAAGTCTTATTGGTTTATTCACTGAGGCTAGAGAGCAAGTCATATGAACCTATTTGGTGCACTTTTTAATCGTGGTCAATACCAGTATGCGGATAGAATCAAGGACTTGCAGTCCAACCTACTGTGGTAGGCAGGAAATGAAATACAGGACCACTGCTTCGTCGCCACGTTTGTATCTTGTTTCCCAGAACTGCAAAGGTGGAATCAAGACTGTAGTGTTTTAATTGACTAAAGAAAGACAGCAAGAAGTGGCATTTCAATGTGAATAAGGTTACTAGGCTCGTGAAAGTACTGCATCAAAAGAGCACACAAGGGACCCCACTACTTGCAATATCTGGTAGTGTCACTCAGTGACTCATTGACTTTAGGATACATGTATGCAATAATAAATAGATCAGTTATGTAGTAAGGCAGTGTGTTGAACATGCATTCATCTTGTGGACTTGAACACCACAGAGAGAGATACATGATATCATACACATTCATTAAGAACAAGTATTTTTGTTTGCTTTTCTGTGTTGGTTTTTCAAGGCTATCCAGGCAAACTCTTCCAGAGCATTTTCTTCTTGAGAAGTGGTCCACTGAGTCTGGTCACTTTTGCTCTCCCTTATCAAGAGACTGGCTTTAAGGAAAAAAAAAAAGCTGAAGAGGTTTTTGGTTTTTTTCCCCTCCATTTTGGTCACATCATTCTGCACACATCATTTAAAGAACAGTTTTTGACACAGCCATATGCTGAATCCTCAGGAGGTTCCAGATGTTTCCAGATAACTCTGTAGTTTACGTACTGTGGTTTTGTCCAGTGAACAAAGATCAAAGTCAAAGGTTGTATTTGTGATATGAAAGTGTCCAGTTTCTTCTATAAGATTTACTATCTGAAAGAAAAGAAAAGATGCAATTGGAAATTCCAGCAGTTTTACATGACCACTGTAAGTACAAACAAGTACTATATGAAAGGCCTAACACGAGCCAAATTGCCCCAATACTTGCAGATTTAACCATTATCCTTATCATTCACTTCCTTTCTGACATGCATAATTGTCCAGATTACAGTATCTTGTTTTGTTTTTTTTTTAAGATCATCATCAACCATAATGTCAGCATACCCATCTGCTGTTGCTGCAAACATTAGCATTGACAATATACTTTTCAAATGTTCAAAGAAAATCTGCTTATTTTCTAATTCAGTTTAAAAAATAGGGGAGGAAGGGGCAACATTATACCCTTAAGCTCAAACAAATAATTAAAAATCCCAGGTAGATCTCTGGAAAATTTATTATGTGCATAGCTGCTAAGCAGGTTACATTAGGAAATAAATTACATAAGCCTTTCTGCATGTGAGGAAAAGAAATAAATCCTTAGAGAGACCAGTCCCTATTATTAAAAAGAAAAATACAAGAGATCTTACATGAACTGTTAGTTCACAAAGTAGTAGTCACTTTTTGAGTAACACAGTTAAATCTATTTTTTTGCCAAACAAACCATGGAAGGACTCCCAGCAAGGTCATAACATCACTTAGGTTGTGGTCCCAGGCAATTGGCTCTACACGTCCTTGTGACCTCCAGAGATTCCTTCCAACCTTAACCATCCTACATTTCCATGAAATCAACAGTAGACATCTAACTTTTGCCTTTCTGCAGTTGTGACATTTTCAGTCATTAAACTGTAGTCTTTATTTTTGAAGAGTGGTCATACTCAACACAGAATTGCTGTAAAAATAACTTCAGATACTTTAAGTTCCAGGATGCACACCTACCTCAAAAAAAAAACTATTGAGCATCTTGAAAAGCCAAAGCATTATTTGTCAGAGAGGGCTAACACAGTGCCAACACATGGCTGCTATAAATCTCTTATGTGTGATTTCATTTCAAGAGACAGACATGCCAAGGGCACACAAAAAAGCACTCCACCCTAAAGTGGCCTCTGGGTAGCTCATGGACTCACAGAACAACACTGCTCTTCTCAGTCCTTCCAACCACCCCTCGTGCAGCACTCAGGCTACACTCCAAATCCTATCTGCAACCTCCTATTTGAAAACCATTTAGTTCTGGGGCTTCCACATACACCTCCACTGAAACACTACTGCGAAATACTCCTTGATTGTTTTGAGCTTTATTACTCCAACTGCAATTCTTTTTCCACAGCTGGAGGAGATACAGATGTATGCACACATGGGTTACAGAATGTACCTTAAAAAGACAAATTTGTTAGCAATAACCAACTTCACAAAGAACAATTAATTTAAACTAAATATTTTGTAGATTTCCACTCTCCATGTCATTACATAAACAGATACTTTTTCTTCTCAGACCACAGAAGTAAAGATTATGTTAATGATAAATGAAATATGAAATGTGTATTGTCAGGCATGGAATGACACAACCAAGAACAGATAAAATAGAATGGATACAGGATAAAATAATAAAAGGGAAATGCTTGTTACAATAAAAATCTCCCTTTTCAATCACCTTTTATTTTCAAAGATGGGAAAATATAAAAATAAAAATCTGTTTAATTTGTTTTACAGCCGCCCATAATTCTGAAAGCACTTGGAAAAAATCTCGCTTTTATTAACACATCATTTAAATTTGTACTTCTTGCTTTCAACTTCTTTTCCATATAGTAATTTTTAATCTAAAATTACTAACTTCATTTGTCCACTTGTTGATTCACAGATTCTTGCAACACTTTTCCATCCCCTACTGTTGTTCTGCAATTGACATGAGGAAAAAAAATAATGCAGCGTGAAAAAACTGATTGATGCCAGAAGCAAACTTTGATATGTATCATTATTCTCATTTTTGCCAGTCTCTTGAGCCTTGTCTAAGAGAGAAGCAAAGGTGAGTAATCAATCCAGCCTCCTTTTCTAAAGTCTGGAATCTAATCTTGGACTTGCTATCTGAATATCCACTGTTATCCACTGAGACGAATAAATGGCTGCACAAGAAGTTTACAGAAGCAGTGGCCAAGAAAATGCAGCTACATTGAACAACTCTGTCTATCACTTCTTGTGTTACTGTGGAAGAATACTAACCCTAATAACCCCCACTGCAATATACTTGATTTTAGAAACAAAGATTATGTGAAAGTGTTAACACATGTATTTTTAAACAGTGCTGCATATTTTAAGAAATGGATAAGGACTTCTATTGATCAAGTTCTGCTTTTAGCTTTTAAGCTCTAGGTCAAGGGAAACATAAACATTTAAAATATATCCCTCATCCAGCCCCCAAGAGATACAGTCGCTATGTCTGGGCACCTGGCAAATGACTGAAATGAACCCCAAAGGCTTTAATGGATGTACAAAAATGTATCAAGATACACCCAGACAGCCCAATGAAAAACACCTGCCTGTGTGTCAGTCAATGAGGAATTCATGACTTACAGTATTAGCATATGCATCCTTGTGCTATTCAGAAATTCTTCAAAAAGAATAAAAAGTTGAGATTAGCTGCTAGGAAGTCTGACAGTTGTAACATTAAAAACACAGCATTAAAATGTTTTATTCCAAAAGCTCAGGCTGCAAAGAACAAAAATATCCTATTTGCTCCTGCTGTATAAGCTTTGCTTTTCTGCAGTAAATTACGTCTCTGTTTACATAATGTCTCTCCAGCTCAGTTTCATCATTATCCATCACAGTATAACTATTTATCAGCCTTTAAACAAGCAAATGAGTGTGTTTGTGTAAGGAAGCCAAAGTGCAACTAATGACAGTCATTTTTCAATTTATGGAGGGTTTTAGACCATGTGATAGTTTCCAGACCTCCAAGCTGCCCCTGGTAGAAAATTCTAAGAAGATGGTTGCCATCTGAAATTAAGCACCTTCAGAACATGAGCAACCTAGTTTTCAGCCATGCTGCAAACCCTCCATTTCTTCCTTAAGCCTGTGCTGCCTAATGCACTGGCTTTTGGATTTGTTACCAGCTGAAGATATGACTTCTGATGCCTCAAAACAAGACAAAAAGTTACCAGAAATGTTACTGCCTTTGATGGGGTCATGCTAACATTTTCTTCACTGAAAATGCAGAGTTAGAAACACTGCTTTAGCCAGCCAAATTCATTTGAATATACTGGATATGTTGCATTAATATCTGATTTCAAAGAGAAAGAGAAAGAGAAAAAAAAAGAGAGAAAGAGGTCTCATCACTGTGAATTCCAACCTTTCCTTACAGCGAAAGATGTGGCAGAGGAATTTCTTTGTAAATATGATTTCAGACCAAGTTCTGTCTTCCCATGGTCCAATATTAACATAAAAACTGCTCACAGGACTGATTTCTTGGTCAAATGTTCTTCACATATCTTCTCCCTCTCAGGCAATTCTTATATGTTTGTAAGTAGCACCTAACATCAGAATTATTTCATTATGTATCTGGGCACTTGCAGTGTAGTATCGTATCTCTCCTGTCTTCTCTCTTTCTCAGCTTCCTTTAACAAAGTGTCTCAAAGAGAATGCCTTTCTTGGGAAAGAGCCACATTCACAAAGATACATTTTTCTCATTTCTCAATTTGGCTGCATTCCTGTTTGCTGTCATGCCTATGGACCTGGTAACAACTGAGATTGGAATAAAAAATTAAAAAAGAAAATCCTTTTCATGTCCCTCAGTGTAAGTTTTAAAAGCTCGTGCTTTTACACAATATCAATGCCTTCATTGTTCTTTTGCAAGTCTTCGAAAGTCTCTGTGCAAGAGACTTACCTGCCCTAACATAAACTAACAAGATGACAGCTGCCATTCAGGAACACATGACTCCATCACCATTCCACTTCAACACCAACACCTCTAAAACTCTTGCAGCTGTCTACAGTTTTCTGTTGCATATTTTTGCATTTGATCCCTCTTCTCATACAGTAACTACAATCCCATTATGCAGTTTTACACCTTGCTGTTCTCACCTTTGTACTTCCTACAATCTCTATGTATTTCTTAGTATAGAAGTTTCATATTTATTCCTAGAGACTTTCTCAGCTCTGTATCTTTTGAATTTCTGTGCACACTAGAAGTATTTTACATTAACTACATAGCTGCAAAGCAGTAAGGACATTTAAGATGGGATGGCATATTATTTTTAATGTAGAGGAGCACTGATTCTCTGCAAGTTATCCATTCAGTATTGGGAAGATATTTCTATAAATGGATAAAATAATATGAATTAATGAGTTGCAGAATGTTAAAGGATTAAAGGCTTTAAAACTAAGCTCTGTTTTGTTTTACAGCACCATAGACCATTCACTAGTCCAGACAGCCTAATAGGTAAGTAACTTGGCTCTTCCACTGACTCCTGGTAGACCTCTGTAGCCAGTATCATGGTGTTCCCAGAAGAACTGAATCCCTGTCCCAGCCTGCACAGCCTGGCCATAAATCCAGCTTTCACTGGGGCTGTACCAACAGCCTGCAAATGCTCTGAAGCACGGGAAACAATCTGCAAGAACAATTTCCCCCAGGAAGGCAACACCAGTTCTACATCAACCAAACTTCCATAATGTAAATAATAATGTATAAGTAATCATGGATTACAGCATTAAAATGCCTCACTCCTAATGCAAGTTGTGAGGCAAAGTTCATGAATGAATGCTTTCTCTGGTTTGACAAATTGTCTCAAGAGGGAAAAAAAAGGTAGTTTAAAACACACAAGAGTACACCGCTCTTTTTCATTTACTCAGACTAGGATACTCTAAATTTCTAGCTCAGTTATGTTTCTTTTCACATGAATTTTTCCTTGTATTTGTAAGCTCCCTCAAACTTACTGTAACAGTACTCTAATATTAGAATGAAGACAATTTAGTGGATAAACCCATTCTTTTTCTAACAAAGACAAATAATTCATCACCAAATAAATGTTGCCAGTGAGAAAGACAATGAGGTGTTCGACTTGAAGCACTTTACTTATTTGGAAAGTATTTCTTAGGATGGCCTAATAATTCCAATAGGAAAGGATTTTGCTAGTCCCAGCCCCTTCTCAGATCAGGCTCAGTTGTAGAGTCAGATCAGGCTACTCCAGGCTTATCCTGTCACGATTTCAAAAGCTCTAGACCACCATCATGGGGAAAAAAAGGTTTCCTGCTTGTTTGTGCATTTGCTCTGTAAAAAATATTTTGAAGTTGATTTTCTTTTCCAAAATTCCACATGAAGCCATGTAAGCCCTATGGTCTGAAGGCTGTTCGAACATCCCCAGTGAAAGCTGAGTTCATGGCCTGACTGCCCAGGCTGGGACAGTGGCTCAGTTCTGCACTGATAACAGCAGTACTGGCCACTGATGTGAATCAGAAGTAGTACCATTCGGAAGCTATGCCTTGGATAACTGGGGAAGTGAGTGCTCAGGAAGCAAAGACAAAGTGGGACTTTTTACAACACAGTGTCTTTTCCAGATTCAGTTTTAATGTGAACTCTTTGAGAATCAATGAACAATGTGAAGTGGACAGGGTGTTGCAGTTCCTATATCTTAGCCTCCTTCAAAATTATTTCTCTACGTAGATAAAAATTTGGCTCTGCTACCATTCTGAAAGCATGCTTTGGTTCCCTTTGTAGAAAAACAAAACTTGGGAGGCAACAGTACATTAAAYATGAAGGGTAACCAATATGCATCACTGTGTGTCATGACAAAATCTGACAAAGCTACCAAAATTCATCTCTAATTAAGAATATCCTTAACCAAGATTTTCCTTTTCCAAGACCTCTCAATAATTTTCTCATATTTACTCACAATATGAAGCCTGAACTAACAAAGTAGTTAATGCTGGAGCTTCCAAAATATTGTTAACATGCTTAGTAGAAAAATTTTACAAGTGATTGCAATCTTTTAGAAGTAGCAAAAAATCTTCCTCTTTACAACATCTCTAAAGCATAATAAAACCATCTGTGCTACAATTGCATCTACTTTGTTGACAGTGCCTAATGTTCAATCTTCACTATTTTCAATCCAATCCAGTACCTGACAATACCACCAAAAGCCAAGAATACTTTCTTTGGTCTTAACCATTGCATAACCTTTCAATAAATTTGCAGCCTTTTTGGTTTGGACACTTTCATATTTTACTCATTCTAAGACTTCAGAAGATTCAAAGGATATGTTTTTCTTCAAAGTGGGCTTTCCATTGAATTTTATATTTTCTGCTTCCCATGGGAAAAAACCCACTTCAATTGTTTCTGAGACAAGGCTTGTGATTTTCAGGAAAGAAGCAACAAGATTTTTATCAAGTGACAGTGCACAGCTACGTCCATTCTCCCATCCTGCTTTCATAATTATTGATACAGTATGTTCAGAAACATAACAACAAACTGGTGAAAAATATATCTCAGGCATTTTTTTTTAGATTTGTCATTTAGAGAGACAACACAGTTAAACACTTAGTATTAAATTCCCAAAACTGCAGTGTAAGAGGTAATGGACTTTTATGAACTATACAGGCTTGAAGGCTACGAAAATTGATAGTAGAGTTTTTAACCAATAATCTATAATTGATTACAGAGTTTTAAATGAAAGAAAAATAGAAATAGATGCGACTTAAGAATTTCAATGAGTGCACTGTGATAGTGCATGATAATGCTTCTCACCTGCTGCAGTACATGTCTCTCTCTCAATGTCATTAATCTTCTGTGGAGCTCTACTAGTTCATCAAGATATGCCTAGAAATGAATTCCCCCCCATAAACAACTTGTTAATTAAGTCATAGCAATGTATTCATAAACTTCAGATGTCTTCAAAACTAGTAGAAATAGAAACCTTATTTTAAATCTTGGAATCAATATCCTGAGCTGGAAGAGACCCAGAGGGGTCACTGAGTCCAGCTCTTGGCTCTGCACAGGACAGTGCCAACGGTCACAGCATGTGCCTGAGAGCACTGTCCATTCTCTGAGCTTCTTGAACTCTGTCAGGCTGGTGCTGTGACCAGTTTGCTGGAGAGCCCATTCTAGGGACTGGCCATCCTCTGGGTAAAGAATCTTCTTCTAATATCCAGCCTCTCCTGACTCAACTTCAGGCTATTCCCTCAGGTCATGCCACTGGTCACCACAGAGAAGAGATCAGTGCTGCCCCTCCTCTTCCTCTCAGGAGGTCTTCCCTCAGTCAATGAGTGCACCCCCGGAAGTCTCCTCTTCTGCAGGCTGGACAGACCAAGCAAACTCAGAGCCTCCTCATAAACCTTCCCCTCTAGGCCTTTCCCTATGTTTGTAGACCCCTGCTGAATACTCTCTAATAGCTTTAAATCCTTCTTACAGTACGGCACACAGGACTTGAGGTAAGACCAAACTCTTCTTTGAGATGTATTTTTTATTAATGGACTGGCATTCTCTAGCTTAATACAACAGAAATATAATTTTTGTGGTTTTTAAGATACCTCACGCTGAAATCTTCATAGGTGGTCATTACTTGCTGATAATCTCTGTACCTCAACTGCGCCAGAAAGCATCATAAGACTGGGGATGCCAAAACAGCATCTTTAGAAAACATATTCCATCTTTCTACATAAGAACCAAACCCAAAGACTCAAAATGAAATCAATCTTTTTCTCTAGAGGTATGTAATTACTTCTTTTGTGTCAACAGGGAAAGAAAGACTAAGCAAGATTAATCCAAAGGTAAACTCTAGCGCTTCTTCCCTGGGATGTTAAACATGTCTCACCTCTCCACCTTATTATCAACTTTCTCCTTCAGAAATGGCTCCTGAGCCATTAAAAACTTTTTTTTTTGTTTTTTTTTTGCTTGTAAGCAGAACGAGATATGGCACTCAACATAAGCAACCAAAATATTAGAGCACTAAAAATCTAGGTATTGCAGATAAAAATCTAGATGCTGCAACTTCCATCTTTGCCTAATATTATCACAAAATTGACACAAATACCAGTAAAATACAAGCTTTCAGAGAAACTTGTCCATAGTGGGCAATTGTGCTATGTTTACTCACAGAAGCATTGAGAGCTCTTACCCAGAAATGTAAATCAAACTACCTCAGTGTTAAATGGTGACAGTTGCTTCATGTCATTTTATTTAACATGCTACATCACACCGCCACTTCCAAATGCACAGCCTTCAGAAAGGATTCTGGAAAATAGATTTTTTTTTTCCCTGATTCATTTACAGGCTAGGAATATATCTGTGAATTCTCATCTACATCTCATTCCTCTGTGAAGCACAGTACAAACTCATGGTGGACAGTAGATAAAATAAATAGATGGAAGAGTCCCAACTGGTGAAATTTGCCAAAGCACCTGACTGAAAAGAAGGAAAAAAAAATTCAAAATATGAGAGAAGATAAAAGAATTATAGAAAGAAAACAGAAAAAGATGTGCACTTAAAGGAATCCAAACCAAAGATGTACTAAGATTTTCATTCTGTAACAAAGGTTGGTACTTGGTAAGCACGTATTCTGGAGTACTTTATTGCTACAGTAGTATAGTATTTATTGCTATAGCAGTATAATATTCTGCAGTACTTCATTGCTACCTCATTTTTATTTACCTTATCACAATCCCCATTCTTCATTTGTTTATCTGTTTTGTTTTGCTTTATTGGACTTTTCACTTCTAAAATCTGGAAAATAAAGAAAATACTGTAAAAATTAAATGCATCACTGGATACAACTATATATGGAAAAATTCTGCTGTTAATAAAACAAACTCAAAACTGGGCTTTTCATTCTTTAATCCATATAACTTACTCATACTTTTCAGAACAAAAAGTAACTTACAGCAGAAAAAGCTGACGTACTGGAATGAGGTGATAATGATATCATTAATCCCTAAAAGTAGGAATTTTACATTACTTAAAGCCTTCTCAACATTTTTTTTCCCCTCTATCTTTCACATGCTGGGAGGATAAGAGGTGATTTGGCAGACACAAAATAATGCTGAAGGTGTCTCCAGTGCCTTTGAAACATAACATTATCACTGTACTTTTCCTGTTATTTTTTTTCCCCTCAATACTATCTCTTTTCTTTGATAGGAGAGGTTTTCAAACAGTCCTTGACTGTTTGACTGTGTGAGTCTGTATGAGTGACTGTTTAACTGTATGAGTTATAACTGAAAAGTGATGGACAGTAATTACTTTTGCACTTATATGGTACCCTTCCTTCAATGCCACTCACACCCATTTATTATCACTCATACAAGCCAAGATTGCTTCATCTGATACTGAAATAGATTGAAGAAGAGTACATCAACAAGCAGGAGGACATCATGCTTGATTTGAAACTTTTAGAACTAAAGGCAGTAACACCTGGGGGGAAATGAACTGTTGATTGTTCTTTCCATTTTTTCAACAGACAACACTTTTTCAAAGTTAAAAAGAAATATCACCATATCATTCCGAACCTAGAATATAACCAGTTCTTCTGAAAAACATCAGAGAAAACTAACAAATCACAGATAATGGGAGATTATGTTTCACATTTCATTTTAAGTGAGACTAGTATCACCAGCATGATTAACTCCAAAAACCATTCCCAACTGCCACAACACAGGATAAAACTCAGTAATTAAAACAAGGAAATGAAGCGTGTAAGAACAAGTCTTCTAGAGGCCTTACTGACATGTTCCCCCAAGTCCTCTCTTGTTTCTCCTTCCCTTGGTACAAATGATTAAATTGCATATGTCTTCCCTAGGCTGGTCAGCATCTTAAGAATACAGCTGGCAGACAGCTATTTCCCTATCTAGAGAAAGTGACTGCAGATCTGAGTTAACCTTACTTGATTTAATTAGCCAAGAGTGATGAATGTTCAGATTCAAAACATACATTTTTGAAGAATAATTCTAGTACTTTCATTCAACACCCTCTAGGTTTACTGCTGTGTAGGCCAGTAGCAAAGTTTTGTCTTGAAAAAAACCCCCACCCAACCCTACAAAAAACTAGGCCTTTAATCATGGATTCAGTACCTTGTAGACGCATTTATTGTTTTCACAGGAAGAAAATTCTTGGCTTCAAATAGAACCTTGTTAAGAACACAGTATATTTAAAAAAGCAGCTTCCTTACAATGCCCTTGATATGCAGGTTAAATTAACATCTTAAGCATTTTATAGATGAGATACAGCACTAATCATGTCTGAGGAAGCTAATAAAAATATAAACTCTGTCTTAGCTCTTTAGTTCTATAAAGGAACTTGGTTAACACAAACCTGATTTCATCAGTAAAAGATCATCCTGGCAAGCTGCACTAAGGTACCAAGAAGAGATTTCAAATGTGGCTATAGTCCACACAATTTGAATTCTCACAATGCTTCCCAAAATTCCCAATTTGCAACTTGATTATAAAATTTAGCTCATTTAAAGAAATGGAAGAAGGTATGTGAAGGTTTGTGGGTTTTTTAGCAGACACACAGCTATTGTGTGGAGTGTCTAAATGTGGAGATAGACCTTCTACTACATCACCAACAGGCAAAGGAACACAAAAGACGTGACTGAGTGAGCTGCTGATATTGAGACTTACAATTACTAAACTTAATTGCACTGGCTCTTTAGAAATCAGTCTTTGTTAAACAACAAGCCAACAAGACAGATTTTTTATTTTTCTTGTGCTTATGTAGTCAGCAAATGCAACATTCTTCACCCCTACAGACAGCTTTTTGACTTCAAGTCTATCTCATAAAAACTTGTAACTTTTGTATAGACAACATAGAAGAGCCTAAAGTGGTAGAAAATAAGAATATTTTCTGGACATGAAATTATCTTCTCTCCGTGCACAAGGTATTTCCTAGTTTGTGAGGGTTTTTCCCCTACAATGTATTTGAACTTAGCTAATATTTGGGGTTTGTAGTATAGCTTGTGCTGGAAATCTTAATAGAAAAATAATGGCAAATAAATAATACCTGCCAGATAATTGAAACAATTATAGAAAAGAGATATAGAAAAGACCCACCTATTAAACTCATCCTCTAAACCACAAACTTGTGTGCACATAGACACCATTTTAACTATATCACAACTGTAAGCAGCCAGTATGTGTCCTAACAGCTTTGCATATGATGCAATTGACACTGGGAATGAATCATGTCTCCTTAAAATAACTGAAAAAATGTGTATTTTATTTTGTAAATAATGTGACTTTTTATACTTAGTTTTATACTTATTTTGGGAGAGGTACTACCCAAAAGCTAATTCTCATTTGTCTCTGGAGTTTTTTGCAACTCTAGGTAATTTACTTTATTTTCTTTGAAAAAGTGAACTACCCTATGTCACTACCTCAGAAATAACATGTTAGCTTTTACAAATCTAGAACAAGTACTCTGATCCAAAGTAAAAACTGTTGTGTCTTCCACTGCAGTAAAAAAAAATACCATATTTTTCTCGATTAAAGATCTTTCTCTGGTGGGAGAAAGGAGAAGAGATGCATCAATAAACTCTTGAATTTGATGCTAACTGTCTACTGCTAATATAAAGCCAAACTGCATTTTTTACCTGGCTGTTGCTGGTTTTCAGTACAGGTGGTGCTGGATCATGCTGCAGTGGTGAGGAAGCTGAGCTGCTATCACTGTCGCTGCCATCACTCAGACTAACCCTGCGGAAAAAAGAGCCAGAGCATTACATCTGCAGAAAAAGGGTGAGCCAACCTTGGACTTTGAGGTAGGGACTTACAATGACCAATCTCTTGCTAAGCAGGCTTTTGTTCATCAAGGTCACATGGAAGAGAGGCATCTGAGCAGGGCTGCATGCTGGAAAAAACTCTTTGTAGCACAAAGAAGGAGGCTGCCTGTCTGCACTTGGCTGAGTTAACAGCAGCTAACTTTACAGAAATGGTTAAACACCTGCAAAATTCAACTGCTTCTGCCTATCTCAGTTCACAGCTACGTCAAAGTTCTCCTAAAAGCTTTCCAAACAGCTGTACTTCCCACCTGAATACATGTTTTATTGAAAAGTTCCTTGTTTATTATCAAAAGTAATACAGCTTTTCCTGATTAAAATTTAAAAGCATAGCATCTCAGAAGAGGTCACAAAAAAGCCCTGCTCCTAGTCAGTTTCACCATTCACCATTTACTTATGAACAACAGGGAATATTTTTTGTTGGAAAAAACCCCATTAATTAATTGGGACAAAATGAAGTAGAAAAACAACAGCCTTAAAGTTCCATCAAAATCTCCACACTAGGAGACAAGCTGAGCTTGAAAAACAATCCTTTACACAATCACTGACAACAAGTTTTTAAACATCTAGTCATCTTGGTCTTTTTCTGCTTGATTCCAGCTGCTAAAGTACACCAGGGAAGCAGGTGTATTCATTAAAGTTTTCCTATTATCTTCCCATTCGAACAGTAGCTGACACTGCCACTCAGGTGCTGTGCTCTAACAGGAAAACCCTCTGAATTACATAAAGAACCTAATACGTAGAATGTTTGAGAGACATAGTTTCAGTTTCTTCCATAACCTTGAACATCATTTGGATGGAGCTTCAAGCTGCCTGAAGACCAGATGAGTTTTGAAATGCCTTCTGAAGGTTGCAGCAAGGAAGCAGAAGCTTCTTTTAAAAAACAAAAATTTAAAAAATTTCTTTTACAGATGCTTGCTTTACCCTCTGATGCATTTTTACGCATTATCTACTCCATGCAGCACAGAATTTACTGGAAATTCAAATTTCATTGATTTAGATTCAATTTAACAGCTTAATGTAAAACTGGTAAGCAAAGAGGTCTTGTGACTATGTATAGAATAGCTTATTCAACAGCTGAAGGACAATTTTCTCTAATTTAGGCCAGGGAGTAATTATAACTCCTTGTCTCAAGTCACAATCACATGAAATTGAGTAAAGTCAAGCAAATGAGGATCATCATAACCATATTGATTAGTACAGGAAGAGTTTGTATCAGGAATGGCTAGCTGGGTTAGTGTTTTAAAGGAGCTCTTTTATGTACAGATGCTTTAGAAAAGAGTGAATTTTCTGCCCATTTGCTACTCAGCACTCTGAGAACATCAGACCTTATCTTGTTACTAACAAGCACTAAATGTCTTGGTCAGCAGGCCACTTTCAATCACGAGACACTCACCTGCGACTCCTGCCTCCTCCTCGTGTATTTACAGGTTGTTCCAACTCAGAATCATTGTCCTTGTCATCTGCTTCATCTGACTCATCTTCATTATCATCTGAATGCAGATCTTTCATTATAGTCCTCAATGGACCTGAAACAACAGAGACAATAAAAATCAATGAAGTTTACTTCCCAGTGTTTTGGGCAATTTACCCAGCTTTAAAAACTACCTTCCCCACATAGTGTTGAGAGAGGAGAGTCTTAAAAATTAAACAAACTAAGTAATGCACTGGGGGATTATACTGCAGGGACCTGTCCATATATTCATGAATCTTTACTCACATGAGCAACTCTGTCAGCTTCAACAGACTTATTGTTGACAATGAAGTGACTCACATGCTCAAGTGTTAGAACAATTTGCATCCTGGACCATAGCTGAAGAAAGTAAAATACAGTCATGACAGGAGAAATTGACATGAAACACATGCTTACTAAAAGCATGCTTCTTTTGTATTGCTGGGGTTTAATATTTTTTACTTTCTCATATATGTGAGTAAAGATCCACAGGGACATATTGATCAGTATTAGTACATTTGTTCGGTTAATCCATGTATGAGAAGTTGGTTCTAAAAAATCACTCTGACTAAATTGTACTGTACGAGGCAGTCATTTTGTCTTCTTGGTTTTTATGTATTTTACCTTCAGCTGTTCCCATTATTTCAGGGTCAATTTCAAGTGGAGGAAGTACTTCACCCATGTTCATAAGTATGAAGTGCATCAATACCATCCACCACAATGTTATCCCATTTCCTGTATTAACAAGAACGTACGAAGCTTAACTTGCTCACAAAACTGCATTGAACTCAGTTTGGGTTTTGATTTTCACTCTTTTTACTCTAAGAGACAGTTACAGAAAGCAGAATATGTTTAATAGAGCTGGGAAGTGTAACACTACAGCTACTTGAAATAAGAATGGGCAAAAGCAGATTAGAAGAGGGAAGAAAGTAAAATGTCCTGGTGCCATAGGACATTTAACTATGAAGTATAGCCCATCTAAGACATGAAGCAGCAGTGGAAAGCACCAGTGATGGCTGTAAGAACAGCAATTACTATTATGGTTGCAATTCCTTCTGCCCAAGAAACACAGTACTAACATGAACACATTGAGCCTGAGATGAAGTTTTCAACTCTTTATTTGCCAATGGCAAAACTGAGTCAAGGAGTGTCCTCCCTGGTCACTGCCAGCAGAGAAGAGAGACATCTGTCAGTCAGTGCCATACTCATAACAGAGTAATGAGTATGACAGTGCTCCCTTCATAGGGCAGGAGAGTTTTATGGACTGTTCCAGACATAGCAAAGTTCAGACCATAGGCATTTTGACTAGTTTTGTGCAAGTGACTTCAAAGCTGTTGTTTGGAATGATTTATCACTAAGGCTGCCCTAGAACTTTTTGTAAATTGACACAATTTGGACAGTTCAGAGAAATGAGCCTTTTCTCTGTTTTCACACCCTAGGAAAGAAAACCAGATGGTCCCCATGGGCAAGTTCCTGGTTGACCTGACATTTGTATAGGTGACAGTATGGAAGTACATCTTGTCCATGTGCCCACAGCTGATATGTAGAAGCAGCTGAGTTGTGCTCCATTTTCTGTCTCTGTTTGAATCTCAGGAAGACAACGCTCAGTTGCAAATGACAACTTCTAGTCTGACTGAATAACTTACCATCTGACCCTTGAAGGAGGGAAAGGGCTTTTATAGAAGCAGTAATAAAAAGAAACTTCGACTCCTCAGATACATCCATCACTGACATCCCCATAAGCATTTAACAACTTGTTTGAATGACAAGTTCTCACTTAGTGTAGGAGCAGGTCTGGGAGTCTGAAAAGCACATTGCTACCTAACTTTTCAGCAGACTTTTCTACCAATCAGCAAAGCATTAATTTTTAGGCCTTTTTTTTCCTAGCACGGATAGCACATGCTTCTGCTTCTTGCAAACTTACTGTAAAATTCCATAACCACCTTTTTAAAGGTTTGCAAAGTTGTTGCCTCCTAAGATATCAGAATAGTTAAGGAGAAACTGAAAATTAGGAGTTGCCCATGAGCCAGGTTTTCTTGGTAAGGAAACAGATAAACATCAAAGTAAGCCCCAAGGACAGAAGAACTTGAGGAACCTCAAGTTTGCCCACTGTTTACGCAAAAAGAGGTGAAAAAAGTTCATGCTGTGTTTTTTTGACACCTGAGTGACCACTGGAATCTAAATGCAACCGAAAAAGTGCAACAGTCCTAGCAAGTAACTTCCAGGCAAGGGGAAAAGCATGGCTTCTGACCAGAGCACAACATACATCATGAACATGCCATGGTATGCCTGGTGCTCCATACCTTTGACATACAAATGCATGGCCTGGACAATAAACATGCTTAGTTTATTGGGGTTTCTGGAACTCCCAGAAAGAAGCAGAAACCACTATTTACTGCTGCAAAAAAAGAGAAGATGCATAGACCATTTGCACTTCAGAAATGTTCACACTGGAGGACAAATCTCCCATCTATTCTAGAGAAGAACTGAAAGACAATCTGTGATACGTCTTGTATATGATCCAGAAAAGATGGATGGGACCAGTCTGCTCAGAAGAAACTACTACGTTTTTTCCCAGCAAAGATAATAGACGCAGAAGTGGTATCTAAGTCTTTTGGCTTGTAATGGACAGTTCACGCCACTAATGTTTTGTGAGAACAAAAATGGGGGTTCAGCAGGAAGTGTATCTGTTTATTGTTCGGTAAATATTAACTGCCTGAAGCCAGTCATTACCACAGTTCATTTCAAGCTCTTGCCTTCTTTCACATGGAGTAACACTGCCAGAAAACATCAGAAAATCAGTACCAGTCACCTACAGAAAGGCACTAGGACAGATATGCATCACATAATCATGTACAAATCTATTTAAAGTCAGTGTGCCTGACGCACTAATGTATTGTCATAACCCTAAATCAAGTCTACCATTGAGGAATATAAATGGCTAAAACAAACAATTTTGTTTAGTCAAAGACTGCTTTTTTAATGCTCCTTATCCAAAGAATAAAAGAAAAACTCATTAAGAATGTATCCGTTGTACAATCTTATAAACCAGGGAGGGAAGCCAACCAGGAACTAAGTAGTTTAATAGATCATAGAGAATGAATATCAACTTATTTAGAGAAAACATGCCTTGGCAAAGTGTCCAGGAAGAAAAATGCCTTCTTTATTGAGTTTCAAGTAAACTGAAATTATTAGCCAGAAAACCAAAATTCAGACTTTAAATCTAACCATCATCCTTTCCCTGCCTTGTATTTGAAGTAAATATTGTGTGCTCTTAAAACTTCCCAGTAGTATGGGATGCTCAGAGCCTTTGAAAGGGTCTACATAAACACATCTGTGGGTTTCTGTTGGCTGCCCATGGGAAACCACACTTTTCCAGGGCTTCAGACGGAGCCAGGTGCCATGCTACATAACCCCGCAGAAGGACAACTCAGAAACACAAACTCTATTGGGTTTATTCTCTGTTAAGTGACTGGCATGCATTCAATCCTTCAAAACAACCAATATTCACACCCTTTTCTCAGATTCCCAGTTTCTTTCTCTCCTTTTATTTTGCCCTTATAGCCACATCTGAAAACAACCTGCAGGAAAGTCTCTAAATCAAAACTGTGGCAGTGAAACACAGAAGAAAAGAGGTCATGAGATGCCATGAGTTCTGTTTTTATTGGCCCCTTCATTTCACACATTCCTTTCAATTTCTTTTCCTTTACTGGTACCTTGTTGTCTGTTGTTTTGAGATGGTGTAAAACTGGAACTGGAACTGGAGCTGGAACTGGCAGGACTGGGCTGTTCAGACTTAAAAGAAAAAAAAAAAGAAAATAAATAACATTTTAAGAGACATTCTTTTGCCTAGAAAAACTCTTATGGTTAGTTACTGCCTAAAAAATTCTGTCAAGAAAAAGAAACTGCGGGGTCAAATAGTACTCAAAGACCTTAACTTCAGGTGTCAGTGAGGCAAACATTGTGGAAATTTCTATTGCACTCACCATACATACACACTACTACATCATGTCTAGTTCTTTGCTAAAGTCTAACAAGAAGTTTCCAAAGACTTGTTTGAAAGATTATACAACATGAAAGCCTAAATGCGTTTATAACGGACCTAAGGCATCTCTGTCATTGTCATACTAGAGATGCAATTTTTTTCAAATTAGCAATGACATTGTGGAATTGAAAAACAAAAGACCTGAGCAGACCACACTAAATGCCAGAAAACCTCAGACAGTTTTCTTTCATCTCCCTTAGAAAATAAGTCTTAATATAGGGATTCAAATGAAACTTTTATGCTGTGATTGAAATTCTCCTAACATTTTTCATATGTATCAAAACTCCGCAGATTGTAAATGTGATTGAACCAGAAGATAAACTTGGTTACAAAGAGAAATTATCTAGAATTTACCAATTACAAAAGAGAACTGGATTTTTAAACAGGGCTATTAAAATCAGTGTGCATTATTTAACGAACAGTTCTACACATTTTTTTTCTTACTATTGTTTAAAATGTGCGAATTTCTCTTTAGTTTAATGAAGAAGTCTTTACTTCAAAGAAGAATTCTGTACTATTTTACTCCTCAGTACTAAAGAGTCTTGCTTCCTGCTGCCAGGTTGCATGTCTCCATATACTGTCTGGCTGATTCCTAGACTCAATGATACATCCTTGCACACTCATTTATGTACATGAGACAAAGTATGAATCTGGTATGTGGGCAGAGGGGATGCTAACAGAGAAATGGCCATACAGAAGGAACAGTGAAAATCAGATTAGAAAATAATGGTCTACTATTGAAAATTAAACCTGCTTACACTTTAAATTTTATACAGCTGTGTTATCATGATGTATTATCCAGGCTAACCAACATTTTCTGACTCTCCTTGCCTCATGATTAAGACAGAAAAAATTGTTCTCAAAAAATGACTGCAGAAATATCCGGTCTGTAAAACTCAGTTTTCACTGCATAAGCCTAATAGTTGCTTTTTCCTCATAAATGAATCTATTGTTGCCGTTCATAATAGAGCAGGCAAATTTACTGCCTTTTGTTGCCTTTTCTCACGATGAGAGATGCCTATTTGGGCAACAGAATACTTGAGAACAACACCATTAACATCTGCTCTCCTTAAATCAACATCAGCTACAGCTCTCACAGACACACAGTCAAAATACAAACTCTATACCTGTGCAACAACACCCAACACAAACAACAACACAACCCACTTCAGAGTACCAAGTGGGTACTCTGAGAGATTCTTACACACCACACAGCAACAAATTTTTTCAAAACACACTGCAGCATTACTTGACACTGCTCTGAAAATCAAGCATTTTTGAAAAAAAAGAACTTTTCCTTCCTGACTTTCTGCAAAACCTTACAAGATTTTTAGCTGTAAAATAATCATGATAATATGAAACAAACTGCAGTGATGAAGAACAAGTGTCCATGCAAACTTTAAAGACATCAGCAAACTAAGCTCAGTTGTCTAGCTGCAGGCTACTCTTAAGCATCTGGTTTACCCGTCAATTTCTGCTTCTTGCAGCAAAATTACTAACTGAGAACTGGCTTCTGCAGATTTCCATTAACTGTATTTTTTCTTTATTAATTTCAACATGAACTTCAACTTACCTAAAGTCCATTCCCTCAAAAAAAAAAAAAGAAGCAAACACTAAAAGACAGCCATATTTGGCTTTCAAGTGCTAAAAAGAAAAAAAAACCAAATAGGCACAGAGACTATTTAACTACTACAAGTTCACCACTTTCTTTTTTAACCAGCTTGCTTGAAATGAAAAAAGGGAGAAAGGCCTAATCTCATTCTCATGATAAGGCATGAAAATACCAGTGAAGTTGCTCTGGGCCAAAATTTTCTCCCAGCATTAACTAATTGAGTCAATATCACAAGAACAAATGAATATAGATACATACAAATTGTGTATTTTCCTGGTAGAAATTTTGCTCTGCTTTAGCAAGATCATTTTGAGAACTCAAACCACAAAAACTTAGGAAACACACTGATCATCCAGACATTTTAAAAGGGTTCCTAATAACTTTTGAAACTATTTCCTTCATTTCCTTAAATATCCCAATCTGAAAACTTACTCCAAGGAATATAGATTAGCATAAAAATTAAAACTGTTAAGTATTGGAAATGAAACCATTTTGGACTGAGAAATCCAGGTGAGAACACATCAAGAGTAAACAGTTGTTTTCAACCTAAGAAAGAATGTTATTAACAGAAAAGATTTGCCTTTTCTGAAGGTACTAAAAAGATGACTTCCATATATGAATCTGGACTGCTGCCAACAGCACCCATGCTTCTAGTTAACAGCGGGTGTCTTTTATCACTTAAGCACTACTTTTTGACACTTTTACAGATTGTTAACCCATGGACTAAGGTATTTATGGCTTTACACACTAGGCTTTCTGTTCTTATTCACTGGGTCCTAATCACAAAATATTCTTTTTTAATAGGTCTGAAATTAGCTAAAGCCTATCTTTCAACAATAAAAGTTTAAGATAATATCAGAGAAGAGCTTCTCTCATATGACCTTTTCCTGTTTTACCAGTTTTCTCTTTCTACAGACAAGCTAATGAGAGTTTGGGCCTGAACTGTTCATTAGTGCAATGACCCCATATGATTTATTGCATTCTTAGACAGTATAATTCGGTTTAGTGCTCTCACAGTGATGCAGAGTAGACAGTGACTTCTTTATTAGGCCTGATTGAGGGATTCTGTGCTTTGAAACTGTTCATCAAAAAAGGCAATTTTCTTTGGCCCAAGTTTTCCATGAAAAKGTACCTTTTTTACCAGTGTTTTTTCTAAATCACCTGGCTTCTGCTATTTTCAAATTCTTGTCTGTTTTTACAAATAGCTCACTCCTGAGCTGCAAACAACTTTCAGGCAAACCCAACTGTTTATAGCAAAGGATATAATGGAGCCGTTTCTCTAATATTTTATGGCTGTCCCAGTTTGTACAACTTCTTGGGGGTGTCTGGTCCAGGGCCAGTAGCTGGACTTAGATGATCCTTGTGGGTCCCTTCCAACTCAGGATATGATTCTGTGACTCTAAAAATAACCCTCATAATTTCAAGCTATTTATTAATTCTTACATTAAGAAATAAAAGATTTCTGCATGTGGGTGACAATGTTTTTTCTAGCCTTTACCTGAACCACTCTTGAAGGAAGCTTAGAAATTGTTTCTTGAAGTAAACATGAAGTGGTGTAGCAATATCTCATTTCATATCAGTCAATCTACATATTTCTTATTTTTTATGCATGATAGTGTAGAGATGTATGTTTCCCAGCACCATACATACTGAGAAGTCTGTACACTTGAAACTACTCATACAGCTGAGCACTGCTTCCACTTCGTGCAAATTTAGAATTTCAGGGAGGAGGAACATGCTCCTGCAGGACAAGCCTTTTTCTCTTACAGGACTCCTGGACTTACATCTACCGCCACTTAAGTGACCTGTCAGTGACCTCAGCTTTCAGTAGAATAATTCAACCTATCTGCAGCTCACACAAGAGGTTCCCACTGAACATCAGCAAACAGCTTTTCACTGCAAGGGTAACCAATCATAGGCACAGGCTGCCCAGGGTGATTTTGTCATCTCCCTCCCTTACAGACATTGAAAAGCTGTCTACACAGGATCCTGACCACGCAGCCCAAAGTGGCCCTGGCTGAGCAGGGCAGGAAGACCAGATGACACTCAGAGGTACTCTCTAACCTCAAAGAGTCTGTGATTCTTTGAATTTGAAACACAGCCTCAATTCAAAAAGTAGCATCAAGAAAAGTCCTTAATCAAATCTTTGCAACTGTTTCCTCTGAACAACTGCACCGAATCAAGTGGGATTTGCATTTCCTTACAGACTGTCCTACTGAAACACATTATTTAATTTTGAAAGAAAATCCTTTTCTTTCTGGATTTATTAATAGATTTTATTTTACCTTTATAAATCAAAAGTAAATTTGAGACAATGCTAACATAACTCACTAATAGCTGAGATTTAGAGAAGATTCATGAACAGGAGACTGAGCAAAAAATGTGGATAAAAATCTTTTGCAGAACATTGTACAATAAAATTGAAAGATGAAGCAGTAGTGATGATTGTTCTGTAACCTGTAGGGTATTTTTCCTAAAAACACCTTAATGGAAAATAGTGGCAGACAGATAGTAAAGCAAGCAAAAAGTACAGGAGGGAAGATCAAGGTTTGCCTCGTAGAGCAGCTGAATACTACAGTTTCCATGGATTTCAGGACTACAAGATAATGAGTAAACTACGGATAAAATAAATTAAAATTGCGTATGGTCACATGAGTATGAACATGGTCCTTAAACACAAGAGGCAAACTGATGGAAGCTCTCATCAGATAAGCCTTACGAAGAAGGATAAAGACTGTCCTGAATATGTAGGTAATGCTGGTAAAGACAGGGTTATACAAAGGCCTTTCAAAACTGGCACTAAACACTGTGTTATTTAGACCACCAAAAATGTGTGAAAAGATATCAATATCTGTGAAGAATTGATAAATGAGCAGCGCAACATGGGAAATTTAACAGGTCTGTATTCCATACAAAGTCTGAACTACGTGGAAAAAAAATGAGGCCAAACAATATAATATATACTTGTTTGGAAAACAGTGCTCATTTTATAAGCCCAGTGGCATGAAAGCCCTCTGATGAGAGGATAGCAACTGTCCCTCTGCACTCTTTTAACTGTGGAAAGGTCAAATGAAGCTGAAAAGCAATACCCAGATATTGATTTTCTGAGAGTTTGACTTAACATTTGAAACTTTCCCTTTGAGAATTTCCACACATTCTATACACAGAACTGTCCTATAAAGAAAATGTATTTTGGAAAGAAAGTAACTTCAATTTTAGTACTAAAAACAAACCACAAAATTCAGTCTTGGTATTAAAGTTAAGGTGAGAGCTTCATTCAACTACTCTACATCTTCTGCTCTAATGGGATTAATAATGATAGAAGATAGGTGGTAGTTGTTCTGGCCAGCTCCTTCAGCAGCTGTGTTGGAAGCTAAGACTTCCCAACTCCCTTCTCTTACGCTGTTTTATCTACAGTGCCCTATGCTATGTGTCACCACTGAGAAGGACAGATGTTAATGCATTCACATTTCACTGTTTGGGAAATCAAACAGTCAGTCTGCTGTCACTTTTGGGGTATCAGGAAGGCGGATCACCTAAATTCTCCCAGATCTGAGGGTTCTAATGTTAGGAGTTCACACACTCCTATTAACAATAGAACAATTGGAGAACCATCTACATATAAAACTGCTTTTATGGGTATAATTATGTACTATGGTGCATTTCTCCACATTAAAAATTTGGTCTTCTTAGCAGATACTCAGAGAGTCTGCAAATTCACCTCAGTTCCCCTCTATTCTTATGTAGCTCAAGCCTGCAGAACACTCCCAGCATGACCCCACACTAAAACTTTACTATGTGGAAAGCTTGTTGAGGTCATACAAATCAAGCAAATACATACCTGAATGTGGGGTTCTTTTTTTTTTTCTTAAATCCTGCTGCACAGGCTCTTGAACTAATGTACCAGGAAACAAAATGGTTCAAAATTTAACTATAAACTCCAGAGAGATCAAGTACAGAACTCTGTTGCCCCTGTCAGTTTGACAGCAAGCCTCATTGTACTTACTCTTCCCTCAAATTTTAACTTCTGGAATTTAAATTATCTGAAAAACTCAACTTTCATTTATTGTACATTCCAGTTTCAGTGAAAAACTGTAGAGAGAAAAATGCAAAAATATATGCCATATCCTAAAAAATTTTCAAGTCTCTAAAACAAAACAAAACTCCTCAAATGATTTTTCAAAATGTCATAATTTTAGCCAGTCTTGTGATACTGTAAACTTAACAATGATCTTTAGATATGATGTTTGGCAGCAACATACTCTATACGCATTTTTCTCTATAGATCTGAAACATCCGACAAAATGGTTCCTAAGCACTCCCTCATACCATGTGTTTGTCTAGTAGTTTTCACAAAAGATCATCCGCATTATATACACACAGACCATACAGCACTGATTCTCTGAGAGAAAACCTATAGAGCAGATTTCTATTTTCTTATTGGTTCTTTACTATTTACAACTGACACATCTGCGTGCTGTAACTTCGCCTACACAAGTACTATTACAAAAAGAATACTACAAAAAGTAATCCTTATTTAAAGCTCCTTATCTCTGCTTCTCTCCTTATCTCTGCTTCAAAAATAACTTTCCGATAGTGTGATCTGAGTTTTACATTAATAGAGTTTTCCTTCTGTTTCATAAGACATAAAATAAGAAAATGTGATACTTGCTTACGTTATTTTCACTCAAATTGTTATAATGTAGTGTAACCTATTTTTAAATAATTGATAGCTACCTGAATAGGTACCTTAACAACTGAATGAAGTTATTAAAAATACTGGGCTGTAATTACATTATTTGAAATACTGGCTAAATTAAGATCTCATGTAGTACAAATCAGATCAATCTTGAGTTTTGCAGGGTTCAAAGGATCAAAAATGTTGTATATGGCACAAGCAAATAAAGTTGAAACAGCTCATCTACAAACTGTCTTTAGCTAAAATTGTAACATTTAACATGCAAAATTTTATTTACTCTTGCTAACCCTCTCCCAAAGCCACCAAGAATGGCCAAATCTCAGCCACCAAGAATGGCTTCTCCTTTGGCCTTTTTCTGCCCTGAATGAGTAACTTTGAAACTGAATTACTGCTGTCCAGAATACTCAGACCATGGCGCTTTACTTGATGATATTTTACTTTTCTTGTGGAAGACACTGCAATAAGCTCTATCTTGAAAATACGTCTTTTCCATCTACAAAATACAGCTAAATTGTAATAACTAAAATCCATTTAAGCAGCATGGGCAATGGAAAAATATCATTCATCCACTAAAAGATACTAAAATTACCACAGCCTGTGTGTAATTCTTTTATTGCCACAGTTTAGACTGTAATACTTTTGCAGCTGATAATCTGAATTATGAAACACAGGTTACTGTATGTAACCTCCTCCGAATATTTAGGTAATACCTAAAATTACCTCATACAGAGCAGCAAAATGACTTGATTTACTTCTGTCCTAATCAAGACTGTTCACCAAGTATGGTATTAAACATCATAAGTTTTGCAATAGTTTTCTGACTGGGGTAATCAATGTTGAGATACTGATCCAATTACTGCTGGCCCCAGTTGCTATCCCCTGATGTGTGTCATCTTTTCCTCGGGGAGCTCGGGCACAGGTGGAGCTGCCTGTTAACCTCAGCAACAAAACACATCTCTGCTGCTGATGGGGTACTTATTATCAGTTGCCTTTAAAGTCTCTTTTCATGTTGCTCTGAGACGCTGATACAAGTTCTGTGGACACGTAAACAGAATCTGTGAAGTGCAAATAGCTCCATTTATCCTTATCTTCTGTGTTGTATGAAACATTAATTCCTGCAACACACGACATCATTTCCATACCTTTGCCCGATGGCTTGCAACACACTAAGTACACAGCAAGAAATTCCTTCATGTGCAGGTAGCCACAGCAAGAACAGGTAACACATCTCAAGATAGTTCAAAAAACCCTACATACATGTTCTGGACACAGGCAGCCCCATCTTACTGTGCTACGCATGTGCAAAGGCTGTCATTTTAATTAGGGCAAAGACAGCATTAATTACCAAATTTCTTGGTCCCTCCACAGCAGCACAATGTTAAAACAAATAAACAAATAAATCTGATCACCAAATTAATCTGATCAGGCAACTACTGGTTTTCAGCCCCAATGGGCATGAACGGTGTGAGATGTTGCTGTTCAGAGAGGGGCACTAGAAACCCCATCGACACACCCAACGGCAGATGAAGCACAAAGTACACATTTCTGTTGGGCAGATAAAGATTTCTGTTTTCAAGGGAGGATGAAAGCCTGAAAGCTTAGAGGCTTTCAATAGAGAATGTTAAGCTTTAGTACCAATAGAGCTGGATGTTTAACTCGAAGTTTTTATGGGTTTGGTTTTATTGGATTTTTTGAGTTTGGTTTTGGTAGGAAAAAGCATGAAGTAATTAATTTTGCAAGATCTTTTTCTAACAAAAATGTAAGTTGTACTGAGGTATTGACTAAGCCAACACAGTACTACTGAATAATGACTCAGAGAGTTAACACAAATTCACACTAACACACTTCAGCTATGTAGTAATTTTTCTACTAGCGACATGGTGATCTTGAATCACCTTCAATGAACACTCAAAATATTATTAAAATTGGTTTCAGATGTGACACTGCCCTTAAACAGCAATGGCTCCCTGGCAGAGAAGGAGTGAATAATGTTGTCAAGAGGGAAAGGCAGCTGCCACACAGAGGGCATGAAAGAAAACTGCTTGATTACATCTGCTTTCATTTATTTCCTCTACCTGGCTCACGAACACACTTCAGTATTAGGAGACCAGAAACACACAGGCACCATCATTCTTGAGTCTGGGGCAGGCAAATGATGTCCATCAGGAGCATCCCTTGCCCATTCCAAGAGGGCCCCCCAGCATTCCTCTGCAGTGTCAAACACGAAGCACAGCCCCAGGGCTCCGCAGCACAGGGAGGTGAACAGCAGTCCCTCCCTCATCAGCAGACAAAGCACAGACATGAGATAGGGTACACACTCACTGCAGCAGTGAGCTCAAACTGTCTTTACCCTGTGTTATTAGAAGTTAAAGACTTATTTTTTTTTCAGGGGATGATTGAGTCTTTTAAATATAAAAATTAAATTGTGTACTTACACTGTGTCCTGAAGAGTTCGTGTCTGTCATCACCAGAGTACAAGCCTCTGAATGGGAAGTATTATCAAAATCATCTAATGAAGTTCATGGGGAGTTTGGCAGCAAACTTTCAAAAATACATGAGTATACCATGACATTTCGCCCCCCTCCTCCCCTGCCAAAAGAAGTGTAAACATATTGGTTCCACATAAAAACTAAAAGGGCATAAAAGCCTTGAATAGACCTAACTATTATAGAAAAAACGCCAGCCAAAAATTGTCAGGTGTTAGATTTTGCTTTAAATACATGCAGCCATTCTTCTGGATCACAACATAATTTATAGAAGCAGATAAAGCAACTTCAAAGCAATGAAATCCTTACCAAGAAGATCTCACTTCATTATGATTAAAATAAAATATCTTGTCTTTAATATTTTATTATTTTGACTGCAATCCACCTTGGCATCTCAAAATTTCCTTGACTTTACCAGACATGAGACAAAGTCTTTTTATGCCACAAAAACCCTGCAGACAATTACAGTATTGGCATCCAATTAAAACCCTTACTTTCTGCAGGATAGCAGGTAAATAGGGTTTCCAGTGCTGAAGTGCAGAAAAAATGGCCCCAGTATGAACCTGCATTTATGCAAATACTTGAGTTAATTCACTTGAGCCACAATGAAGCAGATGTAGCCAGCATTTGCAAACTAAGTAAAATTCTGCTGCCTGTATTAGTAGATTAATAATGATTAATGTTAATTCTGTGGTCAAAATGTGACATTGCCTAAAATTAAACAAAAACCCAAAAGACCTTGCCTCGAAAATACAAAATTTCATGGCTCTTAGAAGATTACTTTTGCAACCTGAACATTTAATCATTTCTGCATAGTTTGTCTCCACTGCTTTATTTCTAAATTGTTAACATTTCTGTAAGTCAGTGATTTCCCAACACACATTGGTAACAAAACTGTCTCACTTTAACATTTCAACTTGCTGCCCAGAGGATCTCTACTTTTCTATCATGCCGCTTCCTCATCCAGCAATAGTAATTTCACCATATACAGAACAGCTGAACATGCACCCAAGCTTTTGTGAGTGAACACAAAGCATTTTTCGCTTCATAGTAATACCTCATTAAAATAGGCAAAGTATAGCAGATGAATGGTGCCATACTACAGTAGATGCTGATGGCCACAGAGCATACTTCTGCCTACTGCCATTTCTCTGAAGAGATCTGCTTATCTTTGGCCACTATTTCCCTCTAAGCATATACCTGGAATGAAGCACCTCAGACTGTACAATATTTACCTGTTTGTCACTACTGAATTGCCTCCTTGACACAAGAGTACCATGACCAACAATAGCACATGAGTGGCTGGCATGGTTTTAAGAGCAGTGCTATTTCCCAGACTAGAGGCAGAAAGACTTCATTTAATTATCACATAAAAAGTAAAGAATGCAATAATATAACCATTGCAAACCCACAGGCCCAGTCCGCAGTGAAGCGCATGATCAGTATTAACCCTGTTCTGCACCAATTATCATCTTGAGAGTCACAGCCACATTTATTTCAGAAATAAAATAAAATCCATATTCTCCTTTTTCTTTTTGGCTTTTGGTAACTACATTAAAACAGCACATGTAGCTCTATCTCACTACTGTTCCTTCTGGCTTTAAATATTACCTGAAACAGCTCTGACTGTAGCTCCAAGCCCTGGCAGAAAGTAGGCTTTTTCAGTAACAAGGGCCTGGAGGTTTTACAAGACCATGGGGGTTTTCAGAATGTTCTTCCACTTTTGCAATCATCAAATTACTACATCATGTGCCAGACTGAAAGTGGTATTTTATGGATTCCTTTAAAAAGGTACTCATACTCTACAACTGCTTTAGGACATGCAAGCAGTTAATTAAGTACAAAGGCATAGTCCGTGTGATCTCTACTGTGTTTTCATTGCTCCGTAAAGGCCTTCCTGAGAAGGAGATGGGATTTTTTCCTAAAGGCAAAAGACCCACTATATGTACCCTGCTCTTAATAACTGAAACTCCCTATGCTTGAGCTGTCACATTTTGCTAGCACACATTTCTGCTCAGATTGTATTGCCATAGGCTTTGACATGCCAAAAGGCCACTACCATTACTAATGCAGTGACATAATGCAGGAAGGGAAAAAAACAATACATACCATGAGCAAAATAATCACACCAGAAGAAATTAATTCGTCAGAATTCAGTGCATTCATATGGACTCCCTAAAAAATCCACCAAACGACTGTCATGCATGACAGACTTAAAGAGTTGTTAATCAGCTCTCTACAACTGGAGATGCAGGGAGAATATTTAATACCTGAATATGTATGTATCATCTGCCTTATCTCTTTTGTGCCTTCCTGCTGCAGCAACTTCACCAAGAGCCATGTAACACCTTTTCCCCCCTACTCAGTCAAGCAAAATCAGCAGTAATCAAGCAAGAAGTATCTGAGTATCCCTACTGAAATGGCTCCACAGCTCAAAAAGGGCAGCTCCAATCATGGAAAATGCCTCATTCAGATCCAAAATTCTGTATTTCTCCATCTCACACAACAGCTTGCAGCTCACACAAATATTACAAGAATATCACCATATTTCAGCCTGGCAGCAAAATCAAGGTCAAGTCCTTTTTACTATCGTGCTGCTGCACTGTCCCACATAGGAAGCAAACAGGTGGAGTTTTCATTAACTAAAACATCCTGTATTTGAATTTAAAAACAAAATATTTAGAATTTTGAAGTGGACTGTGTTAATATGCCTATGCTTCAAGAACAGCATAAATCTGCACGCTTTCACTCAATAGTTTATTTTGCATATTTCACACCAAAGCCAGTAAAATAGTTTTTCAGCCTTTATGTGTGACTTCCAAATGAACTCAAAAGAAATCTCATACTCTTTTGAACACCTAGTTGACCAGTAACACTGAAGTCCAACGTATTTTAATTCACAGATGTACTTGAAAAGTGATACTTTACAATGCAACGTGAAGAGAAATGCAGACACTTATTTTACTTACCAACAGCTCAAAGTCAACAGAAAAACAAAATTAAAATAAATACCACAGTGTACCACACTACAGTATATGCCAAACAGACCACAGAGGAATGACCATACATGGTCTTGGTCTAAGTCACACACAGAAAGACTATTAATATTAAACAAGGCAGAGAGTTTATCACTACAGAAGAGTGTGATTCCCTGCATTTCACACTGAATTTTACAGAGACATTTGAAGCTCAAAAAAAACATTCTGACTACAGGACACCAAAGGACAGTGTCCAGCTTTCTGAAATACACCAGAGACAACAACATGCTAACCTGTCTGGATTCTGCAAGGTGAATTTCAAGAGATAGCTCCAAGGGAAGATCAACCACTGGCAGACAATTAACTCTACATCCTCTACTTCATGAAGACAAAGGCCATGTTTCAAGTCTGAATGCCCATAATTAGGTAGAGAATGATGCCTGTACTGTGAAGGGTTAAGCACACTCTACTTTTTTGTCTGGAATTCAAGCCCATTGATTGGTATGATACGCTCCACCTCAATTCACTGAACTCACATTGTATCCAAAGAAATCAGGGGAACAGGAGCATTGCCATCATGTAGCACCATCCCAGTGGAACAACAGCTCTGTTTAATTATGCTTGTAAGATTCCTCTACCACAGGGACTTTTCTGAATGTCATCCTTATTTTAAAATCCCAAATTCAGACTTCACAACTGGGAACTGATAATGGACTATATCTAATTCTGAGAACCATCTTATGTGTGATAAGCAACAGCAAGAAATTTTTGCAGTAAGTTCTTCATTCTACATTGCACCTTGTATTACAAATTTATCATGTTTTATATGTGAAGTTATGCATATGAATATATATGCATATGCAATATCAGTAAAGAGAACAGTCACCATTTTGGAACGTGTGTTTGAGAATGAGACCACCTCTTACTTTCTACAGTGAAGAAACTTCAAAATTCTTAGCAAAGTTATTAAAAATTTCATTATATACAACATATGAACACTACATTAATGCAGTATTATTATGTTTGCATAAATATCATAAACAAAACTTGAACTAGAAAAAACGCATCTGACTCAGAGTTAGTATTTTCACAATATTCTAACAATTTTCATTCAGGTACTGATTTGTAAAGTAATTTGTTATACCTAACCCAAATTTGCTGGATTCGGTATAGTGGTTTTGCTTTCTTGAAGACACTTATGAATAAATCTGGATACCAAATATACTCCTTTTGTTCATCAGGGCTACAGTAGCTACTACTGTAACTGTACTGGAGTAAGAAATAACAACTGACTTAATTTTACAGTATATTATTATGCCAGGATATGACACTAAAGAAGCATCTTCCCAGCTTCAGGCAACTATGTTTGTCAGTATCGTGAAACCTTGACAGTTCTGAAATTACCGAAATAG
Organism: Cardinalis cardinalis; assembly: GCA_014549065.1. Taxonomy (NCBI): domain Eukaryota; kingdom Metazoa; phylum Chordata; class Aves; order Passeriformes; family Cardinalidae; genus Cardinalis; species Cardinalis cardinalis. The sequence goes on along the minus strand of JACDOX010000083.1, from coordinate 178,357 downwards.
TACAGAAAAAGCACTGGCATATTTTTATTTCCATTACTCTCTATGTAACATTGCAAGTTTTTACTTTTTTCTTTTCCTTAATATGATTATGTTTATTGGATACACCCTTTATGGATCTAGCTGTGAAACTCTCTAAAACACTTAAAAGCTTACCCAATACATACAAAAAAGTCCAAACTATTTCTTCCAACATACAAAATTACCTGTATTACACTGCTTGGTCACCTTTCACTAGGTTTCCTGGTTAAAAGTGGTAAAATGCAGAAAAACATCTCCTTGTAAAATTCTGCAGACATTCACTAACCAGACTGCCCAGCTGTTTCTACCACAGCACTTGCCATGGTAGTCACACAAATTGTGTGACTCAAGTACCTTAGGGGATTGTTTAGTGTTTCACAGACAGTTTTTATTTAGGTGAGTATATTACTGACTTTCTAAATAGTATCCCACCACTGACTGGAGCCATTCTCAGCCTGATTTATTAAGGATCACAGTCCAAAAGGGGCAGACATCCTTTTCACCCATTCAGACAGGGACCACACTGTCCCTCAACCCATCGAAGACCTATGTGTTCCATGATCCACTATGTCAACATTAAAATAGACAAGAGTTCAAACCAGCAGGAATTACTTCTCTTGGAGAGGACTTCAGCAATTTGCTCTCTCAGTAACAGTGGCTTACAGACTTGGAAAACACTGAACCTGCTTTTTAGCTTTAGTACAGAATTAAGGATCTCCTTAGGTCCTACAAGTCAACTGCAGATGGACGATGGACTTGTGTTAGTGGACTTGTGTCAGCCTATTAAAAATACAGAGGTGTTCCCATTATACCCTTGGTAGTGGGCAAGAGATTGCAAGACAAAGAGAGAAATACCAATCAGCAACTAAAAAGGATTAGTTTTAACTACCATCCATATATCTTTCACATATCAGTTATTTTCAAGTTGCCACACATCACACACCTCTGCAGAACCATTTGTAGCATTCCACTTACATTTAATTTGTTTGTCAGAATTCTTCTGTCTTTAAAGAAAATGGAGAACTGCTGCAGCCAGTAAAAGCGTATGTGCTCCTCTATGGCATTCAAAAACCTATTTCAATTAGCCTGCTCTACTGAGTACGTCTTAAGGCTAGTGAGAAATTAAAATAGAATATTCAGCTTTTTGAAAACAAGAAAAAATATTTCACACAAGTATGTATGTTTTCAAGTTTGAAGACAAACTGGTTAACTTTCAAACCATAATGAGAATGCCACTCTAACCACAGAGTATGCCCTGTGTCATGGTGTAAAGCAGGGCCTGTTCTATTGTATACCTTCTAAATTTAACAGCCTTTGCATGCCCTAAGGGACCAGTCATTAAAAGGTCACTTCAGAAGTAAATTACTTTCTCCCTCACAGGAAGTTTCTACAAAGTAAAAACCTAATGCTGACACCTCCCCACAGCAAGGCATTTATTGTCTGCTCCAGAGAGGGCAAGCAGGGTTATGAATCTGATAGCAATAATAGAGACACAAATCAGAAAACGGGAAAACAACAGAATTGAACAGAAAAAGCTGGGAAGAATTCTTCTACCATGCACACTACACCTCTAGCCATAAGAACAAATAATGGCACCAAACAACATTTCTCCTACCATACCTTTCCTTCTCTACATGTCTCTATAAAAGATGCTCCTGAAAACCAAAGTTTGCTAGGAGAATGATTAAAATCTTAATTTTAATCATAAAATGAAAGATGAGAAGGCACAGTAGATAAATACTTTCAGCAGAGCAAATTTCCATTAAAACATCTTTCTTCTTGGTAAGCCTACTATTTGGCAATAGATTCCCCTCATCAGAGTGAGATTCTAGGAACTTCTTCTCCACAAAATTCTGTCAATTCATTGACAGAACTGCCTTTTTAGCAAAAAAATAAGAAACTCTCTGATATAACTGCAAGCCTTTCCTGGATTTACTGAACTCTCACACTCTAAATCTTTGTTTTCAGGTATTAGAAATACAAGCATTTAAATCCAGTTTCTTTTCTCTCAAAAGAAACTTGAATTTCTAAAGAACATCAAAATACCAATACTGTTTATCAATATCTCCCATAGGTTCACTGTCATAATGTTGACAGTTAGTAACTGATTAGACTTGAATAGACAATACAATTCAACTAGAACAAGCATAAGCTTGAACATGGCCATCATCATCGTCCAGTTTGGACAATCTGCCAGTAGACAGCAAGAAGAAAGGGGAGAACATAAATTCAGTGCACAGTCCCACAGACTACAAATACTCAAGACAGCACTGAGTAAAGTACTAAGCAAAACCAAGCAAGCACTTACATCAGATTTGGAGGACATGTTTTCCTCCATGTCAGAATCACTGGGATCTACAATATCATCAAAGGGTGGCAGAGTAGGCGTCTTCCTTTCCAGTGCATCAGTTTCAATTTTGACTCTCCCCACCTTGAGCTGAGATTTATCTTTTGTCTGTTTTTTGTCAGCTGAACAAGTAAGAATCAGTGGTGGAGCACTAGGAAAACTTTTAAATAATGAATCAGAGCTGGGTTTTTTTCTTTTTCTTGCAGAAGATTCATCACTGTCCAGCATAGAGGGCCTTTTTGTGAGAGTCTTCTTTTCTTGCTGCTGCCCACATGTTATGGTAAGGATAGGAGTGTTTTCAGATTTTGGTTCCTTGGATATGGGTTTGGGTTCCTTGAAGGCCATCTTAGGAACCATTTTTTCATCTCTTAGTGGTTTGTTTTCTTTGGGTTTCTTAGAGGATTCTTTGGAAGATTTGTAATGTTCCCTGGAAGGTTCTTTAAAGGCACTTTTTTGTTCTTTTGAGTCTTTAGAATTTTTTTCTTTGTGCTCCTTTGTTAACTTCTGGGTTTTTGAAAAACTGTTACTACTGCTGCTGCTATTTATGTTCAGAATCCTTGCTGGGTCCTGCAAAGAGGAGATGTAACATTTTACTTTAAAAAAAAAAAAGAAAGAACCCTTAAATCCTCAAAAGGCAGAAACAATATGGACAAAGGATTCATATTAAGAACTCGGAACTGCAGGCGAGTAACCAGGAGTAGAAATAACCATATAAGAACAGATAGCCCAACATTTGGTCAAAACATCTGTTACCAACTGGTGGAACATAAACAGTTATCACTGCTCATCAAAAAGTTACAACAAAAGCTAGTTTTTACCCTAGGCATTATACTTTGTAAGGTCAACATAAAAGCAGTTTAGAAAATCTTTATCATCACCATTACCTATGAGAGAATTAAAATCACAAGGAAAAATTAAGATATGAACCATATTATGTCAACAGAATTACAGGATGAGAGGAAAACATGACAACATTTCAGGCAAAGTTTGACTTCTCTGCTGTGATCTTCTGAATTTTGCCAGATCTTTTTTCTCATAAACAACAGCAGTCCTGGGTCCAGCCTGGCTATGGAAGAATTGATTGGACAGACAACAGTCATTGTCTTTTTATGCAAAACCTCCTAAAGCTGAAAAAGTTTCCTTCTTTGAATATACTGGCATCTCCGCTGAGTCTTTAATTACCTTTTTTTGATTGAACTGTTTTAAGTGAGAAGTGGTTCTCAGAAGGTAGTGACTTAGACATCTTACAGGAAAGGCAAAACCAGAAACAGCAGATCAGTATCTGCTGAGTATTCTTCCCTGAGTTGAATCTGAAAAGTTGAAGCAGCAAGGCAAGAGGTCACCTGCAGCTAGAACTGGAAATGAAGGAACCATCTAGAATGGGTCACATAGGATCCTTTCTTCTGAGAACTAACACCTGGGAATATTTAAAAGACAAGAACAGTTCTAGCACTGCCCACTTTCATGGAAACTGCCAGTGATGAGCTCTCAGTATCTCAAAACCACTCAGTAGACTAATTGCACTGTTTTAAACACTAAACACATGTCATATATATATACAAGACAGGGTCCATTTTTATACTGCAAATCTGCAAAGTGATGTTTCAATATACAGGAACCCATAGTCAAGTAATTTACACTGCTCACTTTTTCTTCCAGGCTGGCTATAAGCATTTCTATCTGCATGTTGCAACACTTTAATATGCATTACATACACCCACTGATTGCCTTTACCTATAAGAGATATGTATGTAAATGTGGCACATCTGGCTGTCTAAAACTGCCACAGATTTCCAGATCTGTAGAGAGGAAAACATACTTAGTTTATCTTCCACCTTTACTTAACCACCTTTTTACCCACAACACAGAAAGAAGTGGACAACACTTCTGCAGACAACACTGCATAAGTGCAGTGAAAGTAAAGGACCAAAGCAGGATATAGCCAGCCTCATCCCCCACAAGGACTCAGTCATTTTAAAAAATGCACACAGTACAACCGCTCTGGAAAAAAAAACTATCCAAGAAAACAAAGCAGAATTTACATGTTAATGGAAGTCGTGTTAATTAGAAGAGAAAGGAAGACTGAGACTACATCCACTGATGTGCTTCCTGTTCATAGATAAATACTTATAACATGTCTAATTAGGATGTGTTAAGTCAGTTTATACCCTAGGACCTGAAAGGTCTACACAAAACATGTGCAGAAATTGCAGTATCATCCCTCTCCTCTGTAACAATAGGTAGAAACAATTAGCTAAAAAAAATTTCTTAGAAATGTTCTTCCCTTCTCATTATCTTACTTAGTGAAACAGTCATAGTGCTGCATAAATTATTCAATTGCATGCTTTTATAAGATGCTTCTTCCATCTGTACTGCAAATATATTTTTGTGTCATATTTGATAAACTAACTATATATTTATATAACACATATATCAGCATTAACATTGGCTGGAAGCATCAACAATGAACAATACTAAAATTACATCTGAATATCTAAACACAATGCACTTCCTGGATTCCCAGGCCAGCAATTAAAACACAAAAATAAAAAAGTACTTAGCACTCTTTGATATGTTTTACTTGAGTCATAAGACTTATCCTGGCATTCTTCTTTAAGATTGAAAAAAAAGATTTTTTACTATTTCCTTTGATGCAAGACCAGCACCAAAAGTTGACTTACGAACTAATTATTAATGCTTCTAGTGTCACATCATGTTCTATCATTCCAGAGAGGTGTTGCCCTGGGGAGGAATAAAATATGTGTCATTACTAAACTAGATAGAGAAATTCTCTCTCTTACTGGTCTCCTTATAGCACTTTATTTTTTATATAGCACATATATTTACATTTCAGAAGGAGAGTCTCATTTCAGAGGTTTTCCAACAGATGAGACCTGTAGAAATGGTTCTGGGGCACAGTAGTATTAAAACCAAAAGAAAGTTGCAATCTGTCTTCTTTTCAATTTTAAAAGTCTTAAAATTTTAAGACTTTTTTCATCTTCCTACAACATGGAAGTTGATATTTTCATAGAAATCATAGTACAAATAGGGGACATACTTATGAGACTTATTAATAGCTGACATACTTATGAGACCCCTCTCACATGCTCTCTTAGAATTACCTTTTCTTAAAGGCAACCAATCCATTGCTTTTATATCTACATTCATTTTCTAAGTAAAAAGACTATATTTTCTTATTCCCTTAATTTCTGCAATGACCCAAAAAGAAGCCAACAATGACATAGAGGAGACAGCTATAGGAACATTAAATCTGTAAGACAGAAAAAAGTCAAATTATATCCACCAGTAAGTTATATCAAATCTGATGATGAGCATGGAATGCTGATGGGGATGAAAAGTTGCTGAATATTCACATAATGTACCAATATGTACTATGTATCAGCATAGATCTTAATAAAAATTAGAATGTACTTTCAAACCATTTTCTTATTTATTAGAATCTGACAGTGTGTTTAAATGTTTCTTTCCACCTTAGTAAGTGTTGCAATAAGTAAGAATAAATTTAGTAAAATAAAACACTCTTTTCTCAACACTCTTTTCATGAGAAAAACTGTGATTGTGGGGTTTTGGCAGATAACGTATCTGCACACCATAGCTGACATTTGTGTATTCATCAAATATTGAAGCAACTTAAGTCAATGTTAGCCTTTGATATGTTGCATAACAGCGTGCAAAAGAATAATACAGGTACATTGGCATGTCAAAATACCGAATGTCATCTTCAGTCAAGTAATACCATGTATATCCAGTACATCAAGATATATAGTACTGCTCTATGAAAGGGGCTAACATATCCTTCAAAATATGTATTTTAGAAAGCACAATAAAATCTAAGATTTTATCACCAAATAAAACCTGTGCTACTCTAACTGTGGTACTCAACTCCTGTACATATTTCGGCCAACACAGCTCATGTTAAGGCCCAAGATGCATTCAGGAAGCATAGAGAACATGTTGCAGGCACAACAGGTGAACAGAAAAGCTAACGAGCCATTATGCTGCCATGATCACCTGGAAATTGCTATCTCTTTCATCATCATCTTCTAACTTGCAGGAACTTGCAGGAATAAACCATACCTCCAATCTGGAAGGCAGAAGACATCACCTTATCAAAAAAAGGCAAACTTTTTGAAGTTGACTCCCTACCAGCTGGACTGCTCAGGCTTTCACGCTGCCCACTGTGAAACAGGGTATGCCACACTGTGACAAAGGAGGAAGGATCAGCACCCTTACACTCAGCTAGGTAACTTTATATTTTATGGATCCGAAGTGCATGGATTAAGAGTTACAGGTAATAAACTAAGAAACTTTGTGATTTGGGAGGTAAATTCACTTCATAGACTAATCTGGGCAATGGGAACCAACTGTTTGTTGTGTTTTTGTGTTTCTTAACAAGATCATGAAACTAAGTTTAAATCACAGAGTACATTGTCCTGTAAATTTGAGAGATACAAATGAACTGTGATAGCTGCTCAACACGTAACATATTTGCAGATTAAAACACTTCTGTAATACAGGGCAAAAAATGATGCTGAACTGTGTATGTTACAGACCTGGGTTCTGACTTCACACCACAAAATGGAATTCCCAATTTGTTTTAATGTGAGATTGAATAAGCAGTTACTTCTGGAAACCATTGCAAACCTTAACTGCTGACAGATGTTAATAGCCTAAGTAAGAAATAGAACATTGGGGAGGGGTGGGGGAAGCAGAGGGGCAGGGGCAGTTCATTATATTTCATGAAATCAATAAATCGAGCACATTGGCATAGCCTTGTCTACTGTACTCTGAGTTTAGACTACAAATCTAGTACTATTGATCATAAAAATGTGCATTATTTTAATTTCTAATTTTAAAATGTTACGCCTATTGAAATAATGTGTTCATAATAAGCCAGTGGACTAGATTTAGACTCAAATATGCCTGTTGCTCTAAAGAGGAAAAGAGGAGAAAGATATCTAAAAGTAATTCCTTCATCAAGCAAATTCAGATTTCTCTTGAACACAAACTTGTTTATTACTGAATAGAAATACTAGCTGATTTGGAGGCAGGGGACAAAAAAAAACCCAAGAAAGAAAAGCGCAACATTTTGAGAGCCTCCAAAATTACTCTGCAATAGAAGATGCATTTACCTGCTTCCCACAAAAACCCAGCCTACCAAACTGTTTGATCAATGACATCAGAAGTATCAGAAGCAGATGGAGAACTACAAAGCTCACTAGTTTAACAGTGAAGGCTAACTGGGGGAGCATCAAACAATTTATGGTTTTTTTCTGATAATACACACAAATAAAAGCTTTTGTTTTCTTTGCTTACAAAATAAATCTCATTTCTCTAGAGCTGATGCTACAGATCTTTGCAAAAGACATAATCATCCACCCAAAAAACCTAACCAAGCTGCTTCTCTATTCTGTGCATGTAATATTTATATAATATAAACAGGCATAGCAATAGCACTGATTTAATATCTGTATAAAAATATCTGTAGCCAGCCTGCAGCTATTCTTACATTATGAAGAAATGTATGAAGTAAAAGTTTTCACACATTTCTGCCTGACATCTGTACTTCCAAGACTAAGGCTTTGTTTTGGAACTAAAATACTGGTGCTCACTAATACTATCTCCATTAAATTAAATGAAAAAAAATCCCTTCAGAGATATAAACATCTCTATTTAATACATATTTCAGAAGAGAATGTGACAGAAAGCAAACTGACAGTTGTTTCTTACTTCATACTGTATTGTATTTTTCATAAGTAAATGCTAAACCAAGAATAACATTTTGTTGCACTGGTTTTATTATTGTTACTTGCATTCCTATCTAACCACACAGTTTATATGGTACTTTGCAGTGGCAAACAGATAAGCATAAGGTTCTGGTTTTTCCACACTCAAAGTTTAAAACTGACCTCAAAGTTAACTGTGGTATTCACAGACAAAACAAACCAAAACTAGACAGAGCACATCAAAGGGCTATTGCTGTAGCAGAAAAATCCCAAAGTCACCCAGTACAGACATCTGGAGTACACTTTTGCATCTGGGACAAGCAACAAGACTTTCCTGCAGCTTTTATTGTAGAGGCATATTTAAATGAAATTTGGACACTGAAGTTGTTCCATCACTGCGGTTACTCCAAATGACAAAACCAAAAATCTATTCATACATTCGCTGGAACTTTCCTACATTCTAACTAGAAAAAAAACATTAAAATTCAAGGCTTTTCAGCTCCAAGAACTTGTAACAAAACCCCCAGACTTTAATGTTACGCTAAAACCAAGGTTATCTTGTGTTTCCATTTCTCAATAATAGCTTATAATTCTCAGCAAGGCAGATATTTATGAGATAAAAGGACAACTGCTCATAAGTGTGTGTTCCAAGTTGGACAGGGTGAAGCAATGACTGCTGGGGGGAGAGGAAAAATCAAATATCCACATGGACTGACAAAAAACAGTATACTGATAAAACACCTCCTCCCACTATTAAAATTCTAGGTACGGAATCCTGAAATGTGATGCATGTCTAACCTCCTCAGGTTAGACTCACATAGCTGCACGGTGTGCACCAAACTCTCTGCAGATGTTTGAGTTGCTTCAGCAAAAAATGAAAGATTTCAAGAAATAGTTTATATGGATGAGTGCAGAAAATACACACTTCACCCTCCTTCACTCCATCACATTCCACACCTGCCAATTTTCCACATCAGATGGAAGTTCACTGTCTAAATACAGTTTGGAAAATTACTTCCCAGGTTTACGCTTGCTTCCAAAAAACTGAGATTCAAGACTTACCATAGTGTACAGTTACTAGGCAGAGATTCAGTACAGGACTCAATATCATGTCAGTACCTCTCTGAAGTTCTTCTAGAGGTGTTTGGGTTGCGTATTAACCCAAGTCTCAGCACACCTACTTTGGCATGGAAAGCAAGGCATGAATGAATCAACATTATAGCCGACTCTTTAGAAGTGATTGGAAAACGAACTCTAGAGATCTACCAACCAACATCTCAAGAACCCCTATTAGAGATGGTCAAGTGTCAGAGTAACTCATGTTTGGTATCCAGTCAGATAGAGATACATCCTAGTATCAACCAGCACCTTGCTTCAGCACCAGGTGTACCCAGCTTCTTTCCTTTGAGGCATTAAGCACTCATTTCAGCATCCCAAAATAAGCAGCTTCAGTTTAATCCTCAGATTATACCTCAGCATCTCATTAGGAATATAGCCACAATTCCATATATTTTTTAAATGTTGCAAGACCACCTGCAGTAGAGATGGTGAGGCACTGATGTACAATGCACACCAGAGACATGTCAAAGAACATTTTTTGCCTGCTTTTGCTTATTATGTATCCCTACCAGCTTTTCTTAGGCATACCCTTAATTCATTACCTGACAATTCTGGCAAGGTACAAGATTCGACACAGAGAGTGAACATGAAAGTTATTAATAAATATGCGTAGTGCCCCTTTAAGTACATGCACTGCAAGATTAAATGACATACTTCAAATCTACAATGAAAAGCCAAACAATTTAACAGAATGGAGAATAGGCTTGCATTGCATTTGTTATGTGAATAAACAACAACATGCTTCTTTATCTTCCCATACCATTAGTTCATTTTGTCAAGAAGTTGTCTGCTATTTCAGAAAGGTTCATTTGTATTACTCAAGAGGTTCCTTGGACTGTATCTTTTAACATTTTAAGTTGGGGATTCAAAATTTGATGTCCTAGAGACCAATGACACATTGCTTTCTTTGAAACATCTAGGAAATAATTAACCTCTTAAATTTAAACAAAACTAAAAATCCTTCGAAGAACACAGCTTCAAGTCTACACAAGTATCCTGAAAAATGCTTAATAAATGAAATTATTATTACAGTATTATCTCCCATTCTTTACATTTCCATAGATCACACTTCCATCACTGTAATCTTCTAACACTACAAGATACCACTGCAACTCCTTCTGGAACAGGAGGAAAAAACTGTACAAATAATAAAACAAGAGAAACATCACCAGCATCTGTTCTCACCACCATCCTAAGCAAAGAAATGTCAAGACCTGCTATCATTGGCCTAGCAATTAAAACATTGCAAAAACACATAGAATTTTTTAAAATTAATTTAATTACCAGGAAAAGCACTTTTGGCTCAACTATCTTCTAGCAAAATAAGTCTCACCTTTGGCCCATGAGATGATTTCTTCTTCACTTCAGAAAAAGACAGAGAGTTACTGGGAAGGCTGGGGAGATGAAGGCTCTGCCCTGAAGAAAACGATGTACCATCTGACATTACCATCATCTGTTGTAAGAGGGAAAGCATGTCAGTAAAACATTACCAACAAGAGCAGTAGCAAATCACACTGGTAGGAGAATAAAAGTCCAACAAAAAATATCCATGTTTCTTCCCAAGAGGGGGTAGTTTAATGTAATCACACTGATAATCAGTAATTCATTTTCCCCCAAAAGAGTCTGTTTTTTCTCCACAAAATTAACTAATAAGCAATCTCCCTGCCTGCATCCTGACCCATGAGCCTTCCCAACCTATCCTCCCTCCCTTCCCTGAGAGGCAGAGGAGGCAGACTGAGTGACCAAGCATCTTAGCCAAGGTTAACCCACCACAAAGATACACTATAAAAACAGATTGACGTTTTAAAATAAAAGCAGTATGTCTTTAATTTCAGCTTCTAACTTCAGGCTTCTGTGTTTTCTAGAGTATAGAAAACTGTGCGGCTGGTAAGCAAGCAGACAGTTTGCTGTTAGGAGGGTCTAGGTCCCTCTCTTGATTTTGAAGACTTAAGTACAAACAGATCATTTCCAGAAAGCACAAGTAAATCAGCTATTACTAAGCAGTCACCTGACACGTAAAGATTTTTCTGTCCATCTCATCCATCTCTGGGAAACCCAGTTAAGACCCTCTCTTCTGCTACAGTGCTGCTGTGTCTGGATTTTATGATTCCTACCACAGCCATTCATTTATTTATTGTTTCAAGGCTCCAAATGCTAGAGACAGCTTACCTCTCTAGCCCTGCAAAGCTAGAAAGAGCTCTATACCAGCAAGGAAACATGTCTCTCTTCCGAAAGGTTCCTGCGCACAAAGTGACACCGGTTTTGTGGATTTCCTACATGGTTATCCTTGCCTCCTCAGATGACCAAAACATCCTCTAACTTAAGGGACAGGAAGGAGCTGACCCATCACATGCCTCACACACATTACATTAAAAACACTGGGAAATCAAGGACACAGATATGCACATTCCAATGTTACTTCTCCAAGTCAGGATGATCTTTTATTGTCTACAGGTTCCTGAAGACAGGCTTTCAATTAAAAAAAAGTTAAAAATTATTTAAACACCACTCAGAATGAATTCTGTTGCAGACCACTTTGCTCCAAAGAGACATGGTAGCTTGGGGAATATTAAGGGACATGTCAAGGTAATAATTTTTTTTTTTATCAGCCTGTTTTCAACACTGTAGCTAGATGCCAAAGGCAGAGGAAGAAGGCAATTAAGCTGTTCTAAACCAGAGTCTGCCAAAAGCCAAAGCTCTGAAAAATCATCTGTCCAAAAGCAACAACATTCTTCTTGAAAACATGGCACTTTTGATTGTAATTAGCTATTGTGAATCACAATAAGTGATCCTTTTAGCAGGAGAAATACCTTTTTATCTCAATGTGCCAACATCTTTGGTTGCATTAAACTTAACTGAATACAAGAGAAAGCACAAGCTAACAAAGAACAATCAGCCAGTAGGAAAATCTACAGCCACATATGCGTACCATAAACCTGGGCAACATATAGAGAAAATGCATGATTTAGCATCACTTTCTCTCACAGAGGATGTCAAATGGGTGTTAAATAGTATTGTTTTTTACGTCAAACTCGGCAGTATTTTTTAAAGCAAAAAATTTAATAGAATATATCATTTGCATAAAATCAAAGCCATTCCGAAAAAGCCAAGTTACTTATTAATCACAGAGTTTAGGCAGATATTTTATTGCCCAAAATAGTTTTGTTCATACATTCATATGATAAAAAGACGCATATCCATGTGGAAGAAAAATTCAGTCAGGAGAATAAGGGTTTGCCCTACCCTGAAATTAAAACCAAAGAAACAAAAACTCTGCCAGAAATTCTTTCTCCTTGTATTGGAAGCTGCCATTTTCTCCCCAAAGCATAGAAGTCTGATCCACTGAAACACACTCAGTGAGGTTTAACCACTGCATAAATTTTCTTTTTAAAATTCAGAAACATTTCAGTTTAGAAATATTCATATATTCATCATTGTACACAGGCATTCTTAGAAAGCTGACCTTTTTTTTTCCAAAGTGTATGGACTTCTAAAATATCTCAGTTTCTGGCAAGTATTGGGACCATTTCTGGCAAGTATTGGGACCATTAACAGTCTCCATATTACAGACTATTTCAAAACAGGATGACAGTATACAGAAAGATTTAGAGAGATGAAATGAACAGTATTAATACCATGTGAAGTCTGATTTGGCTAATCTAGTTACACACAAGAGAAAATAAATCCTGTAGTAGTTTTAGAAAATAAAATCTGGACATACCAAACCACAAACCCTAAAAATTTCAGTATATTGAATCCTGCAGTATATTGAATCCCTATAAAAAATAGCAACTGTAAATTCAAAATTTTAATGTGATTAACAATACACTCAGTTAAGACAGACTATACCATCTTTAAAGCTGACAAAAAGATGACAAGAGATCAAAAAGTCATGTAAAATTAACTCTTTGGCCCCTATGATAAAATACGTACACTTCTCTTCAAAACGGATTTCTGACAGAAGTAGTATATGCCCCTCCTTAAGTCCATTATAACACCAAAAAACTTAGGAAATTCCTTTGACGTCTCAAAGAAAGACATTAATATTAGTGGTAAATAACATCCAATATGTTTATTTTCTCTGTCAAGATCATCTATATGGAAAGACCCTATATGCCAACACCTTTTTGAATTAATATGCATTTCCATTTTGGCTAAATTTAGGGAAGTGACAACTACACATCCAGTTTAAGTTTACTGGAAGACCTCAGCTGACAGAATTACAGCAATTTCTGCAGGAGGTAGCTGCCCTTTGTCCAGGCATTAGTCAAACACAGAATCACAGGCTGGCACATGTACTTCCACCAGATTTCAGAGTAAGTCCTCATTTTCACATTGCTTCTGCCATACTGGCAACACACACTGCTTGACTATGGGAATATCTATGTATGTGCCCCTATTAAACCAAGGCCACACCAAAGATGGAAAAGGTGAGAATGAGCATACCACAGCAAGACACTCCTGCAGCAGGTATGTAAGCTCACTGATAACACAGCAATAACTCTCCAGCACAGCTTATATGCATTTCTTAAACTTTTTTTCCTCCTTCCTGCATTGCAATTGCCCTGCTGTCTTACAGCTGGCTAGAGATACAACTCAAGAGAAGGGGGACTGTAGCCCAGGCTTCAGCCAGGCAGCAAAGGACACCTGCAGTTGGTACTTGGCTGGACCCACAATGAATCACTTCAGTGACAAAAACCAGGAACATGACTAATTCTTCTTGGTCTCTTCTAAAGTCAACAGCTAAGTGGGATCAGCCAGACTGGTGGAATAAGACATTGACTGGTGTCAATGAAGCAAGGTGAGACAACAGCAGTCATTAAGTCAGTTTAAACAGCCATATAACCACACTCTGAATTCACCAATATGTAAAAAATGAAGTTCTAGTTACAGTGCTGCTGTTGCCTCAAAGATTTTGCTTGACTTTTTTTAACAGAGCAGAGAGCTAATCTCAAAGCTTGCCTTTCTTGGGGCAAATGGTGACAGTAATACAGTGTGTAAAAGTAGGGCATTAGTTGAGCTTGTTCACAAATATTTTAAGTGTTTTTAAAAAGTGTGCTTAAGGATATTTGGTACCGGATAAGCCCCAGAAAAATGGCCACGGAGAACAGTTGGTTTCACRGTTTAATATCAGTGTACAAATAACACAGGAACAGCAGAATAGGCTGTTCCTGTGGCGAAACACGTCAAGGAAGGTGATTGTCCCACTCTACTCTGCACTGGTGCGGCCTCACCTTGAGTCCTGCATGCAGCTGTGGCACCTCAGCACAAGAAGGACATCATCAGACTACTGGAGTGTGTACAGAGGAGGGCAACCACTGGAGTGAAAGGCAGCTGACATCACTTGACTTGCTCAGCTTAGAGAACAGAAGGTTGAGGGATGACTCCGCTGCAGCCCACAACTTCCTCGAGGGGGGCTGCTGATCCCTCTCACATAATCTGACTGCTCTGCTGGTAGTGATTCCTTGCCTCTAGTTCACCAAAAACTCACTTCACTATCATTCAGCTATTGAGCTTGCATTTAAAACCTTTGTCTACCAGTTGCTTTAAATGAAAAACAACTTTGTCAGGGCCAAGGAAAACCTACTTTTTCCCCAAAACCAGTGCATAGAGGAGATTCACTGATATTCACACTGTAGGGTAGGAATAATCAACCTGAAGTGACCAGTATCCATAATATCTGAGCTGTTGGCATCTTAGAAACATAGAATGGTTTGGGCTGGGAGGGACATTAAAGATCATCTTGTTCCAATCCCCCTGATGTGGGCAGGAACACATCAAGTTGCTCAAACTGCCATCCAGACTCCAAGGAATGGGGCATCCACAACTTATCTGGGCAACTTGTTCCAGTACCTTCTCACCCCCACAGTAAAAAGTTTCTTCCTAATACCTAACTCTCTTTCAGTTTGAAGCCATTCTCCCTTTTCCTAACAATACCTGCCCTTGTACAAAGTTTCTCTGAGGGTATTTCTAACGACATTCCAATCTGCTACTCAAGACAACTGAATGATATGGAAAGATAAATTGCCATGCATTTAATTAAAGTAGTTCCATGCACTTCTGGAAAAAAGAATGGATCAGGGAACAATTGTGCACTACCGATTACTGTAATATAATCAGGAGCCGTCCTCCAATACTCCTCTTCCAGCAATTTGGGGAAAATTATGAAATTGCAATACCTAGTGAATTATAATAGCTTGTACTAAACCTACTAACAATTGATTCTGAAGTTTCCTTACAAAAAAGAAAAAGCTGACATTTTGGAGACAACATTTATCTACCAATACATGCTTGACAACTCGGAGTAGCTGTGTACCCAACAAGAAAAACTCACTTTCAAAACAAAACCTTGCTTTTCATGTCCTTGTAACATGAGGAATATGGAACAATCTTAAAATGTTCCATGGAAAGCTGATCTTGTATTGCCCATTACTACAAATGCACACAAATTGAAGGTGCTGCACCTGGGCCAGGGCAACCTCTAGCACCAGTCTAGGCTGTGTGATGAACAGATGGAGATGCAGAGCAGCCCTGGGGAGAAGGACTTGGGGGTGCTGGGGAATGAGAGGCTGGACATGACCCAGCCATGGGCAGCCCAACCCAGAGAGCCAAACGTGTCCTGGGCTGCATCCAAAGCAGCGTGGGCAGCAGGGCCAGGGAGGGGATTCTGCCCCTCTGCTCTGCTCTGCTGAGAGCCCACCTGCAGGGCTGCATCCAGCTCTGGGCTCCCAGCACAGGAAGGACATAGAATTGATGGAGCACGTCCAGAGGAGGGACACCAACATGGTTAGAGGAATGGAGCACCCTTCCCATGAGGACAGGCTGAAAGAGTTGGTGCTGTTCAGCTTGGAGAAGAGAAGCTCTGGGAAGAGTTTATAGCAGCCTTTCAGTACCTAAAGGAGGGCTACATGAGAACTGGAGGACAACTTTTTAGCAGGACCTGTTGCAACAGGACAAGGAAGAGTAGTTGGAAACTTAAATAGGGCAAATTTAGACTAGCTATAACAATGAAATTTTTTACAATGAGGGTGGTGAACCACTGGAACACACTGCACTGAGATGTAGGGGATACCTCATCCCTGGGAACACTGAAGGTCAGGTGGATAGGGCTTTAAGCAGCAGGTTCTAGTTGTCCCTGCCCAGTAGGTAACCTGTAAAGGTTCCTTCCAACTGAAACTATTCTATGATTGTGCCAACCCCGAAACATAGGAGTCACAGATCTACCACCACCCATATATATTTACTCAGTCAGGAACTGTGTGAGCTGGCACAGGTCCAGACCAACACAATTTCCTTATTAATCCACATTAGAGCTCCTGCAGGTGAATAAGCCACTACCAAAAATCTGTTGTCTGTCTCCTAGTTTTTCACTTTCCTGAATGAAAGGAGGCCACCAATAAAGCTGCAATAATCAGATCCACACTAAGCTACCTGTTGCAGCTTCATTTACTGAGCTGCTCATCAAAGAACACCTTCGTAACAGTATATTCAGAACAGGCAGCAAGCTTTACCACAGTATGCTGCAGAAAAATTCCAACAGCATTTTCAGTAAAAGCTACAAGATACCTGTTAGAATTCTGGGGAAAACGAACCATTACTACAACATTTCTGCAGCATTCATCATGAATTATACTCATCATGCATCAGTAGCAGATAACTGGACCTCTTTGGCTCTGGGTTGCCACACCCTGTATCATTTTACAGTGGCGAACAGGTTCCTACACATCACTTCTTTCAACGTTAAAGAGTACATCTGAAATATAGGGGGCAAGTAGTAATGATTTTAAATGACTACTGCAACACTAATAGCTAAAGTCATGATGATGAAAAAACAGTATGTACCCCAGCATGAGCTATGCAGCATGGGTATGTGGACCTATATTTCAAAATTCCAGAGGATAACACACTGCAAGAAAAAACCTAGCAGTAATACAAGTCCCATTAAGGGTAAAGTTCCAAAAATATAAATCTTTAGCTAAACAATACAGTCATTCTCAACAACTATTATTTATAACCAAACAAATATATTAAAAAATTTTAAAATTTTACTTTGCTTGAAAGTAAAGGAATATGTAGTTCAAGAAAATTCAATTATTTAAATATAAAAAGCACAAGATTAAATATAATCCCTTCCCTAGAGCAGCCTTATACCTAAGGCTGGTTCTGGGTAGAAGCCAACTATTCTAACTGATACAGAGGAATTTGCCAGGAAATGGGGAGGATGGAGAAAAGAGGGAAATCCCCACAATTTCATCTTCATTACATGGACTATGAACATAGGTTTTAAAATTGGCAGTATGCAGACATCTCAACTGACTGAAAAGGCATTTCTCAAACGTTAAATCATAAAACCACAGAGATACGAAAAAACCTCAAACAAGAGAATGCAGTGGATTTTAGCAAAACCTACATTTTTACCTTGATAATTTTCTCTAAAAATTGTATCCCTATCAGAGTAAGTCCTTGTCTCTTGCTCATGAAAAGATTAACTGTCTTTAAAAAAAGAACTGTCTTGTTACAGAAGTCATGCTCTTAAATTTTTAACAAATTTTATTGAAAGCAACAATTTTATAGAAAGGACTCATCTGTTGCTAAATAGAATAATTTCTACTCTAAAAGTGACCTACTTCTTGCATCCTCTAAGCATGAAACCTCAAACCATTAACAGCCTTTTGCACTTGTAATAAAGCAGTGAATTTTACTATTTTTGCCCACAATGTTAACAGCTCTCTAAGGGGAAGAGAAAAGTCAGCTGTTAAACTTTGTCTAGATACTCCTGGATTAAGCAAGTAATTTTGAGTCTCCTACCAAAAAGGCGGAAACTTTTAACTTCCAATGAAACTCGCAAAACAATACAAATATTTTTGTTTATGCATTTGCAACTATGAGAGAGAGGGCAGTATCAAACTGCTAATTTGATGTAGACTGAAAATATTTTCACTACTTTTTCCTGCAAGAATTGAAATTAAGTTATTTGTAACATCATAATCAAACAAGTGATGCCTGAGCAAATCTTTTCTTCCAGCGGCAAAATTTAATTCTAAAATGTTAAGCAGCTATCATTCAGTATCCTCAAAATTAATTTATTTTTACTAGCTCACTAAACAGACTAAGTGTAATTTTCAATTTTTTCTTGCAATTGAAAAACATGGAAGCCAAAAAAGCAATAGAACCAATGCTACTGATAATATAAAATACATAAATGGAATCAGAGTCTATTTGTTTTTTCCATGGGATTCAGCATTCAAAATCTACTTCAAATCTGAAGGTTTTTCTCAATCACTATAATTTCCCAGGGTCAGCTTTCTTCCGAAATCCATATGCAGCAATCCCTGTGCCAACTCTTTTTCTTCAGGGTCTCTCCTGTTTTAAGGCTGAAACTGATCACAAAAGGCGACTGAAAAATCTAGAAAGGAATGACCACACAAGGGTCAACAGTTATTGGTGTTTACACGATCAGAACTTTAATCCTACTGTACCTGCTCAGGCATAATTTCATGCTGCACCTAGAGGATGAGCTGTGTAGGAGACTGCATGCATACAGCTCTTTCACTTCCAGTAGCTTGATGACTTGCTTGGTAAGACACAGATCAACTAAAAGTAGTCACCTGTATCCAGGGTATCCTTGGGGATTTCAAGCAACAGGTTGCTAATCCAAATGGGTATACATGTATACCTGGTAGCTACGGATGATGAGGCACTACACGGAGTCAATGGTACAGAAAATTCTCAGTGCCGTCATTTGCACAGCAAACCTTTGTAAAAGGAATGTCATTCACAACATATATATACACAAAGGTATAGAACCTAAGCAATGTATGGCTCCATTGAATTTGTCCAGTGTAATTTTGAAAATGTTTTATTTCTCTTTTTTAATTACAAGAAAAAGCCAACTGAAAACAGGTGAATAGTGGAGATGGATTTGAGCGTAACTAAATCTTTTCAAGGGGCTGCACGAAGTTCAGTGTAAAAACTGTATCTTTGAAGGTGGAAAACTTCGCCAATTGGATATAGCCTAAGACAGAACCAAAGGTTTCTATTTATGTTCCAGATTAGAGAATCTCTGAAGCCAAATCAAATCTTTCTTCTAAGGCCTGAAAATGTAACTGCCTCTTGGAAAAGAAATCAGCAAGTTGGTGAACTCCAATAATGAATGCTCATTTACGCTTCAATTCCAGTGATATCAAATAAAATGCTAAGATGCAAATATTACACAGAACTAATCTACACGATTGGTGCTACCCTAAATGTCCTGTTCGCCTAACTCAAGTGCCACAGTGGTACAGCTGTACTGCAGTTGAGTTCTGACTTTTTAATCACTTGTGGTATCCCAGTGTTACTCTTACTCTATCAGTGAACTCCAGGATAGCCAGTCAGACCTTACTGGACAGGAAGGATGGAGAAGGGTAACAAAATTTTCTTAGCCTGAAAGACAGAAGAACAGGGCTGTAGCAAATAACCTTGACAAGTTCACATTTGGGAGGCCACAAGGTACATGTGTAACAGAAAGGGGGAGTTAGGAGCATCCAAGAGATAATACAAGGAATCTGCAGCAAAAGACAGAGAGGTAAAACTACACTGAATATGGCAGCACGCAGATACCAGGTAAGCCTACATCTCTCCCTCCAGAAGGATATACTATTTGTAATATGCATATGTTTATGCAAATGAGAAACAATCACATTTTGTAGTTCACATCAGTCAGCCCATGTAAAAACAGACAAAAAGGAATCAGATCTGGGTTTCAAGGTGCATCATAGAAATCAAGCAATTTAGACCATTATTTAAAAGCATGTAAGCAAAAGTCCACCATGTTAAAAGATTTTATTCAATGCTACCACTCAGTGTTTTAGATTAATATGGCATCTCATTCATTTTGAAGGACATGAGCATAATCTTCCCAGACTCCTTGCCTATCAAAATTCAGCAACCTGTTACTGTTATTTTTTTATTGAATGTAGCCATAAGCTAGAAGTATTAATGGTCTGGACTTATCTGTAAGTGCAAAACCTATCTCATACTTGACTACCCTGTAAATGCTTTTCTCAGCCTAAAGCATGGAAGTTACAAATGAGTTAATGCTCTCTGTAGAGCAGATAACAGACTGAACTCACAAACTTAGAAGGGAAAGTCAGCTTTTCAGGGTTTCTACAGGATTCAAAAAGGTTTCAAAAGTATTCAAAAATACTGTTTACAGTATTTCATAAAGCATAATGGGTTTTTCAACACCAGGAGACGTAAGCCCTTCAGAGAAACTTTTAGGGACAAGACAGACAGAATGTTATTATATTATTTCTGCCAAGCTGACCAGATAAACTTCCAGGTCAGAAAGTCCACAAAGGGATGCAGAAAACTGATCACTTAATGAGAAGGTATTAATTTCTTAGAAGGAAATTGGGGGAATGGAGAAAAAGAAAAAGCCATGCAGTCTGAAGCATCCAGAAGACAACAAGCAATGAAGCTAAGTATTTTAAGAATGACCATACTGGTGATTCCCTATATTCAGGGAAAGAATTTGATCAAAACATGCCACATTTTGTTGTCCACACTTAGGCAACATTCTTGCTTTTGTTAACTCAAGAAACCTAAAATTAAAAGGCTCACAAAACTAGCAATAAAAAGGAAGCTTCCTATTTTAACCTTTTTAACCATCACTCCTCAACTCCAAATTCTCTGCTGGCATTACTCAAATTTATTACACTTGTGCTTTAAACTTATCAATCTTATCTAGTCTGTTGTTAACACATATTAAAGCAATGGCTCATGAAGTTTTCCAGAATACAATCTCAATGTTTTATTTGCAAACACACTAAAAAGCCTCTTGCACCTTATAAACACAAGGAGAAAACACTGCACATGCTTGTATGTAAATGTAACTACGGTTGTAACAGTTCTGTTCTTCAGGAGGCCAACAGGGTCTTTCAGACTATACATGCTACTTGGTTTTGCTTTGTTTTCAAAGACTCTCTTCAGCAGACTGAAGATTCTCACACTAGCTCCCTCTTATCTCCAGCCCAGAGCCTACAATTGTCTAAAGGTACCAAAAAGGTTACCCACTTTTGTTATGGCTGGTTCAAAATAAAGACAGGCACTGGTATTAACACTTAAAATTTCACAGCATGAAGGCTTTCTCAACATCTCTATCAGTGACTTGGTAACAAGAGGCAAAATATGCTCATGCATTCTGCAAATAACAGTCAAGCGGGAAGTGAAGTGTCTGACACTTCACAGCAAGCAGGGCTTGCAGAAGGGACCCAGGCAGTCTGGAAGAATAGGCTAACAGCATCCTCATGAAATAAAATGAAGACAAATGCCCAATAGCAGTAACTGTCCCAGCAAGGCAGAGCCCTGCAGCTAGGAGGCTCGGCTGTAACACGGCCTGGGCGGGCCATGAGCTGAGCCAGGGCCCAGGCAGCAACACAGGTGCCTGGGCAGTAATGATGGCTATCAGTGCCCCAATTCTGTGAGGTGGTCACAGCCCTGGGAGCCAGCGGAGGCTCAGAACTATATCCTCTGCTTGGTTTTTGTCAGACTCTATATACTCACTGCCTACAGTTTGGATCTCTTAACACAAACATCAGCAACAAAATGGTGGGAGGTGAGAGGAGGTTAACTGAGACCGTGGGGCTGGAGACCGCAGAGAGAAGCAGCTATAGGCCTAGGGCTGGCTCAGGTCGAAGGAAGGATGGCTTCAGGGGCATCCATGGAGGGCTTGAGCTCCTCCATTCCCTCCCATCAGTACGGCACTGATCAGAGGGAACAGAGGAGACACAAGCTCTTCCCAGTGGTGTGTGGAAGGAGGCAAGAGGCAGCAGCCCAGCCTGACACGAGAGGCTCGGGCCCATGAAGAGGGCACAGCAGTGGAGCCGAGCCCAGGGAGAGTTTCACACCCAGCAAGGAGGGGTCAAGTCCTGAGCAGACCTCATGTCTGAGCCTCTCATTGTCCCTGACAGAATGAATTACGCTGTCATTGTGTGAAACACAGCAGAACAGTTACACAGAAAAAGCGTAAACCTAAAGGTTTGGCCTTTTGGGCTCTCTCATCCCTCCAAATGGGCAAACTTCCTTTTGGCTTTTTCACATCACTTAATTCTGGCAACACATAAAGAAGTCAGTATATTTTTCTCATTCAGACTGTGCAACATATTACATAGATTTAAGAAGGTTCGTTTATAGTTAGAGTTTTGACTTGATCTACCTTATAAATACTAAATTTATTTTGCTTAATATAGAATTATAGAACCTCTTTCAATGAAAGACATTTTATTTTCTTATTACTTGCATCACACTATGATGTTTTTAAGGAATGCTCAATTGTTTACCCATTCCACTTAAGGACATGTACCAAGCTTGTGTACGAAGTTAATCACAAAAACACTTCATTAAATTTCACTGTTAGATCAATCTTTCTCATTATACTAATCATGCACCAGCAACAAGCAGCAACATCTTTATTGTGATGGCTTTTGACACGGGTGCAGGACTCACCCCTCCTGCCTTTAGCAGCTTTCTTCTGAATTCCTCTGTCGGGTTGTTGAATGTGAGCTTTTCACAGCGGAGGTGATTTACAGGTGGGTGGCCTTCAAGGTGCAGGAATAAGTCATAGTCAAATCGAACTTTCTTAGGTTCTTCCTGAGGGTTGAAAATAACCAGATAGAAACATCTAGCACCTTTGAAAACAAAGGCTACATAAAGACTGTCAATTAAAATTAAATAATTTTAAATCATTCTCTGTGTTCTCAGACACACGCAGAATTTACCAAATGTCAGCTGAGCTACAGTAAATCAGAGGAGCTCCTATTAGCCCATGATAACCCAAGGTAAAATGCACGAATTTCTTGAAATCCTTACAAGGCTTGCTTGACACTGTTAAGTCATGTTTGGCCCAGGCTACAATAGGTACATAGGCAAGTMTCATGGTTCAGCTGACACAAGGTAACTCACTCAAAAACACAATTACATTTCTGAGCCCTAGAGAGTACTGAACACAGTGTAGTAAGTTTTGAACACAAATTTCTCCACTGCAGCCAAACAATTGATTTCTTCACAAGTTATAGAAAGGGGGAATTATGAATCTGCTGCAGCCAACTACGTTTGATCTCCTACTTACAGGGTCTGCTCATTTCTTAAAGAAACTTCACTGTCTTTAACAAGTGGGGTCAGATAGATTTCAAGTTTTACCAGAAGTTTCAAGCAATTAAAATTCTCTGCCATTGCAGTGAAAAAATGAAACTGAATGTTCCCAGTACCAATACAGAAAGATAAAAAACATAAAAAGCAAATTTATCACAGGAGAAATTACCAGTGCTCTAGTGCCCTGGGAAAGCCTCAGCTGAAAAAGGAAAGTGGCTGCATCAGACTTCAGTATCTTCCATCTGGTATTACAAACTAAGTCCATTTTGTGTTACACATCTACACAGTCCCTGCTAGAAGCTGTATGTGCACTAAGCGCTTTTTTAAGATGCTATTAAGCAGCCCTTCCTCCAAAGGTCCTGATGCAATGGAAGTCACCAAATCAAGCCTTAGGAAAGAATAAAAAAAAATTCAACTTGAAAAAAAGTTTCAGTAAAAAAGGGAATCATGAGGGAAGGGAAGGAAGAGATACAGCAAAACCTTAGCACATATCCAACACTGCATGAAATTAAAATACATGTTCTGTTTAGTGACAGATGCTTCAGAAATTCACATTAACCATGCTGAATTTTGAGATAGGATTCCAAGTATGGGAAGAACAGAAAGCATAGAAATCTCAGTTATTTTGAAAGTTAACTCAGAGGTTTCAAACACTCAGCCAAGAGACATCCTAATCTGTCCCATCTCTAGACTTAGAGCAGAAACAATAAAAGGAGACCTGAAGTAGTCTGTTTCTGAAGACAAAAGAAAGCAGTTCCCCTAGATGAACTATTTTCACAGTTCTGACAGTTCATAGAAATAAAAGACATCATTTTCAAAGGCAAACATGGATGATACTTCTTGTTGTTAGAAATATTAACATGATTTCATGCAGAAAAAAATGAAGCAGTTTATCCCCTGATCTGCTTAGAAAACAGCAATGTTGCTATAGGCAACATGTTGGTACCAGCAGCTTTGCCATAAAAGCCAACTTGTAATAATTCATGAATGGTAGTCTTCAAAAAATTTTGTGGAAAGTCAGGTGAACATAAGCAGTGAATAAAAAGTAGACTTACGACACAAATGACCATCAATACCACTGCACTGTCATTATTTCAAAATGGGGGAGATAGAATGTGCTGCATGTTATGAGCATTATCCTATAGGAACTGCATTTTCCAGAGTAAGAGTCTTTGACCTAAAAGCATTTTTAAGAACTTTGTTTCAATGACTCACAACCATAGCCTGCTGTTGCTGAATTTGGGAGGAGGGCTTGGTTGTAATTTCTGTAACTCTTTAAAGCTTGGAATATTTTTCTATCACAGGAAACTACATACTAAATTTTCCACCAATTTCTGTTTAGTCCTGGGAACAGGATCCTCTGTGGCCCAGGTAGCTTCCTGTACCCCTTCTTTCTCTATCCATGAGGGTATTTTCTGAATCTGAAATTCAGCAACTGTCTACCTTTCATAAATGATGATGGCATGTCTCTTCTTCCTCCTCCTGTCTATGTCTTCTTTTTATGTATTGGAGTACCTGTGAACTGCTTAGGGAAGAAAGAACAGCTGAGTCTGGAGAAAGTAGTAATTTGCCTGCTCAATTTTTGTGCCACTCTTCCTTTGTATTGCACCCACCCCAGGGAAGTGCATGCTGCTGCAGCTGTGTGACAAACTGACTGACTCACAATCCAACTGCWGCTTGTTGTATTACATGAGACCAACAAGGGGTGAGGGATGTTTGCAAACTTCCTAATTCCACATGTTGCTTGAGGGTAAGGCAATTTGAAATCACTGCTGCCCTCTTGATCTCAGTCTAAGCCACAATTTCTGCTGGGGAACACTAGAGACTTGCTGTCTCCACAGTCAGAAAAAGCAGCCACAAGTCTAGTGGAAAACAAAAAGAGAAGTATTGGGCAGCAAGCTTTCTGTAGAGATGCTCAATGATTGACTCACTGTCTTCTACTTTGTCTGTGGGATGAAGAGACTGGGCTGATTTTAGTTAGATTTTCTGAATTAATCAAAACAGTTTCCCTAATAGAAAAAGGGCTAAAAATCATATGAAAAAGTCTGATCAACTCACTGAGCCTGTTCTGTTTCATTTCCAACAGCAAACATGATAAATCAAGACCTGCTCTTCAGAGATTAATACAGGGAACATGTCAGAATTACCTATTCAAAACATACAACTTCCAAGTGCCTGAACAGAATTACCCACACCTCACACCTTAACAGGGCTTTCAGTGAAAGATAAAATACTGGAATACACACTCAAAGGCACACATAGCTAATCCCAAAAGAATTTTTAAGTGATCAGGGTTTCAGAAAAAGTCTTTTACAATGCATTTCTATTTTCTTTCTCTTTTAGTCTTTTACAAAGCATTCAACATAGTAAAGATAGAATTTTGACTTGATTAAAATAATAACTTCAAATTGCATCTTGATAATTTAAAATCAACACACAGGTATCATTGAATCATGTTAAGTACCATAACAGCTCCAAGGCATATGACATATAAAGGGAACCTGAATAACTTTGTATATTAAGGTAATGTGCATTAAATTTTGCAGGATTTTGCTCTTTAATTTCACACAAATCCAGTTCTTTTTATCTGTACTAGTTATTAGTAATGCAGACCCCATTATGTACAATTAAAGAAAACCTCTGTTTTCTGTGAGAGACTCACAATAAGTGCAGCAATTACTTAGGATGTGAGCTATCACAGTAGCATAAGTTTTGCAGAATGGCACTAGATTTGGCTTGAGCCTGGTAATGTTGAATATAATGAATACTCACATGCAGTCTAAAATAATGTTTTTTAACAGACAAAGGATGCAAGATTAAAAAAAGACTGTTTTGAAAGATCAAAACCTGAACCAATTATAAAGATTTGTAGTACTAAATGGAACAATGTAATACTAAAATAGAACAATTCCTTCATTGTGTAATCAATATAATCAAGACTGGTGTCCTTTCCTCAAGTTTAAGTGGCTCTTTAAGCATTAGTTAAAGTCTGTCCATTTTTAGCAGGGCTAGTAATTCTTCTCAATAATTATATCACATTTCTCTTTTTCAAAAAGGCAATTTTAATTTCAAAGACTTATCTACTAAATACTGTCCACCAGTAGTCTATATTGGACGCAATATTTTTTAACTTCCCCATCAGTGCCTTGGATGAAGGGGCAGAGAGTTCACTGATGACACAGAGCTGGGAGCAGCTGCTCTTCAGAGGGTGGAGAGAGGGGCAGAGAAGAACTGTCTGAAATTCAACAAAGGCAAATGCAGGGTCCTGCACTTGGGAAAGAAGAACCCCAGGCACCAGCACAGGCTGGGAGCTGATCTGCTGGGAAGCAGCTCTGAGGAGAAGGGCCTGGGGTTCCTGGTGGACAGCAAGCTGTCCCTGAGCCAAGAGGGCCAATGTCATCCTGGGATGCATTGGGAAAAGCATTGCCAGCAGGCTGGGGGAGGTGATCCTGCCCCTCTGCTCAGCCCTGGTGAGGCACATCTGGAGTGCTGTGTCCAGTTCTGGGCTCCTCAGGACAAGAGACACATGGAGAAGGTCCAGCACAGGGTGACAAAAATGATGAGGGAACCTCTTTTAGATGTAAAGGCTGAGAGAATTGGGTCTGTTCAGCCTTGAGAAGAGATGACTGCGAGGGACCTTACTGTTAACAAGTATCCAAAGGGAGGGTGTCAGATGATGGACCCAGGCTCTGTTTGGTCACGCCAAGCAGTAGTACAAGAGTCAAGAGGCACAAATGATGCACAGGAAGTTCCCCCTGAACATGAGGAAGAGATTCTTTAACGTGCAGTAATCAAGAACTGGAACAGATTGCCCAGAGAGGTTGTAGACTCTCCCTCATTAGGGATATTCAAGAACTGTCTGGACACAATCCTGTGCCACCTGCTCTGGCATGACCCTGCTTGAGCACGGATGTTGAACCAGATGACCTCCTGTGGCCCCTTCCAACCTGACCCATTCTGTGACTCTATGAAATACAATTATGCAATTCTACATGTTACAGTAATACTGGGTTGAGGAACAGCATTGATAAAGATAGTTTTAAATATAATTCTTAACCAAGTTTACAAACTGAAGCTCAAAACTTAAAAAATCCCTCACTTCAACATGATTTTTTTTCTTATGAGATTCCATACCTTGTTTTTGAAGTAAACCTCAATTGGTAAAATGAAACCAGCATATCCAGATTCTTCAACTTTGTAGGGTGGGTCCTTGCACACTGAAACAGAGAAAAAACCTGTATTTAACAAAAAAAAATTCTGAAATTCATAAGCAAATCATATGAGTAAATCTGTGACAACAGTTCTACATGGCACTGTTAAAAAACTGCATACATGCAGTAGGAATAGATCTGTGCACAACACAACCTGAATTTTGCAGGCAAATTTTTCTCACCTGCATAAAACCTTCACTTTATGGATAGGAAATCTATCTCAAATTTGAAAACTTTATTATTGGGAAAGGGGGACAAAACACCACTTCATCATATAGTGAGGAACATGAGGAAGGTTAATTATGGTATTATGTTTAAATAATATCCAGATTTTCCTTAAAGGATTCAGACTTCTATAACAATATTGTTATTAGCCATAATACAATCTTTTTCTTCAATTTCTCAGTTTAATGCAAAGGCTTTTAGCTACTTTGAGTCCCCACGGTACTGAATAGCAGATCTCTGAAGAAAGTGGCACTAGCTGTCAACTCCAGTCAGCGACAAAAAGCAGATMGTTAAAAAACTTGGAACAGAAGCCACCTCTGCCTTCTCCTGTTTGGTTGCATGACAGTCTCATCATCTTGAGTCTCAGAACTCAAGTGTAACATATTAGCACAAAGGGAGGCTAAGCTTGAGAAACCATGCATCTAATTGCAGCATCAACTCCGATGGTTCCAAACGCTGCACGTATGACATGCTATGTATGAAAAATCATGTCTATAGCACTACCATCTCACTGAAGGTTTCTCCACTGTAGGCTGGTAGAATGATGCAGTTTACAACACAAAAGGCTGACTTCATCAAAAGCATCTTCTCTAGCTCTGTGAACCTAGCTGACTGGAAAAAAAATTTAAGCTATCAGATGAATTACAACTTGCTCAGACATATCACTCCTTTCAGAATTGCCTGGTAGTTTACAAAAAGAATGTATTGCAATTAACTGTGTAGGGCCTGATTACCAAAATTATTCTTTTTAGCAAAGCACTGCAGATAGGCACTTAAAATCCCTTATCATCCTGAAAACATGACAAGGCCCATCAGACACACCCAGCAACATAAACACTCTTACGTTCCAAATAGTACAATTAGTACTGCAGCTTTCTGAGGACATGCAAGCTTGGTTAATCCCCAAGTAAACAAACATAGCAGAATTTTCTACTACTACCTTGCCATTCTCCTTGTTTGCTAGCACCAAACCCCTCAAGGGTTAGGGAGATCACAAATCCTTGCTCACCAACTGCAGTTGGCTATCACTACCTCATTCACCACATGAAGTTAACAAAAAGAGAAGAGGGGAAAAAAGCAAGAACAATCTCTGCTCACATGGTTCTGCAACACAGTTCTCTTGAAGCTACAGAAGTTAATTTTTTTCTCCTGGCAGGAAAAAAACAAAACAAAACCGAGGAGCTAGAGTTTGTAAAGTGGGATTTGAAAGGTTTTGGAAAAAAGCATTATGGAGATTGGTCAGATCTAAGAGATTGCTTCAGACCAAGATCTTCAGTTGGAAACTGGAAGAACCTCTCAGAAGTAGTATTTCCCCTAATATTGGCACATCTTCTCCTAAGATGACTTGGCAGCATTTGAAAAATGTAAATATTACAGTCCTAGTTAAGCACAGAGGTTACAGTAATATGCATTGGTAATTTTTCAGTCAATGATAAGGGAGCATTCCTGCTCCTCCTCAACTTGAGGAGAAAACCTTCACAATATTTTTTGAATGGTCACACAGAAGATTGAAATCCACTTATACAAAAATGGGGAAAGATTATACCAACCAGATAGAAATGCAGAGGCTTTAGAAACAGTAATTTCAGGATACATATTTCTGATGTCACAAACATCACATCAACTTCTTCCTGAGCATTTAATTGGCGCAGAAAACCTCATTAGCATATATATTTTTCATTGTCTCCCTCAGTAAGCTCTTCCTGCAGATTTACACAGCCCTTTGCCATGCTGAATAGTACCTTATCAAAGTCTCCTGGCTCTTCAAAGACTCTGAAACAGCTCCCAGTTTTGACAAAGTCTGGATAATGGGCTGGATAATGGAAAATACTTTGGGTGTCTTCCCAAACTGAAAGATGGGCTTTTAACACAAGGAAAATTCTAGTCTTGTGAATGAAACCTTCCTGAAGAGAAACAGAAGTGACTGAGCAAAGCTCAGTGCTATTGTGTACATGCAGAGTGCAGCTATTACATTTTTCTCGCATTTTTTGTGGAAGCCACCACTGACAGAACATACTGACAGAAATGGCATTTCTATGCACTCTGAAACAGCATTCCCTGGCCTAAGCCCTTTTTGTCTTATTGAACTGTCAGAAGGAGTACCCAGGGCTGCAGTGACATGTGGTTTAGCCAAGCCAACAGGAAATCATCCTAACAAGACATGCTGATGGGGGAAAAGAGAAGTGGCAAGAGTTAAGTAAACCACAGAAAAGGAAGTAAGAAAAAAAAAAAAAAAAAAAAAAAAAAAAAAAAAAAAAAAAAAAACAAAAAAAAAACTAAAACCGCTCAGGAGAGAAGAGGGGGAAAAATCCCAAACCTGTAGTGAAAAAGGTAAAAAGAAACAAACGGAAATTGCAAATGTAGACCAACAAACTCAACCAACAACAGAAACTAGGAAGGAGTGATTTTGAAAAAGGAAGCACCCTAACAGATTTCCCAAAGCTTGCTAGGGAAAAAGTGAATGTGCTAGACTAGGTACATAAGCAGAAAACACTACCTTATTACAAAAAAAAAAAAATCTTTCTCCTGATCCAGAGGGACAGAAGCATTTTACCTCTGACTGCTCCTTTCCTTTAAATTGGCACCTAAATATCCATTTCAAGTGCCAGACCAAGTGTCTTGAACACCATTTACCACTAAGACTTAATTATTATGGTGAGATTTCTTTTTCCTAAGGAAAAAGCTTGTATGAACCCAATTTTCTCCCTCTCTGCTGCATCTTTTGTCTAGGTTGTCCAAACTCAAGGCAGTCTCTACCACAATTAAAGCCCTCAAGGTTCCCACAGATTCAGCTAAAAACTGGTGTCTGATAAGGCAGTTCCAGGGAACCTGACTGAGATGCAGGAAGAAGCAGGCAACAGCATACAGAATAACAGAACAATTTTAAGTGTTTCCTGTCACAAGTGTTGTAGGTCCAGGAGAAGATAAGTAAAAAACATAAGCAAAATACATATTTCTTTACACGCACTGGCTACAGAATAAAATGTGGGGGGTTTGTTGTCTGTGTAAGGCAAAATAAGGAGCTTAGCTCAGCTGATCAGAGCATGGTGGGAATAACACCAACATTGTGCATTCAATCCCTGTACAGGCCGCTTAAATGTTGAACTCAATGATCCTTGTGGGTCCTTTCCAACTTAGAATATTCAGTGAGTTCTTGGTACTGACCTGTTATTGTACGTTTGTCATTACAATCTCTTCTCCCACAAACAAAAATTTTAGTCCTAATGTATTTGCAAATACATTTGCTAAGCAGATAGATCAATTAAAACTATTTTAGGTGCAATTTTGAAATAAAAATAGGAGCTCATGCAACATAATCATAATCCTGAAGTCTGTCCCTTATGTTCACCATGTTTCATTGTACTGTGGGGTGAACATCACAGTGACAGGCAGTAACACTTGGTGTGTTTAAGACACAGAATGGAAATTAGATCAAACAGGTCTCTAACTATAGCTAAAGCTTTTGTGAAATGCTGCATTGGAGCTTGAACACAGGTGAAACCAAATAACTAGTCAAGTTGTAAAAAGACAGAGGGAATAGAGGAAGGTGTAAAAGTTAAGTCCTTGGATAAGAAGGTGGAACGATGGTTTGCCTTAATGCTGAAAAACCACATATGTGCACACGAACAACTGCGCAGGGGATGAATTCTAGTACTGCACACACTTCAGGTGCTCATCTACAGTACACTGTCACTTAACCTCCTGTGACAGAGGACTACTCAGGCACTCAGCTGCAAGGCTAGCTGTATTACAAACACCTCATGAACAGGAATAGTCAGAAACATACTGGTTATGGTGATGTGTTCATTTTGAGCTGCCTTCCTATACAAACAGGTTCCAGTAATTCATAGATGATGAGAAGTTATGGAAATGCTCCTCAAACAAAACCTGCCTTCCAGCAACTGCAAGGTATCAATGGGCATCAGTAACAGCAACATTATCACTACTACTACTACAGTTTTATTAATAAGGATTTCTTCTCAATAATGATTCAGTATCTGTTTACGTTACATTGCCTAACCATACTATCAAGAGGCCCTGCAGAGAGACTTTGACAAATCAGAGGGCTGGGCAATCACCAACTGCATGAAGTTTAACAAAGACAAATGCCAGAATCTGCAAATGGGATGGGGCAACCGTGGATAGGCGGAGAGACTGGGGAATGAGACACTGAAGAGGACTGCAGCAGAAAGGGACCTTTGCAAATCAGGATATTCCATGAATCTGTGACACTCATTCTACACGTAAGAAAGAGACAAGGGTGCCCAGTTCCCATCCAGTGCATTCTATAACTGAATTATTTTGATAATGCCTGCAGAATGAGTCACCCAAGATCACAGAATGTCAGAACAAGCATTGATGATTACATGTCTCCTATCAGAATACACCTTCTCAACAGCTCACATAAATTGCTTAAATCCTTTATCTCACATGATTTATTTCTTTATTCCACAAGTGAAGCACTACGTTTTCTTTCCCAAATGCATTCCCATGTGTTGCATCAGACATTAACTGAAGGAACAGGTGCAATCAAGCCACAACGCCACATTTTACTAATAGTGACTACACTGAAGCCTTTCGACATAATAATAACAATATTCTAGTTCAAGCTCTTTCTTAAAAGCTTTAACATGCAATTCACTTGCCAGTTTAACACTGTCGAACACATCATTATAAAGAGATTTTTTCTTTATTAAAAATACAGTCAGAATGAACAAGGCAGAAGTTCCCTTCAAGTAGATTTCAACACATCACCAGATGATGCAGAATAAAGTCTGCAGAATAAAGTCCGCAAGAATTTACACATTTCATGCAACCTGCAGGATATTCCAAGTGAGTGCCTGTAAGAAGTGATGCCTTCTTAAAGAGAACTGGTCTAACAATAAGGACTTTTGCATGAGTATTTTATAGATATTTGCTCATTAGTTGCTCATACTATAGTGGGTCACACTCTGATGCACTATTTCATCTATTCAACACGACCTTCCTTAAAAGTCTCAAAACCGGGGTGGGGGGGGCATTCATTTTTAGAGGAAGGCAGATTATGGT
This sequence comes from Cardinalis cardinalis, assembly GCA_014549065.1. Classification (NCBI taxonomy): domain Eukaryota; kingdom Metazoa; phylum Chordata; class Aves; order Passeriformes; family Cardinalidae; genus Cardinalis; species Cardinalis cardinalis. The sequence continues at coordinate 145,508 of JACDOX010000083.1, read as the reverse complement.
ACAGAATCCCTACTGCAACAATAACTCAGCTTTAAATATTCAGCTGTGATTTTTTAAAAGCTCTTTGACTCTGCAGCTCACCTTGCCAACTGCAAAGGTCCAGTATGTGGATTCTTAAAAAAAATTACCAAAAAAGYCTGGAAGAGAATGGCTCTGTTATCTTCTATCTTCTGGCACACCTCAGCCAATAACATATAAAAAAAAATTCTAGGCGCATTCAAACAGAAACTGGAAAAAATATTAAGATGAGTGTGGTTTAAATAGTACATCCAAGACTAGAAATAAGGATAGTCCATTTGCTTCACACCTTTTGCTGACATGTACTTCATGAGAAAAATAAAACCTCAAGAAAAAACACCAAAGGCACTCAAAGTTCTAAGACTGGGCTCTTAGCACTGCATTTACAGATATTACATTGCTTCTCTCACATAGAGTGACCAGATCACCACCACTACTAACTGAATAGGATAGCAAGATACAACTTAAAACTCCTTAAATAAAGTGAACCCTAACTGAATTTTGGAGTGATACTTTCTGTACACACTGTCTACTCCCCAGCCATTAAATAGCTCCTTCATCAACTGAGAGCAATCTAATACACAAGGAAGGAGGGCAGGGAAGTCTCCAAATCTGTGGCTAAGTTTGGACTCAGTCACACCTAGGGTCCATCAGGAATGTAGAAAGTGAGGGGCTTGTCTCTGAACCTTGTGACTCAGCAGAAGGGTATTACTGTTTTATATGCTTACTCTTTTTCATCTCTGGTCTCTGCGCGACTCATTCTAAGCTGATTCTAATTTGATTTTGTATATTTCGTCCACATAATAAGTAATAGAGCGCACCTTGCCATTGAACTTTGCTAGTCACAAATTTATATTAAACCTGCTTTTGCTAATACTTTTGACAGGGATTTTTTAAGCAACCAAAACCACTCATTTGCAAGCCATTGTTACATGTGATGGAGCTGTGCTTCCCTGAGGATGATTGAATGCTTGCCTGTCCATGAAGGAAGTAGTGAATAAATTCCTTGTTTTGCTTTGCTTGCATGCACTACTTTGGCTTTACCTATTAAGGTGCGTCAATCTCAACCCACAAGTTTCTCACTTTTATCCAGACAATTGTCTCCCTCATTCCACTGTGGGGAAATTAATAGGATGTTGTGTGATGCTTAGATGCCAGCTAGGGATAAACCACAACATTACTCCTCCAGGACTTCCAGCAGAAGGACCACTTTCCTGATATCAGAAAGATCTCAGGCGGCTGCAAAGTTTTGAAGTTCATTACACATCAGATGGTGCAGAAGCCCCTCGTCTTGACCAAAGGACACAAAGTTGTCAGCTGTATTCTGCACTGCACCCACAAGCAAAAGTCCTTACTGAGACATTCAGAAGTTACTGGAAATGACTAGGATCACACACAGTTTATGCCTGCCATCCCTTCTGTCTGCTCCCTCATGTTTCCTCTGAACAAGACAGGAATGCAAAAGAGATCTGAAAAGAATAAAAATGAATACTTTTAAACTGAGTTATTCCTACATCTCCTGCTTTATTTCTAGATGTTATATTTTCAAGACAATTGCATTTTTTCAATACAGTTTTTACAATTTTTCAAAAATTACTGTTAAAAAATTTACTTATGTCTCAGGTGTCAGTGGAGTACAGGACTTCCAGAAGGTGCCTGGTTTAGAAGCTTTTCTTAGATGAGCATGACACTAAAGCAAAAGAAAAACCCTTGAACAACTAAGCTGCAGCTAAGGCCACCTGAATAAAAACATAATAAACCAAACAAGTATCTTTGATGGAAAACACATTAGGTATAACATTAAAAACTCAGACAATAAATGTCAATTTGCCCTGTAGATATCATTAGTATTTTAAGAGTAATAAAATTTCCAGTAATTGTGGACTAGTACATTCTCATATTTGTACAGAATGTACAGCCCATGGGATTTTCTATTTCACTCAGAAAAACAGGTCCCACAATTGCAAGATTTGAAGTAATTTTTTTCTTGGTTATTAATTATATACCTCTGCTTCCCATTAAAGACTTTGCACAGAGAATATTTTTTCTTTAACTCCAGACAGATACTTAACACAATAAATCTCATTCGCTATTTTAATTTCATTATGCTATGCAAGGATCCAACTGGGAAAAAGCATTTCAGAGCCAACAAAGTTAGTCTGTATAGCAGTGGTGCCATAACTGTGTCAAAATTTTGGGGTAAAAGAAGTTTTACAAACAAGCCAAGACTATTTTTTTTCCCATCACACCTCCATCCTTTGTGGTAATTTTACTTGACTCACTGCAGAATGAGTAATGAGTAAGGCTGGAAGGGACCACAAGTGAATGTCTGGTCCAACCTCCCTTCTCAGGCCGGGACATCCCAGAACACATGGCCCAGGACTGTTTCCAGTTCTTATCTCCAGGGAGAGAGACTCCACAACCTCTCTGGACCTTCTCCAGCAGCTCTGTGTCTCTCTTGTCCTGAGGAGCCCAGAACTGGACACAGCACTCCAGATGTGCCTCACCAGGGCTGAGCAGAGGGGCAGGATCACCTCCCCCAGCCCTAATGCACTCCAGGACACCATTGGCCTTTTTGGCCACTAGGACACCTGGACAGCTGGCTCATGGACAGCTTGCTGTCCACCAAGGGTCCCAGGTCTTTCTCCACAGAGCTGCTTTCCAGCAGATAAGCCCCAGCCTGTGCTGGTGCCTGCAGTTATTCCTCCCCAAGTGCAGAGCCCTTCAATTTATTTCGCTAAATTTCAGACAGTTCTTTGTTCTTCAGACGTAATATACTGAAAAAAAAAATTGCCTGTATCATCTACCTCATTACCTTCCTGAAGCTGTTCACAGTAGGTATACATAAGATCATGAATGCTATAATCTACCTCACAAAATTATTTTAGGAATTGGAGAGTGGGACTAAGAACAGGAAACAAAAATATCTCTTTCAATCACATTCATACTATTAATGGAAAAATACAAAAAAGCCTGTTAACTTGAGCAAAACACTTGAGATGTATTGATATAACATGAGGGTAAACTATCAAAGGGTATTGCTAAGGCTAGAATAATTATTTACGGAAAACAGCATGTTTGCATTAATTTGCCTGTTTTTTCTGCCTGCCACCTAGCATTACTTGTGTAACAGAACAGTACAAAGCTCTGCAACCAAAAATACCCTGAAAGGGAGAGACTTGTAGATTGTGTGCAAACATGTTTACAATTAATAGGATGTAAATGTATGCTTCAGGCATAAATTGAGTTTAAGTGCTGTGTTTGTATACAGGTGCTGCAAAGGTTGTATACACAGGCATGCACATAATCTATCACAACAATTGCATTATTAAGCTGATAGGAATTTCAAGGGGAGAAAACAACCATGTGAGGATAAAGGAAATGGCATATAAAACTACAAATTTCTTCAACCAGAAATAGTTAAGATTGCAATGCTGGTTCTGAGCACTGCAGCATATTTATAGCTTTGTTCTTGTCCTTAAGAGAGGCACAATAGAATAAACTATTTCATTTAGAAGGGACCTACTATAATCATCTAGTCCAACTGCCTGAACAGTGATGACACTGTTCAATGTTGACTTCAAGACATAGTTCAAGTATGTTGTTAAAGACATTGTCTAAATGCCTCTTAAACACTGACAGCTTGGGGCACTGACCACCTTTCTAGGAAGCCTACTCCAGCATATTTGACCACCCTGATATTAAAAACAAACACTTCTGAATGTCCAGTCTCAACTGCCTCAACCTGCCCTGGCACAGCTTTGAACCAAGCACACAAATCTCATCATTGGGTCCCAGGTAGAAGAGATCAGCACCTCCCTCTCCACATCCCCTCCTCATGCAGATGTTCAGGGCAGTAAGGTCACTCCTCAGCTTCCTCTCCTCCGAACTAGACAAACCCAGAGTCTTCAGATGCTCCTAACACGACATTCCTTCCAGCCCTTTCACCAGCTTTTTTACCCCTCCCCTGGATACATTGAGGGACCTTCCCACCCTTCTCAGAGTGTGGGGCCCAGCACTGCACACGGGACTCAGAGTGAGGGGCACCAGGGCTGAATCCAGCAGGATGATCCCAATCCCAGCTGGTGATGCTGTGTCTGCTGCACCCTGGGATGGGGTTTGCCCTCCTGGCTGCCCGGGCACACACTGCTGGCTGGGAGCTAACCAAGGCTTCCAGTTCATCCTGTTTGTTTGTCACACTGCATGAGCTGATGTACAAGCATTTCAGATACAATGAAAGATAAATATTTATATATATATATATATATATATATATATATATATATACACTGAAAGGTACAATATATTAATTCACAAAAAAAGCTAGCCACTGATACATTTCTTCCCAAGCTCTGAGTGCTACATTCTACACAGATGACAAACTCCCCTTTGCGCATAAAATAGAAATGAAAGAAAAAGAAATACAGATTGGACCATAAAGGCAGAAAATCTTCAAAGTGGCACATGGCCTAACCCTGAATAACTGGTTTTGCTGTAGGCCAATTCCAGCATGAAGTGAACAAATAGCTTTTTAAAATATTTACGTCAAAAATGGCTATATTAATTAAATTGCCTTTGCAGTAATAATCTGATGGAAATCTGTAAAACAATAAAGTGACCAAACTGAATTTTAAGAGATCATAGCTTTCTTAGGCAAAACTGTAGCTAAGTGTTTTCTTACACATAAGAACCATTCATCATGCAATACTTCAAGTTTACTCTTTTGAAAATAACAGGAAAAAAAGTGGACAAAATTGCATTTGCAAATTGGTACTTTTTCTTTTAAAAAAATACCACAACATTAATTAGAAAGCTATTGATAGAAATATTAGCAAGGTTTTACTCATTTATATGCTACAGAATAAACCATTTCTTCTGTAATCCCTAGCTCTACTTGTTTCTGAGAGAAGCAACATAGTGTCGTTTCTAATTTTCCAGTCCATGACATCTATCCAATTTCACTGTTGAGTTGCAAGTACTAAGTAATAAGGAAATAGTTTTGATTATAATTCTTAAGGAACACTTTTGGGGGTCATAACCATTTTAGTTATGCAGATCTCGGGGAAAAAAAAAGCTTCCTAATGACATTTACATAGGCAAACTGCTAACATTAATTTTTTTGACCAAATACCCCAATCTTTGTTCAGACAACATTATCACACCAAAAATTCTTCTAAAATTACTGGAAAAGCTAAGTTTTGACTTTGTGAAGAATAATTCAATGCAAACATTAAACTTTTTGCTCTACACAATGTATTTATCTTGTTTTGGTATGCCTCTGGAACATATTTTCTCCATGTATTGTATTGATTAAATAACAGCTTGAAAAACAGAGTAGCAATAATTGAGTGTAAACATCTTGAATAAACATTAGAGTGCATACCACCAGTCAGACATATAGGAAACAAGTAAGCTTAAACACAAAAAAGACTACAGAGGAACAGAAAACTACACTTTTCTTCAGTTTTGATAAGGGGAACGTAATGATTCACCTTGGGTGAAGAAAAGTAATTCAAACTTGCAAAACTATGCATGTGTAACAATTTCAACCTAAAATACATCCTCCATTTAACATTAATTTATTATTCTTTCAGTTATTAGAGAAGATATTGTCTAGAGGACATTAAATTAGTCAAAATGAATCAGCATTTTTTACTAGCATATCATGTGCTTCCAAAGAAGTCTTAACTTTTTTATATAAAAGCAGATTTTGTTGCTGGGAGAAAATTTATCCAAAGTATTATTTCCCATAGTAGATAGGCCGATTGACAATAGTTAACTGCAGAAGAAAGGTTTTTTAAATCTTCCATATTTAATTCTGGAAGCTCCTCATCTTTCTTATTTTTTATTTGATCGTTTCTTTTGGTTTTTTGGGTAACTGGTTTTGTTATTTGTTTTTGTTTTACTCCACAAAGTGGGCGTACATTACTTCATTACCTGAAGCTGTAATTGGAGGATTAACCCTGATATGTAAATGGCCCAACCTTATAACTGTATGAAAACTTGTGACCATTATCCATCTTGGGTGTAGCCCCTCTCGGAGGCTTCTGACTGCCCAAGGTGTACCTGTTGAAGGCCTTTAATAAATACCCGCTTTTATTCTCTTAATCTTGTCTAGCTTCTGTTTTAGGTACCCACTCCAAGGCATCAGTTGTACAAGCTGGAAAGCAAAACAGTGAGAGATTCCAAGTTAGAACTGCAATTGTAGAGGAAAACATAAAATAAATGCAAAAAACACTCTCTTAACCTGACAGTCAGGATGCAACCTGACACCCTGTTGATCAGGGTGTTGGCAGCAGCCTGATTAAATGATGGCTGCAATCCTGTTAAAGTGATCAATGTGGTTAAAGCAGTGATCCTGTAGAAGGACCTGATCTTCCTCTGAAGGTCCAGTGGTGGCTACGGAGCCCTTGTCCTCTGGGAATTCAGTGGAATTCAGTGGAATCTAGTGGCCGTTTGTGGTGTTCCAAACCACAGTTTATATCCAGGTAGGAATGCTTGGATCCTCCCCCGGGCACAGCATCTCACAAGACCCTGATGGCCCATTAGCAGAGATAGCCCCTGGAGGGAGTTATCGCGGATGAGTCATGGACGAGATAACACTGCCTCACTAGGTTTTAACAGTTTATAGAAATGGTGATAGAATACATACTTCTTGGTTTCATCTTACATTGTCACCTAAGATAGTGATCCTTTTTTGGTTTTTTTCCAGTAGCAGTTGCCCTAGGAAACTGTGTGAATACATACATTTTAGATTTTCTTCCCAGTCTGATCTTCACAGATTTGAGAAAAGAACAACCCTAAGCACAGTGGGCATGCAATTTATTGTTCAGTTAAGAAACTAAAAGAAAAGCTATGTGTCTTTGTTTCCCTTATCAGAGGAAAACTCTAAGCAGGCTTCCCCACTCATTTTTCTGTATGATTTCAGAAGCCTAAGTGCTTCCACCAGCTAAGTGTTTTAAAAATATCATGATATATCAACAACAGGTGATGTTAGTTTTTAAATTCATGATGATCCTAGTAATTTAATTTCAGAAAAGTAAGCATAAAAACTCAACAGAATCAGTCACAAGCCTGTTGCAATTTTAAAGAAAGTCAAAGACAAATGCTCCAAAAATGTCTTTCAAACTAGAACTCCAAACCTAGACAGCATAACAGAAAAATTGCCCCCTTTTTTTTCTCATGTGACATGATATTCTGCTGCCATTTACCATGGTTTCCCCTGCAGGCAAGTAACACAGGAGCCTGTGGACACTTCTGGAGATTTTAAAGGGAATGCAGACAGCAAACAGCTAGACCCCAGGACAGCAACCCGTAAGTGCAGTTAGTGAAGGGTAAAGAAAGTACAACCTGTGGCTAAAAAGCACATGTCCTTATTCAAAGCAAGCGGAAGAGGAAGATTTAATAGACAGCAGCAGCAAAGTCTCACTTGGTACAGAAGCTGGACAAGTAGCACCTCAAGCTGCAAGCTCTGGGCTGGGGTGTACAGGCACTGGAAAGGGTTCCTCCTGGCAGGTGCTGCTCTCCCCTACCCATACATTTAAGGGAGCACTCTCTATCTCCTGTAAACCTACATGTACCCTAATACTTGTCCTCTAAAGCAGACCTCATGGCAAGTGAGGCTGAATCTCCCATGTGATGTAGCCATCACACATATCTGCTGCAGTAGCAGCAATCAGCAGCCCCTATTCAGCCTGAAAAAAAACACTCAGGATCGCCTCCTTGCTCCACACCACCCAGATGTACTTGTGTTCCCCATTTGCTTCCCTGCCACCAGTAATAGTAAGGGCTATCTCTGAATAGCTTGTTATCTGAGAAATTGAACACCACAACAAAAAAAAAAAAACCTTCTCCTTAAGTAAGAAGATGACAGTGTCAGAAAAATGCCCATCCGCAGCCTCACGCTGAGTGAGCACTAAAGACCCTTCCCAAAAGCAGAATCCAACATACTAGAAAGAAAACAATAATAAAATTGAGACTGAAGACTCTCTGGTGCACATCAGTACAAAAACCTGAAGTGAAGCCAGTAACATGCCAGTAAGAGCCCCACATCTGAAAGGTGCAGAGAACCTTGAAGTGGAGCAGAGTGAGATGGCTTTTGTTCCAGCACACAACTTTCATATCCATCTTCAGGAACTGACTACTGTCTGCAGCAGAACTTCAGCCATGTGCTTCAGAAACTAAAAAGGCTCCCATCGCTGCTTGCCATGCCATTTTAGACAGGCTGATATTACAGAAAATGCTAAAGGAGATGAATAAATCAGTCACACAGTTGTCACCTAGAAATGCATAAACAAGCTTGCTGCAGGTCTTGAAATGAGATATATAGATCTCTGCTATTTAATAATTAGTTGCTTTTAAGAGTCCTCTAAGCCAAACCTTGCTAATATAAGTAAAAGTAGGACTAAACTAAGAGAAGTAATCAATGGACAGGTATTCAAAACATACACAGTAAATTAAACTATTTTTAGAATATTTCATCACTATCTTCCAAAATGCCCCAAAGCTACTTTATGAAGAATATTTACTTATGTATAAAAAAGACAGCATAACAAAAAACAATTAATTTGTATAATGGTCTACAGAGTAGCAGCAATGGAACATTCTTCATTTTCCTCAGTTGTTTACATGCCTCTGAGGACAGCACAAAGGATCAAACCACCATCTGCTTGAGGGTAGATTTTGGGGAAAGGACAGATCAATAGCATCTTTTCCTTGCACTTTGCTTTAGCTAAGAGCAAAAGTAAAGACAGACAGGCCGAAATTAACATTGAGCCATTCTGAACTTTTCCTTAACAAGCAATCACAAACAGAATTTCTTAAGCTTTCCCACAGACAGAGTAATCTGAAGGCACCGAGAACAAGAGTAAGCAATAGTAGGGATGGCCACTTTACAAGCAGTGGTACACAACAGGAGAAAACTGCCCAGTAATAAAAAACCCACAGTAAAGTCCATTTTAAACATGGCTAAAAGTTGCGTGGTCAAGACAGTATAACCAGCTCCTACTTGAAGACTTCAGAACCAATCAAAATATGAGGGTGGACTGGAGAAGTAGCACACAGACATAATATACTGCAGGAAAAAAATCTTTGTGGAACAGAGTGAATACATAACACTCACACCAACAATCTTAATGTTATTTATTGAACAGGCAGACTGTTTTGACTTCCATCATTCTTAACAAGGTATTTTTCAATATGAGTGCTATTTAAAAAATGTATTAATGACTGAATGTAAGACAGGTATCCTACTGAGAAAAAACCGTTGATAAAAGAGAATTATGCTATGTTCCATATGAGCATAATGAAGACAGCCAGCTGATTTAACAATTTTTTACATTTAACAAGATAGTAACAAATGGTAAACAATGTAGAGAGATTATATAAAAAGAATTTTTAAAGACCTGCATTTAAATTGTAATTCCATTTTAGGCAACAGTCACTAAACACTTAGTTGTCTTTATGTTCATAAGTAGGTTATCTCAGTAAACTGGATGACTGGCTATTTCAGTTAAATATGTATCTGCTCTTTTGTGGCGTAACATAATTACTCTGGGTAACAGAGTTACTGCAATAACCACAAGTTGTTAATTTACTGTCATCCTTTATAGGATTAGAGCATAAAAATCAGGAAAAGCTGGGAAACCCTGAAGGAAGTATTAAAAAGCATAAATTGCAACACCACTGAGAAGAGCTAAATTAAATCTGTGACACACTTCACTAAAGTACTGTAAATAGGATGCATAATCATGTTAGCAATTACAAATGCCACTGCCACAGCCTCAACACACATAGAAAAATAAACTGTTTAAGACAGCCCCAGACATAACCTTTCACAAACAGATGAGAATCATTTACCTCAATTTTTAGTCTGAACTCTCATCAAAAGAGTCTCACAGCACTTCTCTTTAATAAGGGCAAATTATGACTTTGAAGACATCAGTTACCCAAAGAGGACACTGAACAATATGCGCTGGTAAATATTTTCTTGGAACTGCCCAACCTTTAAACCACCTAATCCACTTAATCTCTATTTGCTGTCATATCTGCACATGAACACAGAGCACCTGAGTGTTTCAAACCTGTAATTACTCTAAGAGACAATATTAAAGCTCATACAAATACATACAGTAGCTAGAGGAAACATAGGAAAGTGCAACAATATGGTAAAGAAAATGCCCCTGGAATTTTGTCACTTTCTGAAAGCGGCATGTTACCAGCTTAAGCATCTAATTTCAGACCCATCTTAAAAAAAGATGCTCCACAGCAGCAATCCCGCAAAAGCAGCAGTCTGTGGCACTAAACACACGGCACTTCAGACTTATGACATCCCAGAACAGACTCACAGATTTGAGCGATATGGTGGCAGTAAACAAGTGTTCTCCTTCACAGGATAACTTTAAATCCTCTAGGCAAGAGGTGTATAGCACTTCTGTACTGGTTCTGGCAGGGATAGAGTTACATTTTTTTAGTGTCTCAAACGGGGCTACCATAAGCAGATTCTTGTTACCTACCCTCAGTTATCATGCTGGAAGCTAACACACACCAAATTTCCTATGAATCTACAAGCTACAGCTTGTGAAAGTGTTTAAGCTTAAAAGTCTATGTATTTTCTACAATAAATGTTTACTAAGTTAAAGTCATCAATCTCCATTGTAATTTTAATGTAAACATGGTAACTATTGAACCATACAATCTTCACATTTTTACCCTGAATGCTTTTATAGTAGAGAATTTACAGGGAAACCCCCAAGGTTCATCTGCCACTGACCTAAGCATTTGGCAGAGACTTTGGAGTAGGGCTTCAACACCACCAATTAAATGAGTAAGTTCCATGAAACTAAAAAATAAAAAAAACCTGGCCTTTCATTAGTATACTGACTTGCACTGAGCACTTTCTTTGGTTTATTTCTGCTCTTTTGTCATCCCCCAACCAACCATCCACTCAGAAAAGCAGGTAAGTATGTACAACAATCCATACATCTGCCACTGTTGTTTCCTGCATGAACAACCCTGAAAAAAAATGCAGCTATGTCCTAGGTGCTCAGACAACCATATTCTTACACTGAACATTTGGCAGCTGCCTATATATTTTAGCCTTTGAAAGCACACATAATTGAGTAGGCAATGTGATGCGTGGACTGCAAATCAATCTATCCAACTCCTCTAAGGAGACTAAATTGGCACTAATATCCTCAATTACAGATTAAAAAAACCTTTGTTTGTCTCCCATTTGTTCTTCCAGAGTTCCCCCAAAATGCCTGAAGTAACTGTCTTATAAATACATTTTGTTCTCAACATTCTTGGTCCCTCAGCTTGGGGCTAGGAGTTTAAGGGGTAAGGAATAACTTCATGCTGATTGCCTGTCCCAGAACAAAGGTAGTGACTAGAAACAGTGTTCTTTGGGAGCATAGCATGAAAGCTTCTCTAATATCCCACTTCCTCCCCCAGAAACAATTTGTTTTAGCAAGTAAAGGAGACAAGAGTTGCTTATTAAGTATTTCTAAACAAATCTTTTGGATTTATTTACTTTAATGCTCTGAACTAGGACAGCTCATTCATTTCCTATTGTCTGTTTCCAGCAGGCACAAAGTAGGATCTTTTTCCCCACACTTTTAAATGAGAATACATTTTTTTTTAATGGTGGAGCTGGTTATTGTTTGATACCGAAACAATTGGGAAATAATCCAGGTTAAGGGTTATGACTGGGAATCAGTTACCAAATTAACTTTGGATAAAATCCTTCTAATTAGCTATTCACTCAGAAGAAACATAAGGATATGGAGTTAACAGCAATTCTTTCTACCTCCGAACTCTCATTCTTTGACTCTGATCATTCTTACCTTTTGAAATTCTTGCTTTGTTCACTTCCCACTAAATGTTGTTAATATTGACATATTTTGAACACGAGACATGTTCAAGCTGATATTCTCTATAAAAAGAGTTCATTTACCATCTTACTCCCAGCAAACATTACCAGGCTTCATCAGAAAGCAAAGGAAGTTCGACAAACTGTGTACGCTTTTGTTTCCCATTCCTTCTCATCATCACAAGAGCAGAAATTCAGAAGAATGGGATTCAACATTTACTCTTCTGCCTCAGAGGGGGTCACTAAAATGACTAGCGGCAGTCTGTTTATCCTTCCCTAGATCTGCTAGGGCCCATGCTGAGAAAATAAAACATTAGAAGAAAGCAGCGTGATTTCAGAAGTTACAGAAAAATGAAAAAGCTACAGTCTTAGTGCTGAAAGTTTCACACAAGGTAACAGACCTGTAATACTGTTTCACTCATCACCTTGTCTGACAGTGGCTACAAAAAGGTGATAACAGAAAAAAAACAAAAGAATGCATACCATTAAAGCTTAAATGCCTCAAAAAAAATCGGCAGGTTTGACTAAGACAGAAAATCAGTTCTCAGAACAGCCCTTACTTCATCCAGATTTGGTATGGGGTGTGGCCTGTGTGCCTTGGGCATCTTCACCTGTTCCCAAGGCTTCTCTCCAGGGTGTTTTTTTAGTTTGTGGGGGAAGGATAAACCTCTCACATTTCTGAGGACTTAGAAAGTGTTGATGAGTATCTAGGCTGACGGGTCAGGAAGAGGGACAGTGGAAAACGCCAGTATCAAGCCCGGGTGGCACTAGTTTGGGTCTGCCCTCGTTTCCACAAGGTAGTAATTTTCATAAAATATGGAAAAAGTTAACATCCTCAAGACTCTTGTTGCTTTCAGAGGGATATGTAAAAGTGATAAAAGAGCCTCGGTTCCTTAACAAAAGCAGTATAGATTACATGCTTCTTATTGCCAGCCATGCTGTTAAGATCCACTTATGCATTGCTTATAGTATAACGTAAGTTTTAATTATTCTGTTCTCACTGAATTTGATTGCCTGCCTGTCTGCTCTTTGCTTACAGTAAAAATTCCTTCAACAAAGCATTTGTATTCTGATCATCTTGTGAATTACACCAGTTTATCTCCCCCTCACGTTCTATAAAATAGTTTTCCCACAAGAGCCCCTAATATGTACCATCTGTGTCAGGATGAAATTCCCAGAGGCTAGTAGCTTACTCAGCTTTTGAGAGTCTCCTTGGCACCTCTACATTTTTCCATGGTTAAGTCAGCTGTTGGAGTAAATTAAGTATTGAGAATACATTTAACCCCCTAGAACTTGAACTTAGGCCATAGCAATTACAAGTACCTCTGATTTTTTAAGAAGTTTATAATTCAGTTTTGTCATCAGTAACACGACTAGCATTCCAAGTCAAGCTAAGAGAAGCTTGAAATGCCAAGTTCTTACTCAAAAGAAATTAAGAACCTTTGTTAGGGAAACTCCATGGAACTACCTCCTTCCCCTGTAAAAATATGGTGCTTCACTGAACTTTTTAATATTTTCAGTATTTTTTATTTTCTTTAACACAGTATCTTAAGTTTACAATACTGCAGACGCTGAAGAATTTTCAATCACTTTAAGACAAATTGAGTACTAACTTAGTTTACATATAAGTGTTCGACCAAGGAAACTAGTGTTATTGGCAACAATTTGGGTAGGGGCAAGAGGATGGGAAACACCTTGTTTTATGTCATCTACAAAATCAGTGGCAGAATAACGAACAGACACAGAGACTGCTGACTAATACCACATGGCTTTAGCCATAAAAAAATTCCATTTTGCTAGACTTGACAAAGTAGAACCTGAACCTGTCCTCTTATTCAACATTTACAAAAGGCACAAAATAAATCAACAAAACCAAACAGATCTTTCTGCCCCTAAGCTGCTCTGAAAATAACATGCCCTCTAGGCAGCAATTACCTGACAATTTCTACCACTCCTTTCAATGGCGTATTTAAAATTCTGAGCTAACACTTAGGGACATATCACACAACTGCAAGTGTACATTTTGTCAGTCTTAGTACTGTTAAGCATAAATGACAAAACACTGTTTTGGACTGTCAACTAAAAGACAACAAACCGTTTCTCCCATTAACATTAGGGTAGCTTTCAAAAAATAATCAAAGCATCTAAGGGGGAGCCCTTTAAAAATAATAACAAAATGTTTAGAGTACTGGTTCTCGGAATAACAACAATTTGCCTTGTTTCTAAAACAACAAATAAAAGACAATGAAGCATTGACCTCAAGAGGTGGACCACCACCATGCAAATACAGCATGTGAGTGAACTGCAGCTCAAGACCTGAAGTTAACGCCAGACAATTAGCATCAATAAAATGAGGTCATCCTCAACAGAGAGCTAGGTACATTATACACACTGGTATGCTTATTACACATGTTATTTCATAGGGACCACTTGCCTTTCTCTAGAGTGTGACAGCACTAGAGATTACTAATAGATTTCCTGGTTCATTTGAACACTGGATCAACTAGAGACATTTTGGTTTCTAAGTAGGACTTCTTTACAAGTCTTACACTAGTACACTGCTCTTCTAGAAAACTATTTGCTCAAATATTCTTATATGGTTAAATATAATTTCCTAAAAATAAAGAAACTTTCCAGCTCTTGATAAAACTCTTGAAGGGGAAACCAGAATCCTAAGCAATGGTGACTACACTTCAGTTACACCCTTTCCTATTAAACCCTTCATTAAAAAACTGGGATTCAGCTCACTACAGAAGCAGAAGGTTACTGCAATTGTTTCAACTTCCCTAAAACCAAAGAAACTGCAGTTCTTGGCTGCCACTAATGGGAAATCAAGTTTTTCAAGGGAGAAACTGTATTTTTCATAGTTCTTCTTGTTGGGGTGAATTGTATTTGCACAGGATAAAGTCATACTGACTCCACTTTACACTGGCTCTTACTAACAGGTGGTAAAGACATGTCAGTGGAAAAACACATTGGGAAGCAGATTTTAATCAGGATGTAGAAGAAGATAACTAATATGACAAAATGAAAGCTATTTTGATTAATAGCTTTCTAATAATTTCTTTATTTTATGAAGTCACATTCAAGAAGCCCTTTTCTTATTCTTTAAAGTTATTCAGTGCAATTTGCAGAAGTATTCTTTCAGTGTTTTATACTTTAAGGGGGTTAATGTATGTGAACAAGAGAATGATTCATCACAGGGGCAAATCAGACTAGTGAGAAGTTTTACATTTGGCCATCAATATCCACGTTTTCTAGCCAATGTGAAAGACAGTAAGTGGGTCAGAATAATTGCTTGTAATAGCCCATATTACAAAGTGCTTAAAACAGGACTATTGAGCTGCGATACTACAGGCAAAAAACACTAACAAACTGAAAATCATCTCCTTTGGGAAAGGACAAGTCACTATCTCATCAGCTAGGATTACTGCAGCATTCATCATTTAGGAAATCATAACATGCTTTGAGAAATCTAATTTTCAATTAAGACATCAGCATTGCTAGAGATATCACACAGGCTACAGTACAAAACAATGTCCCCTCAGGTCCAGCCCGCCAATGTCCCCTCAGATCCAGCCTGCAGTAAAGCTTGGTAAAAAAAAGAAGCAGTTTTCTCCTCACTTTCCATTCTACAGATGCACATACGTAATTCCAGTTCTTTGGTTTGGCTAGTTCTCATGCACCATGAATATTATTACTGTGAATTCACTGCTGGCTCACTGGTCAAACATGAACCTGTTAAAGTATCCCTGACTCTGATTTCCCTCATTTACTTTCATAAATACCTCAAACTTCCAGTAGCTCATTTCAAGCCTCAAAATAAAACTGATGTACAAATGTGTTTTTCTATGCTTTCTCATTTTTTGCAGTCATGCCAGCATGCGCTAATGTCTGCACAGAGAAAGAAGGCATCCTCATGTCTGTGAAGTCTAAGTTCTCTCTGCCATACATCTTAAAGGCCAGGAATAGCATACTGCTGGAGTGTTAGGTGGATAAAAAGTTGGATATTGTTCCACCTGGGAGACAAGAAATCCTGTTCACTCTTGTTCAACAGAAAGCACTCTGGGAAAGGTTCGGCTAACAGCCAGCTAAAAAGCAGGTTGTGTGGCCAGAGAACAGGTTGTGTGGCTACCATGTGCTTGCCTTGTGCCTGAGGTAGTGATTGTTTGGGGAGGCACATGGACACCACATGGTCAGAAAGCTGATTGGGAAAAGGACGCAGCAGCAGCAGCAGCGACACTGCGGTGGCAGGTAGCCAATGCATGCTTGTTTGGGTTAAGTTTAGAACATAAAAGGGTTTGGTTTGTTACAGTAAACAATCGTCTTCAGAGCAAGCAAGGAGGTCCATGTGTCTTTGTTCCCCACTGCTGAAGTTTCATGATTGTGCTAGTTTAAACTTTACACATAAAAGCAATGGAAAGAAAAAAATTCACTGACTTGGTTTCGCCCACCCAAAAGCATGGAGCCACAGGTTTCAAATTTTTCTTCCACCTTTAAAAGGCACGCAACGTAGTCCTTGCCTCTTTTACAAAGGTGCTAATAACAACTATCCTTAGATGTGTCAAAAGAAACACATTTTCCTTTTCTAAGGAAGACTGCAGAAGGTAGCCTCTCAGGGCCATCATTTGCACCTTGCACATCCTCTCACAGGTTAACAAAAAATACCAACCTTACTTAAGTCATATTCCCCACTTGATRACTAAAGCTGATGGAGAACATTCCTTTTTCTCTCCTCTCTACCTCACCACCTATCAACCTTGCCCCTATGAATATATTAAAACCATAGCTTGTATTCTCTGGGTGCAATAGAATGCACATATATGGGAGATGTTCAGTCATTACATCTGCCCAAAATCTTGAACATTTTTCTCTAAGATCATCAGCTGATTCTCTGAACCTTTACCCACAGATTTTGACACTTGACACTGTAATACAGCTCTGAAATAAATGCTTTCCAAGACAGAACAGTGCCACCAAAACAATAAGAAATCACCAGGTACACACTAATATTGATGGTAATCAGCTACCAAATTGAAGGTCACTCTGGAGAGGATACACAGATGGTAAGAAGTTAGGTCAGACTGATACTGAACCATATTATTTGCACAATGACAGCCTGTAGAAGCCCCATAACGCCTCTGTGAAGTCCAAGTCACTCTACAAAAACATAGGAAGGTATGGGTGCCAATTCAATGAGCTTATGTAAAAAGAAAAAGCTGCCACGAAATTTCAACATTTAGTTTCCAGTGACATGAAGCCCAAGCTAATTCAGTTATGATTTTACTCCAAGTCATTTTCTAGCTGACTAGAACTATCAAAACCAGAAACTGGTAGAAAAATTGGAAAATCACAGCCATCACAAGCCCTGAATGTTTTTCACTCATTCACCTKCATGTAGAATGTAGATTACATCTTAACTTTCTATGAAACACTGGCAGTCAATTTAAGCACTTTTGTGTTTAGTCAAAAGTAACTTGTCTGACACAACAATTTCTATCCACAAGGTCTATAAATGAAGAAGAGAATCTCATCTTCCACAGATGCAAGAGAACCACACAATAAATTAAAAGAAACAATGCAGAACGTTATCCCCTGCAAGGTCTACAACTAGCTCAGTTCAAATAAATTTCTTTGTTCCTCTAATGCAAACACAAAAAAGATCAGAAACAAAAATATCTATAATAATGGTACTTTGATTTGCTCATGTATACAAATGGCAAAGCACAGGTGAGAAGAAGAGATGTTTATCTGCCAGTCTTGTATCTATGTGACATTTCCTATTTTTCTTCTAGTTAGTATTTCACTATTTGTTGTATAAGCTATTTTATGTCAAAAAAATATGCATATGGCTGACTTAATGCTTCTTCTGGCTCATTTACAACCACAAGAAGCTGCTACATGTAATTCTGCAGTCTCAGAATTAGTAATTTCTCACAGTTGTTGTAAAACAGAATTAAATGATGGCACTACAAGAGTTTAACACAGTCTCCTAGTGATTGTTAACATGATGGACAAGACAGCACATGCACATACTCCACTCCTCCCATCCCTTCCACCCCACTGCTGCAATCAGTGGGTCAAGTGCTGGAACCACACACCCTCAAGGGTAAGGGCAGGTATCTGGCAAGCAGTGTCAACAGAAAACTGTACAATTGCATGCACTCAGAGGAGCATCACAGTTATTGGTGACAGTGATTTAACTGGTCTCCCCGATACTTTTGCAATTTGAATTTATTTAAAGATCTGTTATTTCTACATCTCTCTGGCCTGACACTTGATTCCCAAATTCTCCTCATTGACAAGATTTTTGAAGTGAGTTCACAATACACCCTAGTTCACAGCATCACGAGACATATTTTACATAAAGTTACTAAGCAGAAATCAGAAGTCAACTAAAGAATAAGGTGAAACTCACCTACTTTGGAACTGGCTATTTTTGCAATTTTAACTACTTAGCTAATTCTCACATATAGTAAACAAAATGTTGTAATGACCCAGATTTTCTGGCAAAATATAACAGCACCTTTCAGTTCAAGACAAATGGGTACACCAGGAACACTGTGCCTTCTACAGCCCACTTCAGTCTTGAATACAAAACAAATAGAAACTGTTTTCATGTCTTAATGTAAACATTGCTTAATCTACAGCATATAGCAAAGGGTGATTATACACTTCCATCTGATTCTCAGCTCCAACTAAAAGGCAAATTTCAATGGTTGTTCCCAAATCACAAATGTGACCATGTCAAAAGACAATGTAAAATTTGAATATAGAAACAAAAGAGACAGCTTACCCTACTGAGCAGAGGTTTCTGGGAAACAATCAATCCTCCCAGAGATTTAATATTTTGTCTTAACTAGGCTGTTTCTTCTCTCCTTGCTTTTCATACCAGAACACAGATCCTCCTCCCTCTTTTCATGACAAGGTATTTTCTACTAATGATTCATGACCAGCTGCTTCTACAATGAGGAACATGAGCGACCAACAGTTCTTGGAACAGTAAGCAAGCAGAGAGTCCCTCAGCATATTGAAACACCAGCTCTCTTCTGCTGAGAAGTTGGGAGACCTCACTCAAGCCTTCAAACACCAGTGAACTGAAATGAAAAAGAAATTCACAACCAAGACTGAGACCTCTGTCTGGAGAAAAGCTCCATTCTCAGTTGTGACTGTTCAAAACTCCAAATGGAAAAGTAGCAAAAATTGGAAGGGGAGAGTTTTGTCTGTTATCACCTTTCCTAACACTACATCATAGAACTTAAGATATATGCATATATAGAAGGCAGGAAGAATACAAAGACAAAGCAAAATTCATTCATGTGATACACAGGGAACAGGGATGAAACCTGAAGAACTCTATTCCCTGTTTAGTAGAGCATGTATATTATGCAGTGGATGCTGACATGTCTAAGAACATTTGTGTTTCCATAGTGGTGTTTTTTTCAGGTTTTAATACTGCTGACATCTATACAAACTGGTAAACAAATCCAATAAAAAATACTCTTCCTTACTACTGACACACTCTTATTTGACCTCTCATTTATGAGGTATATAGCTTATTATGAAAAGTTTAATAGCAAAATACAAATTGTTTTGGCTTAAAACAAACTAACAGAAAAGAAAAACCTCTATAAGGACACCAAAGTAGACTTAAAACATGAGATATGTCCTCCTGATCTCTGATTTCAATAGGTATTTTCAGATGCATAAAAGCACATTTCTCACTGAACAACTTCAGCAAACAAATCACAATCACAAATTCTGTAGTTAAAAAAAGTGCAGAGAACCTTAAAATAAGAGCTGAATTTTTGTTTTTCATTCCAGACATCAAGTGTAACTGTATAGTTACTACACATGCTCTTTATTTCTCTGATCCGCAAACCATTTTGGTCAAATCTTCAAAGCAGGTATTCAGACCCAAGGTCACTACAAACATACTTCTGTCTGTAAATCAGTTTTGGTATATTTGTGGAGGATTTTCAGTTTTCTTAAAACCACAATAAGGCTTTTCACCATATCAAATTGTTATTTCAAATCTCTTACAGGCCTTTATTCCAGCCTTGAATTCCAGCCTTGTAGGCCATTGTTATTGCAGACTGACTGCTATCTTCCAAAAAGACTATTTGAAAAAGCTTATTCACAGCCACTTAGAAAAACTAAGCAGGAAAAAGTGCTAGCATTGTGTTTTGAATGGCACAAAGCATGAGAACATGCCTCTAACCAGACTCTGCAAGATATGGGCAGCTAATTATGCTCTGACAACTCTGATGCGACCTGTGACTCACAGGAGAAAAAACAAAGCATAAAGACAAAATCACTACAGAAATCTATGTCCTCACTGCCCCTTTCCCATGCACCAGATTTCACATAACAAGCAATCTATCCTTTGATTTAACTACTTACAAGCCCCTTGTACCATCTCTCCTCCTAATCCAAAATCAGCCTTGTCAGGATGTTTTACAGGGTTAGCAGTTCCTTTCTTTGATTTCATGTTACCTCTACTTCTCAATTAATCTTTTATCTACTCCTGGTTTTATTACTTCCTTCTCCTATCTAATAAAGACTCTACTCTCTGATAACTCAAGGCACTTTCCCAGTTTTTTTTTCCATAGCACTTCCATGGCACCTGTCACAAAACTCATGCTGCCCACACAAAGAGAAAGAAAACAGAAGCTACATTTAATGTGGGAATTTAAAAAATTACAATAGATACCTCTGGCAAGGAGAAAAAGCCTCTATTCTTTTGCTGTTAAAATCAGTTAGTAAACAGACTGCTTACATAAACACACACAAAAAAAACCCTGCCAAAATATCCACCTTCTGTGTGAAGTCCCTTATCTCTGAGTGGAATTGTGAATTCTCTTCTTTTTATCAATAGTCCTATTGAATTTTCAACTCATACACTCTCAGCTCTTGTTTACTTTCCTGGAATGATCTAACAAAGAAATGCTGGGATTCATTTCTTCCAAGAATCTGCTCTCTTTGGAATTCACCTTGCTTTCTAAGGATTTTAATTTAATTTCACTTCATTGGGGTTTAACCAATTTGACTTATGCTTGCACTACTCTATACTCATCCATTTATCTGTTCCTGGGAGATAAGTATTTATCACTCATAGCATTTTTGAATCAATAGAAATACCTCTAGAGCTCATAACGCTCAGCAGCTTAGGTAGGAAACCCTCCTTCTTATAAGCAGAAAAAATGAAAATAAATTTTTTTAAGAACTGAAAAACTTGAGAAAGAGACACTCTTACCACTTCATTCCTCTTCTCATTAGGTATCAAGCCCATATGTGATCCCCCTTTCCACCCCTACACTCAAGGACAAAGCAGACTGGTGTGGGAAAGGAAACAGGTCCTGTCAGGCAGCAGTGAGACTGTATTCCTTCACAAATACTGCGGCTGGAAAGGAACACAGAGGTTTGCTTGACGCCTAAGACTGCTCCTTAAATACAACACACACTTCATAAATACCAAATTCCATCCTCTTCAACAGTGGGGGTCACAAAAAAAATTAATTAAGCTAATTGAGACAGCAGTATTTCATGATAATGTTGACAGCACTTCTGCCTAGTAACTCCACTGCTGCAACACTCCTATTACATTCCAGCATGAGAATGCCCCACACTATTAGCAGAGTAACATTCAGAAATATGAACTAGGTAAAAAAAATGACTAAGTTTTTGTTCAGAATGTTAACAAAACGTCTTACTTGCAAAACATTATTTTAAGTTTAAACCGAAAGACAGAAAAGGGAGTTTAACTAGGAATTTCAATTGGTTTGTAAACAGTTTAAGGTCACATAGGTTTACTTCAAGTTGTCTTTATTAATCTAAATGCTTACAGAGATTTGTTTCGAGAACTAAACATTGTAACGATTTAAAATGTTTAGTTCAAAAACTTAGGGATGAGAAGTGTTGAGAGGGAGTGAAAATCGGTACTATTTGCCTTCTAAAATTATGGTGCTTGAGTTATGTCCACAGGGAAAATTTTATTTTCACTAATCATAGTGATTTAACAACCACTAGACTTTGTGGACATATGAGCAAGTACTAAAGGAAATATAGTGAAACAAAAGTTCAGACACACACCCCTGCAATCTGAAATTCAGTATGTATAACAACTCTTATTTTGATTTCTCCTTTTGGAATTAAACAAAGACACTGTTCATACATAATGGAAATAAATATTTACTAAATCCAAAGCAACAGCACAGAGGGTACAGTAATTCCAGGTGACAGTGAATTGTCTGAGTTGCCAGACAATTATCTGGCCCAACAACATCTGTCACTAAAACTCAGTTCCCCAGTTAAATAATTTAATAAACACTAGATTCTCCAAGTTTGTATCAAAGGCCACTGTATTCAACCCATTCATACCAGGGAGTACTTCATCCACTCCATACTCTGTCAGACGATACAATTAATTGCTGCCTCGTAAGAAAACTCCCATCCTCTCTGCTTAAGTCCAACTACTTGCTGCTTGAAACATCACAATCACATCACTCAACTGGCACCACACCAGGAATACCACAGCTGCTGAGTAACACTCCTCACAGCCCCTCATTATAGGGGCATTAGGAACAGCAGTCAGCCTGATCCAACTTCCCTGCCTAGTGTCCTGTACAGCAGTTTTCAGCTTGCCTCAGAGAGCTTTTCGTGGCTGGTACACAGCCAGCCTCCCAGTTCTGTCACTCACCATCTCCCCAAAGACCCCTGCTGAAACAGAGCTGCAGAAATGCTCAACTCAATTGTGTTTGTTCAACTTTGCATCGATCATCCCAGCTGTTAGACTAAGAACTTTGAAGGGAAACACTCACAAAAGAAAGTAAAATTAAAGCATCTCAAACAAAATCCCTACTTTGGAAAGCCTGCCATCAATACCCTGAAAAACAAAATCTGATAGAAAAACCCTGTTGGTTCTGTCCAGCTAAACTTCTGCCAGAGTTAAAACACAGGAAAAAAATGAGCCTGTAAACTCCAAACATACAGATACATAACCTACAGAAAGCATCAATTTTTGGAACTATTCATGAACAAGACAGAAAGTCCTGGCATATGTGTCACATACAAAAGGAAATAAGTGAGAGAATCAAGGTTTTTTCACCTTCAATGTATTAACTGAAAGTGATTCTACTTTTAATCTTCCTTGGTATACTTGAAACTTTAGCTCCATGCCAGTATCTGAAAAGTTATTCTGTCTTAAGAAGATGCCACAGTTCCAGAAATATCTTTGCTACAAATATTTAAGATAAAATAGGATTTCAATAAACGAAAGAGAAGGTGTGAGAATAAATGTTATTTGGTGCAATTATGTTGCATTTGGCTTTCTGAGTGGTGCTGTGACTTCTTGAGCATGACTACAGAAGAACTCCTACAACAGGCACTTTTTTAGTGATGTAGATCGCTTGAGTCGAGCTCCCACCCTTCCCTACTGTAAGGAAACCTTCCCATCACTGACTACACTTTTGTGATGCTCTACATGAACATCACAGCTGACTAAACCTCATGGATTGGGCAGCTGACCATCTGCACACTGAAAGGGTTTATCTCGTCTCATTTCCTTCACTTAGTCTAAGACTGCCACAAAGATACTGTGCCTAATTCCTCTACATGGGACATCAAGAAAGGCTCCCAAGAAGCACAAGCTGCAAAGTCTGCCTCCATCCCATAGTATGCAAGGCTTGTTAACTAATACTGACTAAGGCTGTTTCTCTACTTCAGTCACAAGTTGCAGTAGGATAATAAAACTAGCGGTTATGCTTTTAAATTTTTCAAAGGGAGATCTCAAACTGTGTAATACTGCTGAAACGCAAACACTATTCACCATATAGGAAGTTAACAAGCGTCCCTTCTCAGGACAAGAAACACAGTGTAGGCTTCCAATAAGGGATTAGGAAAGGAACACATAATGGGAAGAATGTATCTTTAGAACTTGCATTTCAGTGGTTCTAAAATATAAAAGAAATTGTCTGAGGATATGTAACTATTACTTAAGTCCTACAGTTTTAATGCATTCTTAGTACCCACTGAAATAAAAAGATTCCTTTGATTGAAAGTCTATGATAAGCTCCTAAACATTTAATAGTCACGTCAAAAGTACCTTCTACACAGTTAAGATTTATTATAGGAAATCTTTAGTCAGCTTCTCAGTTATTAACAAGCTGCTATACTTCTATAAAAACAGGGAAGAAATCAATGTTAGAGGAGTAACTTCCTGCAGCAGTTGAGAATTAAAAGACCAATGCTAAGGAAAGCACCAGACCTAGTGTAGTCAAGGATGGTAAGCAGTAGCTGTTCACAGAACAAGTAAGAGCACGCGAAAAATCTCCCTGCCTACTTGTCCTCATTTTGTGTGAAAAGTGGTCCAAAGAGTCACCACCAGGTGATCAGTGGTCATCACCAAAGTCATCAGAAAATGCAGCCAGTCCCTACTGCTCTTTACAGATGTGACTGCATGTAGAAAGCAGACTATTAGCATACCTTTACTAACCTCAGATCACTAAGAGACCTCAGTACCTCCTGTCTTTTTGGGTCTGAAACAAAGGTGCTGCAGATCAAGCAGAGATTGCACTATATGTAAATTCTCATGACAGTCAGTAGAAGAGACTTTTATGGAACTGGTAACTCAAAGAAAATACTGTGGCCACTGAAACTGACCAGTGTAGTCTTCAACATCCTGAGAAAACTGCAGATTGTGCTGAGATCCAACTGTGATGTGCACTGTTGGAAGTGAAAGGAACAAAAAAGACAAAATAATGTCACCTGAGGGACTAGAAACATGGCTGGGCTATCACATAAATCAGCAAAGGCCAAAATAAGGACTGTGTGCATGCTTTTAGGCTTTGGTATGTGAGGCAGAACATGCCAGTCTCACTGCACAAGCACACCACATGCTGACCTCAGCTAACAAAGCAGTCCACTCAGCCTGCTGGTGTTCCAAGAGAAATACATTTTTCCTTAAATGTCTGCTGGGCTGTTGAAAAGATAAGTTAAATAATTTTCTATTGAAAGAAGAGGAATCAAAACACAGAGAGAGGATAATAACAATGGGAGGAAAATTTCTGGGAGGAGATCATGGGAGAGAAATTGGTCACATGCTTGTTCCATACTCCCTCCTTCATTTGGGTGTGCAAACACACACACAAACACACTTATGCAGAAGAATCCTACAGTGCTTAGGAAAACTGGGGGTACACAGTAGGCAGAGCTTTTTCAAATATAAGTCATCAATTGTGCAAAGAGGCCAACTTGAAAAGTGCAGAAAAGGAATCTAAGGGATTATCTGTGGACAGCCCATGAAAGTGTTTGGGTTTAGTTTCGAGCATAAAAAGGAAGCAATTCTCTCCAGGAAACACGTAAGATTTGCAGTTCCTGTGGCTAAAAATTTTTGTGTTTGCTCTTCATCCCTTTCCCTTGAACAATTTCAAAGTATAACCACATATTACTTTGCTGGAGTAGTACTGTCCAGAGAATGAGCTGGAGACCTTATATCCAGACTAGTCTCATAGTAGGAACTCTGGACTGAGCGCCCAACAGAGCTGGACTCTCCTCCTGGCTCTGCCACGAGCCCTTCAGGACAATTGTCCACCTCTCCATATCTGTAAAGAGAAATACATGTCTGTTTCTCCTGTGAAATACTTTGATTTCCATAGTTAAAAATCATGAGCCAAATGCTATCATGGCTGAACACCACCAAATCTTATCTGAAACCTAAAATAGGTATCAATGCTTTTACCCTATACTGTGCTCAAATGAAAAATGAGCCAGAAAAATCAACCTTGTTCCTAAAACTTACAAGCAAACCTCACTGAGACCTTCTCTCCAGAACACCAAAATCAGCAACATTCAAAATCACAAAAATGAGGAATGAGGAAGGAAAGGTATATGTCAAGACCTCACTACTCCTCCCCTTCCCTTCTTTCCTCCCAAGGGCCAGCAAAAGCCAGCAGTAATCATCTGCCAGCAAAAGAGCTGGATTCCCCAAACTAAGCATACTGAATACAGAAGGCTAGATGAGAGCTGCCTGGTAAAGCTTTAAGTGTGCCAGAAGAGCCCTCCTTGTTCTGGTTTGGAAAAAGAGCTGCATCAGCAACGCCATGAAAATCTAGGGAGAACCATTCTGATGTTTGGTTAACCACCCATCACTAGCACATGGGCCCTCCCTGCCACGAGTGAGAGGTTGTGAACACAGAATAAATGTGACCCCATAGCAGCCCCATGCAGCTGACTCCAGACACCTGACTGGAGAAAGGGAACATGAACAGAAACAGACTGCTTTGTTAGGTACTTGGAAGCAGTTTTGTTCCAGATTTTGTGGACACGGACATTTTTCTGCAACGCATTTGCCACACAAGCTAACAAGCTACTATATACAGATTTAATGCTGCTGCCTGTGGATTCCTGATTGTGTGCATTCATGGACCGATCAAACCTAAAATAAATTTACAGTACTACATGTGATTATTACATCAAAGCAAAGCTGTTGGATGAAATCAGTCAGGAAGTTCCAGTCATTGAGTTGTAACCTGTATGAATAGCCATATAGCCCACAGAGAAAATATTAGGGAAAATCAATTCAAAACCAAAAGTGATAACTCCTCTTTTGTGTTGGAAAGCAATGGGTCAATAGATACAACTGTTCTGAGACACAAGTGACAGAACTGGCACTCGGAGTGTATGAAAAAAGCCCACATCTCTGCTTAAAACAGTAAGAAGGATCCAGTTAAATATTCATTTCCACCCCTCCCTCTAGGCTGTTGCTGGTTCAGGGGGAACACTTCTAATGGCTTTCTTTGGTGGGATGGGGGGCAGAAGGGGAGATAGCCAGCCTTATGCCCACTGCCTATACTGAGACCAGTAATTTACTGCCAAAAACAACATGAAAGGCACTTGAGGGTTTCACTTTGAAATTTATCTGTGTAAAGGTTATTTGTAACAGTGGTGGTCACTGACTTTCACATTGAACCTGGAGAGAGCGTAAACTCTCTTCTTTTATCCTGTAAGGTTATTCAACACCTCTTTTTCATTCAAAACTTGAAATGAAGTGTTTCGGATCACCAAAGAAATATGTTACAAACCAAAGCTTTTAGATAGACATAATGATCACAGACTAGTTTAGGCTGGAGGAGATCTTTAAGAGCTCACCTAGTTAAATCCCCCGCAATGAGCAGGGACACCTTCAACCAGAGCAGGTTGGTCAGAGCCTTGTCCAATCTGACCTTGAATTTTCCCTGGGGTGGGGCATCCACCCGCTTTCTGAGCAACCTGTTCGGCCATGCTCTTTAAAAAAAATCCTCATATTTAATATAAATCTACCCTCTTACAGCTTAAAACCATTACCCCTTATCCTATCAAAACAGACCCAGTTAAAAAGTCTGTCTCCATCTTTCTTACATCTCTCTTTGTTTCAGAAAATTCTATATTGTTTTGCTATTTTGTTAATGCAGTCTAGGAAGGCAACATGAAAAAATATTCCTACTACATTTTCAACACTTCTCAAAGCTCAAAGAATGATCTGTACAGATCACAAAGCCATGCTTGCATGCAACAGTTCTGTCAACATCTGAACTCAGGTTTCCTCTGGATTGATTCCCTAAGCCTGTATTTCCCTGTCTTGAACACTTCCTGCTATCTCCAAGCTTCTGCCAGGGCAAAAAGCCTCCTGTGTGGAGGGGAGGTAAAACCACCAGGCCTCCACACAGGGCCTTGTTTACACCTACAAAGTGCAGAGGTAAGGAATTGCTACCCGCCAGGATCACAGATTTTTTTTGTATTTATCTCTCATCAGGTACAGAAGATGGCATCAGTACCAAGGAGTATGCGCTCTTCCAGAAGATACTGTATCCCATTGTAGACAATCTGTCCCCAACTTCTGAGGGTTTACTCTTCTAGCCTTCCAGACAAAACTTTCTGCACTCCAAATTCCTCCCATTTGGCTTAACCTCAGCAATAGTATCCAAAAGTTAAGACAAAAATCTGGTACTCACAAACCCTATAATTTCTCCAAATGCCTCAAATACATTTTCTCTATCAAATGTAAAAAGACTAGGTTTGTTTTACAATTAAATAAATTCCAGGATATAAAGAAAATCAGGAAAGGGAAGATCATGAGAACTTTTTCAACTCTTGAGCTGTGTTTGTGCTAGTAAATGTACTACTTATCACAAAAAAAGAGCAAAACGGACTACTGCTTTTTTTCCCTTAACACATACAATGCTGAAGTGTGTGTGTGTACATGTATCCTGAACGTTAACACAATTCTGAAAAAAATGAGTCCCACTACTACACATACTGGCAGCAGACCTGAGCCTACCTCTGTAAAGCACGCACAAAACCAGTCACAAGGAGTGAAGAAAACACTGCTTGGCACGATCCTCACACATTATCTCCTGTCTACATGCAAATTTTACTTGCTCTTGTCACCTCAATTAACAAATCAAGACAACTCAGAGACTGAGCCTCCCCACGCTTTCTTCCATTTGTCAGTCCTGGCTAACAGCATTGCCTGAAGACAAGTCATATCCATAATAGCTCCCTGACTACAAGGAAAAGTTTCCGTGTTTTTTCTAACACACAGGCTAAGGTTGGAACACAGAGGTTAGAAAGGAGCATTGCTTGTTATGATCAAGAAGTTTGAACACACTAATGTAAATATTGCACACATTCCCACTTTTCTTGTGGTAATTTCAAAAGCCGTGGATGGTTACAATGGGAAAAATTGGACATATGTAAGTCTCTGTAATTTCTTATATACTTAGGCTATCAATTCACAGCATGTCTTTAGGAAGGCTATCTTCATACTTTTGCAAATCAGCTCTACCACAATACATTTGGGTGAGGGGAAGACAGTCTTTTCGCACATTCTCTTACTCTTGTGTCAACTTTTAGTTAAAATATCCTGCAGTAATGTTAACGTGGGAAGCCAAGGAACATCTCGTATTTCAGAAGCAGCTAAAAAGACTATCCAGCAAAAATACCAGCCCCTTAGAGTAAGTATGTCTGCCTGAAACAAAGCCAAGTTTCAACGCATGCCTATTTGTTTTAAGCACATGTATTGACTAGACTTTTTACATTATAGAGACACAGCTGTGAATCAGTCATATCAAAAGAAAAGAGACTTAATAAACACTGAAAACAATCAGGCTAATCGTCAATGAACTGATGGAAAAACAAATGAATTTGTAGATCTTTCACAAAAAGATAAGTTTAAACAGTCTAACACCAAACCTAAAAATCCTATCTGTCTTAAAGATGCTAACATCAGCACTGTGTTTCACCACACACCATTACCACTAAAAAACACCCGGAAAACTTGCAACCAAAACTGCTGTAGCTCCCAGCTGTCTAGGGAAAAAAACCCATTACCCAACTCAGTCAAAGATTTTTCAGAGTATACTACACTATAGAGGTTGCCACACATGATTTTACTAACATACTCTGCAAAAAACATTCCATTTCTTCTGTACGTAAAATCATTCAACAATTTTTGCCTTGTACAGCAAATCATATGTTCCAATGCTATATTCATCCAAATTTTACACTGTCTGTTTTCTCTTAGCCTGTCCTGCACAAATTCGATCTCATTCCTGAAAGATATACATATCCTTTCTTCCAGCAAGAGGCTAAGACATGATTTAGTCTTCTATCACTTTAAACACCTATTTAAATTTTCTATTTAAATTTCATTTACTAATTAAATTTAATGCAGGGCATTGAAGCACTCCTTTAAAATTCACTTGCTCTCTCCTCCTTCCTTTCCTCCCCAAATTCAGCCAAAAGATCATTTTAACAACAACCTGAGCCAGATGAGCGTCAACAAGATACAAAAGACTCTCAAACAGATAATTCTCAACTTATTGCAGGTATTCTGGTGTTACCTAACACAGAAAAACAAAATCAAAAACTGGGCACAGATTTATCTTCACCCCTTGTATAAGAAACTGTGCCTTACAAGCAGAGAGTTGTAATCCTATAGAACACTGTGTTTTTTCTTCTAATCTTAGATCTTCCTTTAATGTAAAGTGACTGAAAATCATTTGCCTTTTACAAGGGTCAATCTTTCAACTCTTGGCAAATCTCAAGGGTAGCTTCTCATATCCAGTTAATCACTTAAAAATGACAGGCAGGAAGAAAAAAATATTAACTAGAATTACTTACAAAAGAAAAGAGGATGAGAAGGTTTTGGATTTGTAATAGTTGGAAAACTTCTTTTCAGACAGGAAATACTTTCATTCCTTAGGAAGTGAATTTCGGCATCAAGTACAGCAAAGAAACAATCCAGGGATGAATTCAACTGACTTACAAGGAAGGATGTAGAGGAAGAGAGAAAAATAGAAATTTGTTTCAAGTATAATTAAGATGCTGTCACATTTGAATGTACTTCCCAAGCCCTCCCTGAAACAGCAGTGCCTCTTAATTCATCCTAGAGATGTGAAATCCCAGTAACTTCAAGTTTGTCCATGTCTGCACTTACATTTTCCTACCTTTTTCTTTAGAAAACCTTCCAAAAAGCCTTTAGTTCTCTAGCAACAGATTTATCTTCTGTTCCTCTTCCAGACCCCATATTTTCCTATGCAAAGTGGGAGAGTCTCTTTTGTCAGTTGTAGCAGGAAATGCTGACACACAAGATTCACAGCCATAAGCATTGTAAGTCAAAACATTCTAAGCAAATCTTCAAATCACAAAGGACTAAAAAATCACATTTCTCTAGTACACTCCATTCATGCAGTGGAACACTCCACACAAAAATCCCAATGCTGATGAAACCAAATGGCCTCTCAGCTCATTACTTCTTCTTCAACCATAGCCAAAAAAGGATGTCAAGAGAAAACAATAATAAAAAGGAAAAATACAGTCAGGCTTCACACACACATTTTCTCTATTTGAAATCAGGCATCACAGAAAATTACAAACAAATTTAAACAAAGCATTTGCCCAGAGCTGTGGATGCCTATCCCTGGCAGTGTTTCAAGACCAGCTGGATAGGACTTTGAGCAAGCTGGTCTAATGGAAGATGTTCCTGTCCATGGCAAGGAGTTTGAAACTACATGATTTTTAAGGTCACTTCCAGCCCAAACGATTCTGTGACAAGCAGTAACTGCTACATTCTAACTCCTTGGTCACCTTTCCTACTATAAACTTCTCTCACCACTTGCTGAAAACCAGGAAGCTTGTGACATCCAGAGCACACTGCACCCATCAGTTCCACAGTACAATTTCTGTCAGAGTGCAAATCAGGAAGAGAGCTTTGGGCTGCTATGTATAACTTCTCTGCTAATATCAGGTCTCTAGCTACATCTTCTGCTATATCACAGAGCAGTTGAGGTTGGACACCATGGAATTCCCCTTTTTGTCCTGAATTCTAGTCAGCTTCAGTGTCTCTTCCTCCCATTACTTTCAAGCAGAAAAGGTTTCTCAAGTACCCAGGCACCTGAAGTTCAAGCATCTTAAAGGATGAAGACTCTGAGTAATGTCGTCCAGCACTTGACCTTCTGCACAGTTTTGAAAGAAAAAAAGAGGTCTGGTCAGTTCAGATGGAATTTCCTATATTTCAATGTGTGCCCATTGCCTCTTGTCCCATTAGTGGTACTCCTGAAAAAAGCCTGTTTTCCTCTTCCTTATATCTGCTTGTTGTATAAGGTAACTCAGTGCTGAACTTACCAGCAAAACAAAAAAACTATTCCTAAGTATTTCTTTGCTAACCACGTGTATCATTATATTTTCTACAGTTACATCTAAAATGCATTTAGTGCTGGATGTTAAGTCATAATACATACATTGGTATGTCAATTATTATGTTTAAGGATGTTAATCTAATTCAAACACCTTCCAACATCAAGACCCAACATGAACTGAAGTCTAACACACACCTCTTTTAACTTTCCAGCGAGTAACCCCACAAGAAGTCAGTCATTTTTTAGGGTCAATAAAAATGTACCCACTAGCATAATACACCTGCAATTAAAATTACAAAGCCTTAATATCATAAGCATTTCATAGCAATATCTGGCTAGCTGTTTTTGGGGAAAGTCTTCTGAAATAAATGAACCATACAATGAATTAAATCAACATAACTATAACTATTTCACCAATAAAACATTTATTTCCATCACAGTAACCCCCAAACAACTTCCAGGAAGTCAGGAAATCCAAAGTTGCCTGTTAAGTACAAAATGAGTTACCTCTTCAGCACAATTTCTCTCTACAAAATGCTAGCAATAATCTATTACTTTTCTCTTACTAACACTAAAGTTTTTGGGCATTGGAAAAGGGTTCAGGAAAAAAAAAAGTTAAACTACTCCAAGAATAACATTCAAAACAAACTGCTTCAAATTATAGTAATCAGCACAATTTTACATATTTTACAGAAATCAAACAGTATAGTCAATTCCCAAATAGCGTATTCTGAGAAAAAAAAAGTGCCATAAATGGTAGAATCTTTTTTTTCCAAGGCAATGGGAAAAGAGAATGACAGAATTTAAAAAAAAAAAAACAAAAACAAAAACAAAGATTTTAGGCCTGCAAACACTTAGGCAAGTATGCAGTTCCATGCAAACACTCCAAACTCAGAGTGTTTTACCACTGTGTTCAAGAATTTGTCTTTTCAGGCCTGAGGTGTTGGAACTTGTGATGTTTTTTTTAAAAGATACCTGATGTTTCAAAGCAAAGTATGTTAACAAGGACACAAAAGGTTTCATTAAGCTCATATTCTTTAAAAAAGATAAAGAACTTTGACAAATCTTTTAAAACATATAAAAAATACAAGCCCATGTGTTTGACTTTTAAGATATCTGAGGGTCCCAGTGGGAGGGAGGAGGGGGCCATGATTTTTTCAAAACATCCAGGTGTTAAAGCACACACCTTCATTGAACTCAAACTGCTGTCCACAACTGCTCTTAACTGCAGTAAAGGCAATTCAGACCCTTCTTTTTATAAAAACTTAAGTATCAGAAGGCAGGATTAGTTACATACACAGCATGAACAACTTGCTTGCCAGTTTCATCTAGGAGACAGTGTTGTCACTGACATCATACTGAGATGTTAACAGCTTTGACCTTTTCTTAAGCAGATAGAAACCCCCAAAATAGCATAATGATTACAAAGCTTTCCAGGGTGAGGAAAAAGGAAAAAAAAAACACCCAAAAAAACCCAAACAATAAAAAACTGAAATTACAACACCTACCTAGAACAAAGGAAGTGAAAGAAAAATCTGCTTGAATTACAATGTGTGAAATCACTAACAAAATCTTATTMATCCTACTTTTTTTTTTGTGGAATATTTTTCTCCCCAGGGTTCTAGAAACAACTTATCTCATTGTTAAATCAGGTATTTTACAGCCAGTAAAAGTATGGGGTGAGTAACAACCTGTTGGATCCAATCAAAGAAATCTCCACTCTAGTTTTTCATTCATTGTCCTTGACAATCTCATACTCTCCGAGGTTTCAAATTTCTAACAACATGCAGGAATTCCTCTCTCTCCACCAAGCTGTAATGCTACAGGATAATCAAGTTCACCAATGTTTGTAGACAGTCATGGCAGTTTCTACAAGTCTCACAAGAATGTTAATACAGAACTGCCTCTGCAGTAATGTAAGTCACAGGATACTCAATTGCTTAATGACTGTGGGTAAGACTGCTTTGCTTAACACTGAACTAGGAAAAATACTCATTCTAAAGCTCCTGGTGAGTCTGTGCTCACCACTTGTCCCACATGCTTCCTCTGAAATTTGATTCTGGACAAATGCCCTGGTACATCTTCCCTCTGCAGAATGAAGAAGACGGAGAAAGCCCAAGCACTTAATATATATGCTTTCAATAAAAAACACCAACCACTTCTCTCACCTTACCTAAGGCAATTCTACAAGCAAGGAAATGCCTGCAAAAAGCACTTAATACTTGGACAGTGCAGGACAAACTTGAGCTAACCACTGAGGACTATCAATGTTTTGGATAACAAGACTTTATTTACCTTTTTATTTTTCATTTGCACTCCCATTGATTTCAAGGCCATGCCTTCTCAAGTCAACCAATTCAAAAGCTTTTTAAGGGCATTCAGTTGCACTGACACTCCATGTATTTAACTTCTGAAAAATCTAAGCCATTTGTTTTCAACTACATGCTATGCTGAAAAGGAATAATTACAATTCCATAAGAGAAGGTCAGAAACAGTCCAAAGATTTTTAATAAATGCCTTATGAGCAGGTAGATTTTAAGGGCTTGTATGACAAAAGCTTGAAACTACAAATTATTTTGCTGCAACCTGAGAGACATAGCATGCAGCACAACACCATTGACTTCAATTGGTCCCTTAATAAAACCAGTTGAAATAGGCCTTTTAAAAAAAATTGTCAGAAAATTTTTGCATCAGGCCCCGTTCATATGGCTATAGAT
This sequence comes from Cardinalis cardinalis, assembly GCA_014549065.1. NCBI lineage: Eukaryota > Metazoa > Chordata > Aves > Passeriformes > Cardinalidae > Cardinalis > Cardinalis cardinalis. The sequence continues at coordinate 111,228 of JACDOX010000083.1, read as the reverse complement.
GCGAGACAAACAAATTGACCATTATGAGAGACAAATTTTTGCACAGGTGATTTAAAAGCTGCTTTTTCTCTCACCTTGCTTAAATGAAACATATTTATTAACCCTATCTTGACAACACCAGAAATCTCCATAGCTAAAATCTATCCTGATGTCACAGAAGAAAGATTTCACACCCACAGAGAATCACGCAACTTCAAATTTCTACCAAACTTGTGCTGACTGCATGAATCAGGAAGTGATGAGTTATAAATAAAAATACTCACTATGAGAAATAAAAGTTTGCACTGTTTTTATGAAGTTAAGACTGTTGCCAAGTTATGAATTTCTTTGGGAAAATGAACAAGTGGTTCAGCTTCAGTACGGATCAGCACCTCTGTAGAGTGTTAGAGTCGCAGCTTTGGTATACAACTCTCAAAACCATAAGAAGTAGTCTGAGTCACTGCTGACCTTTTTGTTTATCCTTAGAGAAATGTAACACTTTGTATCCAGTTAAATCCGTCACAGACACACCAAATCAATAATCACATTTGTCACATTTTAGTTACATATCCACCTTAAATCACAGTGCTAGAAAAGCCTACTGAGTTACGAGCCTGTAATAGAAAGACTTTTGAGTACTGGGCAGGCAGAGCTCAGCGCCCAAGCCACTGACAGACTGCAGTTTACTCTCCTTCACTAGTACCCCATTCAGCTGACAAACACTGCTATCACTGTGCCAGTGTGCCAAGTAGAAGCCCTTAAAAGAGCACGCTGAACTAAGTGGCATATCTTCAAGTGTCACTGCAATAACCTTCATCTCTGGCATCAGATCTGGAGACAACAAAAAAATGACTGCTCATTTTGGTCAAATACTATAGAAGGAAAGATGTTATGAGGTCATTTCCCTCTTCCCCTGCAAATATTGAACCCAAGGAGTAATCTGACTAATTTATTTGGGGATTTAAGATTACCAGTTGAGAAACCAATTAGACAATTTAAATGCTCTCACACCGAAACAAACCAGAGTAAAAAAATTCAAGACGTACACAGAACATAAAAAGCATAAACATGAGTTGCATGGATACCACAGATACCTGGCGTGAGACCAGCTTTGGCATGACCCCACTAGAAGTTTTTAAACCCCTTGCTTAGCTGGGCAGTGAAGTCTCCTGGAGTACCACATGACTTTCATAGTGGTAACCCTGCAGGCATTCAAATGAAGAGGGAATTCACTGCTCTTCAGAAACATACAAACTCTAAAAACACTAAAAAGCTCCCTTTTCTGGTCTTCCTTATCTTACTCCTCTGAGTAAAGAGTATCACAGGCCCTTTCAAGAGCAACAAAATGTATCACTGGAAAAACTAAAGAAAAAAGCTTTTTAAAATATTACATTATTGTCTTTTTAAGTGAAAAGAAAAGCTTTCTACTACCCTTCTCTTATTACAGATCTGAGTGGTTCCTGGTTGGCAGATAACCATTTGTCAGCTAGAGTGGAAACTTTTGTCTAAGCTTTAAAATTTCCTTTGGTTCTTAAAAATTAATACTGTAGTCTCCTGTAACTCCCAAACATGTTGCAAAGTCTGCAGGTCTTAGAAGTAAGTGAAATTCACTAAAAGCACAGTTCTTCAGTAAGTTAAAGCTTCTTGTACAAAAGTGTGGGAGCCAAGACCACAATGTATCAGCAGCAACATCAAAGCAATACTTAGGCATTCAAGGAATTGAAGGATGTCTTCTGTTTTAACACAGTAAATCATCCTATGTGACAAGCTTTCACTGAAGAAGATGAGCCACCCATTTTGGCAGCAGGCTGCACGCACACCTACCAAGTCACATAAGCACTCCACTAAGTTGTTTGCTGTACGCATGAATCCAGTTGTATTTACAAGAGCTCTGAGAATAAAATCTGTTGTCTAAAAACCAGGACAGTAACCCTTGAAAAAGAGGAAGATGAGAACACAGTATTAAAGTGGCGTGTTGAGCAACTCCAGAACAGCTTATTATCTTCCTTAACTAAGGCACAATAAGGTTAGTCATAATGCACTTCAGCTTGGTAGATGAGCTCGCAAGCTACAAATCACTTTCCACAGCTAGAGATCTTATTTTACAGACGTTTAAAAGGGATCATGTTCCGGGGTTTTTTTGCTATAAACTTTACACAGGAAATAATGACATACCAGCAAGTAAAAAGAAGTGGTATAAACAAGACCTCTTGTAAGGACCCATTACCTTTTAAAGTCTCTCAGGCACTCTTAGTGATCTCAGAAAGAATGGATGCACTTCAGATTCTTACCCGAGAACTGCAATGCATACACAAGTGCAGGATACACATACCAGCAAATGGCAAATAAACTCCTCTGGGTGCCTCAACTAGAGCACAGAGACCAAGATCATCAGAAATGCCACATGATTGTTAGTTTAGAAGCTGAGAATGGGGACAGTATGGAATGAAAAACTCAAAGGCACTTCACCTACCACAGACTGCGTATAGTTCCTTTGCACAAAGACATCAAGGGGAAAACTGCTACCAAATGAGACCACACAAGCATGTAAAGTAGAAGATACACCGCAAATGCAGCTCCTCCTCCTGCGCAGCTCACAGGTCAGAGATGCCCACAAATCATAATATTTAACTCTGTTTCACAACAACACAAGTTATATCTCAAACTTATTTAATACTAGGAACTTGCTGGAAGTAAAATCATTATAGCCATGATGTTACAGCAGATGGCTGGAGAGTCCCCCTCCACATGCCAGTTGAGTTACATGCGCCACAAATTTGAAAGCTAATTGAGACACATCCAAAGTCTCCACCCTGTTACCGCTCCAAAACTGAATGACTTTCTAACAATTTAGAATGTAAATTACATGAGAAACAACTTAAACTACACAATGCCTAAACCATCAACTGCACTGTCAAGTTGCACCCAAGTTACCTGAAGTGATAAATCCTCTAACAACATAGTTTGAATGGCAATTCAATTCAGGCTAAATATTAAGTTGTGCAATTTCTCACACTTCATTGCATAGAAGTATTTGCACCAGGTATTTGTCTTCCTTCTTGGATCAACTGTATGGTTTCCATTTCTGGCAAAGCTTTTCAAAAAAGCAAATGGAATACGTAATCAATGCAATACAGAATCCAAATCCTCACCAGCTACTTCTAAATAATCCCATCCCAACAAGGACATTGTTACTATACTGAGAAGCCCAAGAATTGAACCTTGAGGAATGCTTTATAAGAGGGGCAATACTTGTCAGGCCAAATTACTATCAAGACAACTCAAATCAGGAGACAACAAATCAAATACCACAAACTAAGAAATAGGTATGTCTTAAAAGCAAGATTTAGTTACTGAAAAAGACCCACAGTCTATATGACAATCACACCTACAAATCTTCAAGTGTTTCTTCCATCTTCAGCAGATGAACATAAAAGCTGGAAACCAAGGGTATAAACAGAGAGGCTAAAAGCCATTCAGAACAAACAGCTTTAAATCAAGAGATTCAGAAGGGACAAATTTAAGATAAATCCCTCAGCTTATTAAAATGACCAGTCACCTCCAGATACCACAAGACAAAGGTAAAATAAAGAAATCAGTCTTTTTAAAGACTGAGTGACAGGAGCGCCACTGGTAGCAAGATGAATGGCATTAACTCTTGAGACAAAAACATCTTTCAAAGATTTTCAGAGTAAGAGCTAACAGGAATACTGAGATTTGACAGGACAGGCCCTTACTAGAAGTGCCAAACCTTGGTCATGTATCAAGTTAAGTCCAATAGCAAATAGAAGTTTCATTGCTTCTTGGACAGTACTAGCATTCCAAAAGAAATCAGCAGCTTTCTAGAACCAGAATGAGATCAGAGAAAGAAATCAGGTGTGCTCAATCTACTAAAACCAGCTTGGATATCTGCAGGCCTACACAGACCAGCAAAAGGATGAGTACCGGTACAGAATTGTTAGTCTCTGACATGCTCAGCAAGATGTACTGGGTCATCGATTTTTCTGGGTCTCAAATTTTCGTTTTTAAGTTGGATAATTTTTTCATTTCATGGTCTGCTGCATTTACAGAGTATAGACTATTCCCAAATAAATGCTCAAAAGTGCTTGCAACACTATTGCCTTGATGCCCCTGTATCCTTGTTAAGTTCTGGAATTTTCACCTGCTACCAACTAGTTTTCTTACTTTACAAGTGACCTGCAGTTCCACATCTCTTCAGACATGCACAGAGACACAGCAACAGCTCCCCAAATCATGGCATTAGGTTCTCCTAATGTCAAGTGACATCCCTTTAAGTGCTACATTTTTCTAAGAAGTTATCTTCCAGCATCTGCTCTTACCACATGCCACGGAATGGTAACCCAGAGAATACCTGTTCCTTACATCACTCCCCTACACTGGGCTCTGGGATTACCTTACATATATATTCACATGTTTAGTGTACCCARTACAGCCAAAGAGGCATCCAGTGCTTCCTAACCCCTGGTTTCCAAATAAGAGTACCAACACTTCAAGAGAGCTTCCCCAAGCAACCAAGAATGTATCAAACCACAGTTTCTGCTTGGCACACTTAACTTTTCAGTCACAAATTAAAAGTAATTTAGAGCAAGACTTCCAGAAGACAGCAAGGGCATCAAGCTTACGCTCACAAAATAACTAATCCAAATTTTCCAGAAGTGAGGTCACTTGGACTACTTACTTATACTGCTGCATAAGTTTGCATTAATTCTCCTTCTGACTTACTAGCAAATAAGTTCATATTAATATGCACATTTTGGATAGCATGATCTAAATGCACTAAATGAAAAAAAAGGCGCAATTTCACAGTGCAAGTATAGTATTAAATATCCTCAAAGAAGACAAGTCCTTTTTAAGTTTTTTTTCAACAGAAAGCTTTCTAAACCCCGTTTCCTTTTTGTTCCTTTGAGAAAATGGAGAAGCAATTAGCATTTACAGCTTAGTTCCTGTTCCAAAATACCCCTTTAACTTTTTTTATTATTTTTATGGTGGATATAAATCACACCAAATTGTTAAATCACAGCTATTTTCTATGCTAYCTTTACAAATAGGGCTGATTTCTGGCAAGCCATAAAACAATTATGGCTGAATTCCTGTAGCCCTTTGATATTCCAGCTTGCCTTCAAAGCCATCTTAGTGCAGTGCCAAAAATCTAATTTCCAGAAGGCACAGAAGGAAAATAAGGCATATCAATTCCCACATGCTCAAACATGAACACACCAAAACCTTAGCACTGGTATGATTATGTTTGAAAGAGACTTAGAACAAACACAGATAAGATACAGCAACAGTTTAAATCAACACTGCTTCAAAGAAGGCAAAGATACAGACACCTTGAGAAAGAGGGCATAAGGCACACTACACCTGATTCCTCAGTGCTTTCTGCAAGCTGGGAAGCACATTTGAGCATTCAGCTCTCACCCTTTTTTGTGTGGAAGCAAAGAAAGGGGTGACACATAATCATAATGTGTAAAAGGAAATGCAGAAACTGCCCAAGTCTGTAGAGGAAGCAAAGGTACTTGAAGGTACTGATACTGCCAGTGACAATTTACAAATACCTAGAGATTCAGCAATGACAAGAACCTGAGAATTTATACAGGTGTATTTTACATTTGCACTATTATTATATTTAATATGGAAGGGTCTTCCCCCTCATTTAAGCTGGGGAAGCTGGTTATTTCTGTACCAACATGGTTTCTGACAACCACGAAAAATCTCTGAGAAAGGCTAGGGGACAACACTATAATTCTTTCAAATAACACCAGCAACATTTTTGCCTTTTAACATGGAATTTCAAAGAGATTCAACTGAACAAATTGAAGACTGATTACTATTTTTCTTTACATGAGAGAAACTTTCATATTGGCCAAAGAAAATACTATTTGAGTAATATAATTCACCTTGGTGTAGACACACAAAAAACACAAAACATCTTTAAACTTGCTGCTATTTAAATGTCTGCTGTTTTTAAGTCAAAGGTAAAAAAATTTTGCCATTAATTCCAACTATGCACAGGCACACAGTATGAATGCAGATAGAGAGTCAATATTAAATCAGAATTATGGACTCTCTATGCTAAGGCTGTAAAAATGAGTACATGCAAAGTTTGTATAAATAAGGCACAAGCACCCATATCATATTTTTTCTCTTCACAGAATTAATGCACATTTTAGAGGTGCTGCAGAAAATTAGCATCATCCAAAACCACCAAATCACAAAAAAAACCAAACAAACAAACAAAAAAAAACCAAAAAAAAACCCCACAACAACAGACAATGACAATTTAATTCTAAATCCATCCTCTTAAGAGTAAGTACCAACCTGGTGATCTCTAACAAGTTGTTTGGTCAATAAAGTGAATACCAAAAGAGGGAGAGTAACCTTCAATATTTGGCCTTTCCTGATTGATGCCCACCTCCCATTGTTTTGTGGCACTTTTTCAAAAAACATGCTTCTCATGATCACTTAGAATTTGCCCTAACTTTTATGAAGTCCACTCTTCTTAACTTTAGCAACTACAATGGCAAAAACCCTCTCAATCCCATACCTGGCCACTGCTGGTGGCATCCTGCACATAATGTGTCTCTTATCAGCGGTTAAATCATTGGGCCCACGGTGGGCCCCCACACTGGTTTTGTGAAAGCGATTACAGAAGTGGGTTAGACACTAGCAATGTAGTATTAATGTACAGTACAACAGGCTGCATAAAAATGAATGAAAGAAAACTCTCCCCAGAGAGCAGGAAGACGAAGCCTTACCTTGCACGCCAGTCTTAATCACCATTATTTTCCTTTGGTGTTTTTCATGCAAAGATACAAATGTCAGGGGTTTTTTTATTTCAGAATAAAACTGTTCAGTAAAAGGATGTTCCAGAAATTTTATGAGTTTAGATTAAGTGATTGAAGTTCCAAGGCAGGCAAACTGATCTAATCACCGTATTAGGTTCCAAAATCACAATAAGTCTATAAAATTACAATATGTGTAAACACATTTACAGATTGTGTGCAAGGTCTATACTTAAAATAATACACACATATCAGATGCTTATTAAACTGATTTTAAAAAACAGAGGTTAATTTAGATTTTAATCAAGAAAATAATGTTGTCTAGATCTAAGGACAGACTAGAAAGAGGAACTAAAACCAAAATATAACATTTTTCATTGTCTAGAATACACATATTGACAACTTCCCAGATTTAAACTACTCCTAAATACAAATTTTAAAAAAATCAAACAAAAACAAACAAATAAGTTCAAGCCACATTTTAAATACTCCATATTGAAACATAATAGCTACTTTTGATCATATGCTTAAAATGTCAATCTTCAAGTAGTTTATTAGTATTTCAACTAATGTAAGTTTCAGTTCAGGCATTAAGACAAAATGTAAGGAAATATCCCTGCAGTCCAAGATCAGTAACCTAATACAACTGAACTTTTGTTTCAACACCTGCAAGATCTGCCGCGATTGTTTGACTTTGTTTCTATAATATCACAAATTCAAGGAAGTAACCTAATGTAGATCTGCTTCATAGAAACAAATCTGTTTCTATTTAGTTTCCAGGCAATACCCACTAGAAGGGCAGTGCTAAGATGGGACAGCAATGCCTGCAGAAGCAAACAAGTATTTTACTGATGCTAGCTGCCTTATTTGATTTAGGTTCAAGGGCTGGCCTTGGTGTATTTGCACACGACTGCCAAAGGCACTTAAAGAACTTGGATGTAGTTGCTTAACAGTAATTTATACACAAATACCTTACAGTATTTTTAAGTCAGCTATCATATCTTTTATTTAAAGAATTACCTAGGAAAGAATTTATACAGAGAATGATAAAAGCCAATATCCTTACAAGAAAGGAGAGCAGGTAATCACAGAGACTGGTTAGAGAGTTATTACCTCCCCCTACTCACACAGAGAGGAGTTTAAAACCACAAGATAGGGAACACATTTACATGTTCTGAGTTTTTTTACCTTTTTCTTAAGCAAAAGAGGTTTGCATTCAGACCCATCTCAAAAAAAAGAAATAAATTACAGCCTGAGAAGTCTTCCTAAAATATCTCAACCCTTCAAATAGAAAGGATAATGCAACTGTATGGCTATACTGCCATTTCTATTAACCTAACTGTAAAGAATAATGAGTAGACTACAGGTTATTGGCAGAATACCTTTTGCTGAAAAGACATCACAGCAATGTTCTGCAGAAACAGGCTAAAACACAGCACAACTGAAAGGGGCCAAAAAGAGCCTCACCAAATTTAAGATGGGACCTTTTGTTTTAGAATTTTTACTAGGTACAAATGGAATCATTTACAATACTCACAGAAGCCACTTAAAAACACTTCAGACACATTACTGACAGCCAGGCAAGGAAACAGCTTGAGTGCCAAAAAGACAGTCTTAACAGTGTAGGAATTTTATCACAGACAGGAGCAGACCTTTGCAGCTCTATGAGACAAAATCTTAATAGTAGCAAGAAAACAAATTAGGAACCTTCAATATTACAGAGAAATTTACAAGAATTGTATCTTCTGATTTCTGTACAGCAAACAAAGATTACTTTGGCAATCTCTAAAGGAAAGACTAGACAAAGCAATACATTAACGAAACACATGTTTTGAGGTTTTTTTAACTCTCAAAAAATATATATACTTTTTAAGTATGCTTCTTATCAATATATCTTTATTCCTTGCTATTCCTCATGCCAATGCCCAGCTCATTATTTTTTAGATACCTGAAATTTACCTGTTGAGAACTTCTTCGTATAGTTAACTGACCTTGTCCAAAACTAGTTCAACTGCCCTTCCATCCTCTTATCAGCTACTAAATTTGGGGAACAATCTACATAAATACTCTCCACATTCAGTCTTCAAACACAATAAAACCATTCCACTCCATGTCTTAAAAACTCCAATGTGGATCCTATATGAAGTTATCCACTGGCAGTTGGTGTCCACCTCTGTCTCCTCGTTGCCCTGTCCATCGGGTCACTCTTGTGCGTGCTGCCTGTGCTGCACAGGCCCTGGAATGCAATGCCTGCTGCCCCAGTGCTCATCAAAACAAAACCCCCAAGCCCTGTGAGACGCAGATGGAGCAAGCAAGCACACACTATGCACAGGACACAGACTCTCTGCAGCACCTTCACTTACTAAGCACTCCTCCAGTGAAAGGCAGCAACTGGAAACTGGGTGCAAACGGCTTGGCATTGGATCTGGCTGAAAAGAACTAATCTTCTGCTTGTAAGTGTCCATTTCTTTCCCCTAGCAAAAGCTTATGCCACAGAGACAAAACACAACACCACCTAAAAAATACTTCAAGGGTGGACAACTCTTTAAAATGTAAAAGCTTTTCAGCTTTTTAGTGATATTTAAAGAAACATTTCATTAGAGCYATTTCAAAGCAATACTCATTAAGACCTTTCCACAGAAACAAGTCAAAGACTGTACATTTTCAATATACTTTACTCTTTCCCATAGTATGGCTACAAGGAAAAGGAAAACTAAGTCATTTTAAGACACCAAGAGTATCCAGAATTACATAGTGCTGTAAGAAGGCTGGGCAAGAAGAAAACTAACAAAACAAAAAATACCCAACAAGTCAAAAAAAAAAAAATCTGGCATCATCCTAACTACAAATACCTGCCCTGGAATATTACACCAGATTTGTGCATCTCCACGTTCAGAGAGCACACAAGATTTCAGGTTTAATCCACCCTCTCCTTCTTTTCAGCAGAAGATGGTGCCAGTGCTGTGATGACACAAACCCCCACTGTGTAAATTATTTTTACCAAGTTCTTCAATAAAATACTCACTTGGAATTTACATTATGCAAAATTAAATGTGCATATTTTTTGTTATTGTAGAGCCTGGTACATGATAACAAGAGGAATTAAAACTTCACTTACCCATTTAATACCAATCAATCAAAATTCATTACATGAAAGGTTGCTTCAAGAAACAGCAAACATTCTTGGACCTGCCATTTTTCCATACAGACGATGGAAAACAACGTGATTGCTAGCCTCTAGCCCACAACATCAAGAAGTTCTGTTTACACTGAATCTCCACATTTTTCCTTTTTGGATAACTTGCCCTTTAAAGTTTGCCCACAAAAGGTAAAATATTGTCTTCCTCTAAGTATACAAGTATAAGAAAGTAGATTAAGTATATATAGTCCTCAATTTCCCCTATAAGCCTACACCTTGTCTGTCAACCCCTATTTCAAGATGTGTGTTATGTTCACATTACTTCTATCTAGAAAGGGCAGAACAATTAGTGTCCCACTGAATTGGGTGGAATTCCTCCGTACAAGCTTTAGAAAAGCAGTTGCAAATAGTAAATTTAGATTTACTGCAAACCACAATATATCCTAGGAATCATCAGCAAAATAAATCCACTTCACACTGCTCATTCAGTTTTACTCTTGTATTGCTTTGTTATGTGTAATAATTCACTTTGTTATCATAAACATTTGAAAATAGAAACACCTATGCCAGTATATACCTTTAAGACCAAATGTCCTATGAAAAATACATACATCCTACCCTCTATAGTCATGTGGTTTTTTACATAGAATTACAGACAAGTAACTGCAGTCATTCAATTTCAATTTGTAAGCATCAGCTGCTCAGAATGTGTCTGAATTGCATTTAAAAGAAATTACATTTGATCTATCTGTTCAATGATGTTATAGCTGTCAAGACCTCTGTTACCACAGCATGCATGAAGTCTAAAATCAAACCATACAGACCTACTGGGCTCATCCAGGGAGCTCAAAGAAACAAACCTGTACTCCTCTAGAAAGGCAGAGTCAGTGCAGGAGTTTGGCACAGGATTAACCGTGTGATACATCCCATACCTGGCATACAAGGGAGAGAATTAAGCCAAAGATACTGATAAGAGGTCTGATGACATATATAAATAGATTTAATTTTTAAATCAATTTCCACACAGATATTTCAGTAAGTATACAAATATTTCATACAGCAGTCTGTTCTTCCAGCCCCTTATATGTAATAAAAGGCACATCAAAAAGGCAAAAATCATACAAAAAGCAAACAACATCTTGAATTACAAAATAAGTGTTTTACGACTAGATGAGAAATCATAATTTTCATGCAAATGTATACAACTGTTAGAATTTGACTGTTCCTTTGTCTTCATATATGTCTATCAATCACTGCCAGGAAGGAAAGAAAGAGGATGGTTGCCTATGAACTAAACACTGTTGGTTTAAAATTGCAGGTGTTCGTCACAAGAATCTCACAAAAATTCATGCAGTCAAGCTTCAGCAGCCTATAGATTTAACTCAGGACTAAACACGTATAAACTAACCATGTTTTCCTGCTATTGCAAGGATCATCAACAAGCTTCACATACAGGTAGCCCCCCAAATGTACCAAATTGTCTTTTTTACAGATTCTACCAGAACAAAGGACAGATTAATCCTCTCCAACATTTATCCCCAAAACCTGAATTAAAAACTATAAAAAGCTCCAAAATCAAACCCAACACACAAAAATTGAATCCTAACCACACTGCACAACATTGTTAGCCTTCCTACTTAAACAGCACCAAAAAAATGTATGAATAAGTATGAATAGCCTTCATACTTAAACAGTACCAAAAAAAATAGTAACAAATCTACACCCGACATTTTACAACTTACTAAATCTTAACAATTATGCCTGCAGTTCATATTGCCTAACCTGTAACTGTAAATAATACATGGTTTAAACATTTCTAACACATTTATTTTTCTAAGGATAAAAACTGTACAGATGTAAACAGAGTCATAACAACAATTACTGAACAACACACCTGTTTTCGTTTTCTTAAAGAATTTAACTAATTCCACTTTTAATACTGAAGTATCTTCTCCCGTGTCTTACTAAAAAAGTGATAGATTTGATCTTACACAGAATAATCTGTTTATCTCTACTTCAAGCAAGTAGTATTCTACACATATTCAAAAATCTTTTGCACAACAGTCCTGAAACTACACTTCCTGCCATCTCAAACCTAGGAGAGCTACAGTCAATGAATATTAATATTGTAGCTTTAGTAAGAAGTAACTAGAGTTTCTTAAGACTAAAAAAACTGTTTCAACAACTAAACACTATACAAATTTAACCTAACGTGAAATAATGAAGGATCAACTTTCATGACTTAAGAGAGTCAGAATTGATTGGCAGTTTCAGACAGAAATCAGCATTTGCCCTTGCAGAAACATGCCTTCAGGGAGAAGAAACGTAGGTAGGAGTAGCATCCCTTCCATTAAATTAAAATAAGCACACACTGAACACATAATTCACAACTAAACCACCTCAACTATGCAAATAGACTAGAAAAGTTTCTGACACTGGAGGATGCAGCAGCCCTATTATTTCCCAGTTTTTTCCACACTGTTTACATCTAAATAAAGCCTAAATACTGCTTTGAATGTGATTATTTTTTGAGTCACACCAGTGAGGTGAAATTATTTACTAGAAACCGGGTTTTCTGTACACATAGTATCTTAAACTAAAAACCACCAATTATTTACGGATGTCACTCATGTAAATATAAAATGTGATAGCTTCCCCATATTGAAGCTCTTTACACTTTCTTTTAAGCCTGCAAAATGTCCTTTTGAATTGCTGCTGGCTGAATTAGAAAGTGCATCTAAAACCACTTGTGCATCCTCGAAGCCATTCACCTTCATACTCAGTAGCAGCAAAATCAAGTCTCAAGAGTTTCCTGCTAAACAAATTAAGTTCTTCACTAGATATCAGTCATTTCATGTGACCATTCTGCAGCTAAGACCCACAATTGACCTAAAAGATGCAGTATGAAACCTGCATCTGTTAAATTGATGAAAAAAATTCCTGTGTGCCTATCATACTTAGATGGTTAGGCTCAGGCAAATTTAAGAGGGGGAAAAAAAGCAAAGAAAACAGACCTAAAACTGATCTAAGTTCTTACAAGTGAATATCCTAATAAAATACACATCATAAAACTGGTTGCCTATTTAGTAATCTTGATGATCTGCCTGCACTAGCTGGTCTGAAAGGAAAACTTCAATCATCTGGGAAGAATCTGCTTATGGGTCCCTATCCTCACATCACTCAGTTCACTAAAATTAATAGAGTTAAGACTCTCATTAACTTTAAATGGAGCACAAAAAGGGGTTTTTTTCAGCTAAAAATCATTAAAAGAAAAAATAATTTAACAAGAATAGCAAAAAGCATCTTTTACAGTAACTAAATATATTTCAAACTGTTATGATGCACTGAAATCTCATTCTGCATCAACTGATTACCTTAATGAAAACAACCAATGCTGGAAACGTGAACTTTCCAGAAGACAACTGCAGCTGGTCCTTCCTGTACTAGAACACCAAGCAGCTTTACTTCCACCACTTTGTCATATAACGGTAAAACTTATTGAGCTAAGAGACGCACTAGGCAGAGCTGCTCTCAGCTCCAGAGAAAAGCAACTTCTCCTACTTTTAAAGTTACAATATTCCAACAACCAAAGCAAAATTTTCGCATTGACTAAGCCATTAGCACAGAAATACTGCTCACCCTTTTTTTTATAGGAAAAATTTAGTTTGTCAAAAAGTGCCACAGAGTAACAGAAATTTAACCACTCAGAACACACTAGTTCCAATGCCATTTTTGAGATGTGCTTAGGAGTCATCAAAACACAAGAGATACATTCTCTTATCCAACTGAAATACTGTGAGAGTAAGTCAGGCAACCTTTGAAGAGCATCAGCATCTGTTGGGCAAGAAGAAGAAAGTATTTCTGCATTGCCTAGCATCCATGCAATTAATGAGACATATCACAATGCAAAAACAGCTCCTCTCTCAGAAGCAGTATAGGAGCAGATCAAAACTAACCACAATCTGAGGACACACTTTGTTTCACAGACGTGCTTTAAAATACTTCACTTCTACACATAGGCTGATTTTCTTCACATGAATGATGAAAGATAAGCAGCACATGCTTTGAAATAAAGGTAGAATCTTCAAAATTCTCCCTATCTTCTCTCAACCAATTTACATCAGCAGGCAAGATTTGCAAACAGCAGCATTTGTGATTGCATGACGATCCTAGTGAGCTTTTGTCTTACAAATACCACCTGAAATTGAGTCTGGGCACTTTCTATAATGTGAGAGTGTCTTGGAGTGTCTTGTTGCCACCCTCCCCCTCTCCCCCACGAAACTACTCATGGAAATCAGACAGCAGAGAGGCCATTGAACAGGATGAAGTAAAAAGGACAAATCACTGCACACTCCTGTATGCTCCACCATGCAAGGAAATAAACTTAGGCACTCAGTCATCATAAGGCAAACAGAAAGCAATAAAATCACCATCTCAAGCTCAGGATTTTAAGGTGAGACAGACTGAAAGATGAAGAATACTATTTTATTAGGTCACTCAAGCTTATCTACACTTTGTCCCCTGTGGGTCACCATCATCCCTCCATCCTGCCAACACACACAAACCAACCTGCTCTGCACTCCAGTGACTGAACGCCACCTCAGTAATGTGGCCACCTTAAAACTAAAGCAACTTTGGGATACAGGACCCTGCTTGCTCTGTAGCAACTACCAGCAGAACAAACACTTGGACACACCTTTGCCAACTCACTGCCAACATCCAGTATTTCCAAAATTTCTAGCATAAACAGACAAGCAAAGCCATAGTTGTAGCTGGCAAACCGACAGTTTATCCAGCTATTCTCATAAATTTGCAAAGCAAATGACCTGGCAATAATTTATCTCCCTCGCCTCCCCTGGTAGCTGGAATTACTGTGTCTCCAATAAAAAGTGATCTAGTAACAGAAATACTTTATGAGTTAATAACACCTATCTTAGCTTGTTGATTTATTATTTTCAAATTGATCCATGAGCTTTACAGATAGACCTAATGACCTAAAATTTTTCCTAACATGCATACATCTCAGAGCAGCCACTCTTATCATGAGATAAAAAGAACACTTATCAGACAACTAGGTGTTACTATGGCTTGCCAGTATACTAGTACTTGCTTTTGATTAATCTTATACACCTAAATTCAGCATGCTAAACCCATGGCTCGGGAAAAGCTTGTGAAATTACCAAGTATCTCAAAGCAGTAAGTTATCCTATGCTAAAATAAGAAAGTATATAAAAGCAGACAAAGTGAAAACAGGTAGTTTGACTAACATTTCAAACATGCATATCATTCCTATTAAATATGCAACACTTGAGCTATCAAACCAAACTAGTAGCACTGATTTACAGAGACCAAAAAAAACACCTTAGAATACTTCTGTCAAAAATTTTAACAGTACTTGTACAGTAGAAAGACAAACTGCTAAAACTTACAAGGCACACAGCCCCACCACTCTTTTAAATGCTTTACAATAGTAGAAAACATTCTAGGTAATTCACACATGGATCATTCTCCCAATGTGATTTCAAGGACCTGAAATTTCTTCAGCATCAATAGTTTCAGGAGGCTAAGCAAAGCCCATAAGTGAATAGAGTGCCTGCCATCCAGGTTATAATCTGCTAAATGAAAGTGGCTGCAGAGCTCTCCTACAATCCAAGGCAGGTACAAGCACTGTACAAGACATCCCCTCCCAGGCTATACACGAGGGCATCCTTCCCAGCAGTTGCCACATCATGAAAATTATGCTTACAAACAAAACCCGAAAATAAGCATTCTAAAACAATTACTTGAATGACTGTGTAACTGAACTCAGCAGCTGGAGATAGAAAGCAAGTAGCAAATTATATATCCCTCACTTGCAAAAGTCCTGAACTATTTTCTTATTAGCAAGCTCCACATCACACCTAGCAACCAAATTTGGGAAGCAGAATCATGTTTCATTAAGTAAATAAATACAGCAGAGATAATAAAAGCAGAGAGGACCACCAACAACCCCTATGCAGACTGGGCTTCAAGTATTAAGCACACTTTTTACCACTGATTGAATGATACATCATCTAATTCATTGAATAATACTATCTCAGCTATCTAGGCTTCTTAGATCTGTTCTCAGGAGTTTTTCTGCCAAACTATTTAGATGGACTTAAAGTAGCGTCTTTTGCACAAGAAAGAGGAAGACTCACCAAGACAAGCTAAGCAATTTAATTCATCAATAAGACTGCAGCATGTCATACAATTCACTGAAAACCGTTTGTGTAGTACTGCACAATTTAAATAGATCCGAAAAGTACACTGATATGTATGCAAATAAAAGACAGCTAATAGTCTATCCTTCAGAGGATAAACTCTGGAGCTGAAATAAAGTAATTCTTACACCCTGATGCTTAAGAGAAGGAAAGTATTCTAGAGAAAACAGTCACTGATATAAAAAAGTAACAGCTTGGTATTTTCCAACTGAGAAACATCAAATAAAACTATATGTTTTTATCCTACCACAAAGCAAAGCTTTTTAATCTCAACACTCTAAATTTTCCTGTCTTTTGCTCCATGAACATTCAATTTTTCCCCCCCCTAGCTCCAAGCAGACACAATTTATGACAATGTTGTTCTAAGGAACTGGAGAAGTACTAGATGCCAATAAAGATAACAGATCAAATGAAAGATAATGCCTAAGTATTGTGTCTGTAGAGATAAATAAACCTGCTCACTTATTTTATTTGTACTGCTACCTCAACCAATCCCACTACAATAATCAAGACAAGCAAAGGCTCAGAAAACCGATCTGAAAACAAAAGGCTTCTTCCACGTCTCCCAGCCCAACTTGTACGGCTACAAACGCACCACACATGCACTACTAATGCACCTTTTGAGACTTTTCTATGTACTCACAAAAATATGAAACCCAGGAGATGAACACGCAGGGTGTTGAAGGAATCCAAACACAAGTACCAAAATCGGAACAGCAACACACGTACAGGTATCCTTATTTCCAGTAATACAGGACATCAGGAGAAAACAACACCAGCCAGAAGGAAGTAACACGTGGGCAAAAATCGCCAGTGAGCACCTACGCTGGGACAGAAGCTAACTCCGTGCCGCCCACCACCGAGAGACCAGAAGGAGCCGGGACTCAGACCCAGGGCCGGACCAAGCTCTGCGACCGTAGGCAGCCGGGAGCGGACATCCCGCGGCAGCAAGTGCGTGAGGGGCAGAGAGGAGCCCCTCCCGACCCCGGGCAGCCCTACGAGCGGCGGGAGAGAGCCCCGGCAGCGCACCACCGCACTGGCGACCGCTTTTGTTCTCCACCGAGACCGGCACGGACCCACCGCCTGCGCCCGCTCCGGGCCGCCTCCAAGCGCTCATCCCAGGGGAGACCCCACTACCTCTTTTCGGCCTGGGGAAGCTCTCGTGCAGGTGAAAGATGACTTTCTCCACAAAGTGCTGAATGTTGCTGTGCTCAGGCCCTCTGACAAACACCATCCAGTCGTGGGTGAAGCCCTCCACGGTGGGTTTCTTCCTGACCTGGGCTCGGTGCCCCAGCTCCAGCTTCACCTGGACGGCACACTGCGGGGGAAGAGGCGGGGAGCGGCCGGTGAGCGCCCCAACGAGCGGAGATGGGGCTGGCGGCCGGGGGGAACCGGACCCATCGCGGGCAGTACGCGGACACACGGACACAACCGTACCACAAACACGGCAGAAAGGATTTTGTGGGGGGAGAGTTRGCAAAACCAGCAAGGCACCGCTGCAACAACAAAAAAACGGCCCCGCGGGCGAGGGCGTAGGACAGCCCTCGGTGTCACCGGGAGAGCCCGGGAAGGCGACCCGGGGCCCGCTGTCAGGGACGCTCCGTCCTGCCCTCGGCGCCTCCGCGCCCGCTGCCCGCGCTGCGGCGGCAGGACCACGGCTCCCTCCAAGTGCGTGCGCGCGCCGCGCCGCCACCGGGAGCAGCGGGAGGCAGGGAAAGCCGCATGCGAAGAGAAATTCCCGGTCACGCCAGCCCCTTCCCGGCGGCGCCGGGCAGCGCGGGGCGGAGGGCTGGAGAAGACCCGCGCCATTCACTCACCGAGCCGGCCATGCCTGGGGCGCCGGTTTCGCCGGGGCGCTCGCTGCCGTCCCCCACCCCCACCGAGCAGCCCTAATTCATGAGGACGTGGAGGAGATGGCGGGCGCGCAGAGAAGCGGCGAGCGGGAGGCAGGCATCCTCTGTTGTGCTGCTCCGGCCGGCGGCGGTGGCTGCCGGCTCTGGCTCGCGGCTCCGGCTCCCCGCGCTCCCGCGCCCGCTCCTCGCGTTCGCGCTCCCGATCCCCGCCCGCGGCAGCCCCGGCGCTCGCCCCAACCCCGCCGGCCAGCGCAGCACCCGCCGCGCATGCGCACCGCGCTCCTGCCTGACACAGAGCGAGGGACATAGTAGTAAGTGCCGGGGGCGGCACCGGCCCCGCGCGACAGCCAATGGTGCGCAAGCTCCTCCGCGCGGCCCCGCCCCCGCCCCGCCCCSCCCCGCCCGCCCTTAAAGGAACAGGTTGAGGCGCGGTCGGCGCCTAAAGCACGGGGCCTGGCGGTGGCTCCGTCGCAGGCGCTGCCCGCGCCAACAAATCCCTCCGAAAAGCCCCTGATGAACCCCCTTGCAGAAACAAAGAGAGGAGGACAGCAAGGGAATGCCCGACTTGCACAGGGACGGCAGGTGATGATAGGCACGCAGCAAGCAGGAAATAACAAACGCGATTCTTCAACACGTTTGTAGCGTCAGCTGCTATTTCTACCTGTAACGGGCTGAGAGTCTCCTAAAACACGGCTACTGCCTCAAACATTTCCGTATCTCGTCCGTGTATGGCAGATAACGCGGGGCTTCCTGCCAGGGGAAAATACCACTATAGAGATGAAGTGATAGACTGTGAATGTCTAAATCACGGTGCTGACGTTCGCGAGATGACTATTTTCCAACAGCCATAACATTGTCAAAAAATTGCCCGTAGTAACTTTTGGCACGTCGACGACTGATTTAGTCCTTTCGGTAACTGTATTTTTGACAATCTTTGCCATGACAGTGCTGGCCCAGTGACTGGACACAGGAACACCCTTCCTGGGCGTTGCAGGTGCCACCGAGAGATGGCGCGCCGAGCCCTCGAGCTAATATCCTCATTTGACCTCTCCAGAAGACCACGATTTCTATCTTCTCTTTTCGGAAATAAGCGCACGTTGCCCAAAGTTTAGCATGATTTAATAATTCCTTCGAAGCTACTGAGCTGCATTTCCTTTTCTTAAAGATGCTATAAGCCCTAATTAATAAAATCAGTACTAAGTATTGAAAAGGATGAATATAATTTGTAAAAATTCTGCAAATTACAACGTGACTTGAAATATATATGAATATCCATGTATATGCATATCCATGTTTTAAAATCCTGATATGTATATCTGAAACTTCACATATCTTCTAATAACCTTAAATTAGGCAAGCCAGCAAAAATAAGAACTCCTGCTCAGTCCATAAATGCACAAAAGCTGATTCTGGCAAGTTTAGAACTTTGTTCTTGAGTAAGGACTGTGCATGCAAGTTTAGAACTTTGTTCTTGAGTAAGGACTGTGCATGCAGAGAGGCTGGACCACCACCGAGCTTAATGCGGAGTGCTGCCAGCTGTCAGGACCCATCTGAACAGAGCATCATCTTCCTAGATTGGGATGCTATTGGAAGGAATGGAGCTGGATTGTTCTCTGGAGTCCTTCAACACTGACTTATTTCTTATGTATTTTGACAAAATTATTTGTCCTCTTGACTTGAAATGGGACTGAATCACTACAAGCTGTTTTCCTATGACACATACCAAGTGTCACAGTAAAAATGCTTCTATTACCTAACTTCCTTCATTCAAAGTGTCTTTTTAGCTAATTTAACTGAGACCACTCGGTTGAGTAATCATTACTCAGAAACATCTGCTGATTCATGCTCAAATTTCGAAAAGAAAAGGAAGTTGTTTACTGTTGGTCAATTGTGAAGCAATGTTGGTCTTTAAACAACAAAAAAACTCAAACGCAGCATTTGTATTCAAGCTGAAGGGGTTGAGATGCAATTACAGCTATGATTTTAAAATATAAAAATTTCATTAATTCCAAATATAATCTTTGGCTGACAGGAGCAAAATCAAAGAACAATCTCGAGCTGTTAAATGACAAACTGGTGCAACTATTGACTTCATTTCGGATTAACAGTCTAAATAAACATTCATTATAGCAGATGGATGTAATTATGTGCATATGAATGTGCAAAGACACTGGCTTAAAGAACTACAGAGTTATAAAGGTGAAGGCAATTTTCTACAAGTGCTATACAGTACTGCTTAAACAAGGTTTACCAGGGTATAATTACTCAGCTGCTGGAAAATAAGAGACATTTAAGTTATGTTCTTAGAGTGTTTAACAACCTGAATGTTTATGTAATCAACTCCTGCAATGCTAAAAATGCTTGCACTTTTTATGTGTGCTGAAATAACTGATACAATTGTAGGCTTCCTGAAAGGCACCAGTTCCCGTGCTCAGAAGTTTTCAGTCACACCTGCATCAAGCTGTGACACATGATGCAGAGATCCCAGATCCCTGACTTACATGGAACACAAGTCAACATTTCTGCTCCGTATACAGCTGTGTATAGAGTGTAGAAGTGTTAGTGCACCATTACATCTGACCTAACAGGAGCTGTATTTCATAGCTGTACTGTTTCAGTTGTGTGGCGATTCCATGCACAACTGAAAGGAATTGCTGCCTTTCTGTATTGTTTTCTTACACAAAGCAGATATGTCTTATGCCACAAAAAAAAGACTGTTTCCCAGCTCATTTGGATACATTTAATTGTCTTCAATATTTTAAACACAGCTGTTTTAAATTTCTATTTGAAGTTTAAATTTTGTGACCCAAGTCTGACTGACTCCTAAATAGGCCTTGTTTTCAAATATTTCAAAATACACTATGAACTGAAAAAGCTGATATTACTGGCTATAAATGAAACCACTGTGCCTTTTAAATGCATCATCAGTCTGAATTTCTCTATATTTGGGTTCTTTTCTTATGCAGACAATATAAAAAAATCATAGCCGATCTTGATCCAAGTCAGACATTGATTACAATGGCCTGAATCAGAGCCAAAATATTAAAATAAGCCTACAGCTGATCTTACACATGCAACAAGGAATATGACTTACAAAGTTTCTTTGTAATGCCACTCTGACTGCCAGGATCTAGTGGCAGAATACTATGTCTGGATTGGCTTTCTTTGGTTAGCTACATAGGATGAACAAATGCCAAGCAGCCTGAGCCAAATGTGTGCCTGTTTTGAGGTTTTATTGGCTTGTTAATTTCTAACCACAAATCAAATGGAAAATAAGCACTTCGGATAGAAACATATAAACTCCCTTACCAATAGGAAGGATCTGGAAGACCAAGGGCTGCATGATTTAGAAAACAATATAAAACCATTTATAATTCACCACTGGTCACCTCAGAGGAACATAGTAATAACAACAGAAGATAAATGCAAAAAGGGGCCTTGGCTGTGCACAATATTACAGCAAAAAAAGTTACTTGGGTTTTTTTTGTGGTCTCTAGGGACACATAAGGAAATTCATCAAAAGTGGAAAAGTCTTCTTGAAAGACCTACAAGGAAGTGTTTAGGGGTTTATTTCCACACAATGGTGGTGTCCTTAGAGGAAATGCTCCTATTAGTCAGAGAAATAAAGTCAAATGCTCTACTCTGTTTACAGCTGTGTAATGATTTAGTTCAGAGAACTTGTTTTGGATTTCTCCAGCCATAGCCAGGACAGTCTGATCACATGTGCAAGGGAGCTATTAGAGAGTAACTTCACTGAAATCACTGATCTCAATTTCTGGCCTGACAGGAAATCACTCCATTAGCATCAGTTAAATATAAAGCAATTATGTGACCATCTTCACTCTGAATCAGGTTCTTGTGGTGGCAGCAACCTCAATTTCAATCCAAGTTATGGCACCAAAAACACTGTCATGGATTGACCCTGTCTGTATTCCAGGCACTCACCAACGTCTCTCTCACTCTCCTCTGCAGCTGGACAGGGGAGAGAAAATACAACGAAGGGTTCATAGGCTGAGATAGGGATAGAGAGAGACTACTCATGAAATACTATCTTGAAGGAAACAGGCTTGAATTAGAGATATTAACTAAATTTATTATTAACAAAATCAATAATGAGAAGTAAAGTAAGACCTTAAAACACCTTATTCCCACTCCTCTCTCTGTCCCAGCTCTACCTCCTTCCCCCCAGCAGCACACGGAGACAGGGAATGGGGTTATGGTCAGTTCATCACGTGTTGTTTCTCTCACTGCTCAGGAAGGGGACTCCTTCCCCTGCTCCAGTGTGGGGTGTCTCCCACGGGAGACAGTTCTCCATGAACTTCTCCAATGTGAGTCCATCCCATGGGTAAATCCTCCACAAACCGCTGCAATGTGGGTCACTCTTGCATGGGGTGCAGTCCTTCAAGGACAGGCTGCTCCAGCCTGGGTCCCCCGTGGATCACAATTCCTCCCAGGAAWTSTGCTCTGGTGTGGGCTCCTCTCTCCCCAGGTCTGCAGGTCCCTGCCAGGAGCCTGCTCCAGCACAGCCCTCCCAYGGGCTCCCAGCCTCCTCTCAGGCACCCCCTGCTCCACTGTGGGTCTCCTCCACAGGCTTTAGGTGGATTTCTGCATCCCTGTGATCCTCCATGGGCTGCAGCTGCTTCACCATGGTCTGCGCCACGGGCTGCAGGGGAATCCCAGCTCCAGCACCTGCTGGAGCACCTCGTGTCCCTCCTTCTGCACTGACCCGGGTGTCTGCAGAGTTGTTCCTCTTCTCTGGCTGCAGTTATATCTGCACAACACTTCTATTTTCCTTCTTAAATCTGTTATCACAGAGATATTGCCACCATTTCTGATTGGCCTAATCTTGGCCAGCGGCACATCCATCTTGGAGCTGGTTGTGTTTGGCTCTGCCAAACATGGAGGAAGCTTCCAGGAGCTTCTCACAAGAGCAATCCCTGTAGCCCCCACTACCAAAAACCTGGCCATGAAAACCCAGTACACCACTATTAGTTACCCTTAGTTACCATTAAAAGTTGACCATTATCTAATTCAGGAATTTATGCATAAGATGACCACCATGTCTTGGTCATAGAATACTTATGTTATTCTACAGCTTCATTACAAGAGTATCAGAAAGGTACAAGACTACACTATCTGCACTTTCATTGTGAGAGCCATAAACTAGCCAAATCTTCTTTATTCCCAGTATCCCTAGAAAATGAGAATCTGAAATGGCTTAACATTACCTCGGTGAAAAACTCCTAGTGAAAACCAGATTTTTAAATCAGTGATAAGTACTCATATTGCCACTGGGTCTTAGCTGTCCTCATCTTTAATGAATCCTTGATTATGCCCTCACTGATTCAGAAAGTAGTTTTACTACAACTTTATGGATGGCAAATTGAAATAAAGAGACTAACTAAATTATCTAACCAGGAAAAAAACAGATAAGGTTTGAAGGTTGAAAGCAGTTAAACACTGTGAGAAGAAAGTTTTGGCCCTGCAAAAATAGAAAAAATTAAGAAATAGAAAAAAGCATGTAAGCAAAAGTAGTATTGGAGAACAGAGAAACTGAAGTACACAGCTAGTTCAACATTTGACAGAACATTGCAAAGTTTAAAGAATATATTACATATATATTTTCAGAAGTCTGGCCTTAGGAGCTTGATAGGCACATTTCAGAATTCTAAACAAAAATCATAGGAATACAATACAAATGAATATAGCAACTTTCACATATGAGAAAGCTGTAAAGCATGATTGGTCAACATACAGGAGTCAGCCAATAATCACAGCATAGTGAGGAAACCAGAAGTAATTTTTATGAAGTCGTAGAGGGGAACAAAACAGAATTAAGATGGCTAGACATGTTTTGCCAGCTGCTGGAAGGGGATCAATGAATCTGCAGCCTGTATATTCTGACTTGCCATTCAGGATTCAGAGGCCCTTCTATATAAGCTCTGTGTGGTCCACCGAATTCAATAGATTTTACTAGTAAGCAGGTGTACTACATCTACATTTCTCCTAATGGTAGGCACCCCTCAATGAACAATGAATTTCCTATCAGAATACTTTTCATCACCATGTGTCATCAATTCCAGACACTTTTACATATATTTACAATTTCCAATAAAAACTTCCCATCTCTCCAAAAGATACAAATGCAAAAAGCATGCTATCCTGATTTACTGCAATTTCCACCTTTCAATGCTCTGCTGCCTCACCCATTCTCCATTATTTGTTCCTCAGACAGCATATTTAAACTGACCAAAACTATACATTTTATCCAGTTCAGACTGCAAATACAAACAAATATGTGTGTGTGTAGAAAATAAATATTATTTATATATATATATATATAAACATAGAGCAAGAGCAATAGTTTCCCATCACATCATTCATCAGTGTTCTGCCCTTGCATCCCCACCTCAAGGAAATCCTTGAGAGACTAGGGTAAAAAGGTGCAATGATTCTTATGGAAATGGATGCCAGGAGTCTTGCAAATCTTTCAGGGGAATTCTAGAAAGAGATACAGTCTCCTCTCAGACTCATTGTCTCCAGGCAATGGGGTAAACAACTCCAGCTCCTTCAAGTGCTACTCGTATATTTTGTCCTCCAGACCGTCCAGCAGCTTTGCTCTCCTTCTCTAGATACATGCTTGGGCAAAATGTCTGTTCTGTAGTGAAGGAGGGGCCCAAAACTGAACACAGGATTCAAGGTGCAGCCTCATCAGTAAGGGGATGATCACTTCCCTGATCTTGCTAAAGTCACATCATGACTTGCAAACACACACTGAATAAATTTAAACAAATTAATAGTCTTGTTAATCTCAGTGACAACAATGGGAATACTCATGTATTTTAGTGACTCCTGAGCAGCCTTCTTGTAGTTTTGTGATATTAGCTAATGTTCATTTAAAGAAAAAAAGTGGACACATAAAGCAATCTAAATCACATCCTTAACTTCATTACTTAAGTTTTGCTGTGCTGCATCATGTAAACAAAAGTAGAATGCAGTTTGTTATTTTGCAGTCTAGAGAGGTTCAGCTTCTATTACTGGTCCTTGGCTGTTCACAGTGTATCTCATTCATTGTTGTCCACGAGAGTATGAAGATGAACCACCTACAAAGTTATGGCTGGATTGTGCAAAGGAACAACAGTTACAGCCTGCAGCTTCCTTGAAGCTGTTCATCACCTGCTCATACTAGTGATGTTTGGCCCCACTGTACCTTTTCAAAGTTATATTATCCAGCACTAGAAGTGTACTCATGGGCACATAGTGGCAATAAGGTTTGAGTTGTGTACTCTTTCAAAAGTATTTCCACCTTGTGTGGGACATAAATTTGTTACAGTGTATTCCACAACAAGAGGGTGACTTCTTTCTAATATTGTAACTGTTGTTGCCACGGATTGAATAAAATCAAATCTAGTTGTACAGAGTAGTATGAAATCAGTCTCTGGTGAGGTCCTAATTTCAGTGTTATCACCCCAGTAGCTATTCATTTTCATTCATGAATAAATATATTAAAGGGCTTTTAGGATCCATGAGCCTGAGATGCCAAAAATTCTTCTGTCTCTTTAAAAACTCTCTGTCTCTTGATACAATCCATGGGAAACTGAAATAGTCCAACAGTGCAATTATCTTTGTCAGAAATATGCCTCAAACTTTCTACATTACCCTTCAGTAAAGCAAGTGCTGTACTGACAGTCAAAAAATGCCATGGGTCTTGCTTGCACTAATACAAAGAGAGTTTTTATCTATGAATTCCTACAGGATAAAGTTCAGTATGGCATTTCAAGCCTAATCTTGTGAGTTGCAGAGTTCCCTGGCAAGAGTTAAGCAATTTCCACTCTTATTCATCTCAATAGCCCATGAAGATACAAATCAGGGACTTTTTTCTCAGTTCTGCCCTCACGCTGGATTGGCATTGAAGCCCATGGAAGCTCTACATGGGTGGAGTGATGGCCCTTCATAGCTGACTACTGTTTGGAGCAAAAGCAGCTGCACTGCAAGTTGAATGCATTTTAGATGAGTCTTCTTAGTTATAATGGCTAAAGACTTAGCTGACTAGGCAGGTCCATTTGCTAATACCGTATTTCATTATCAGGCTCAAGAGATTTAAAATAAATATATTTCAATAGTGGTAGGCTTTGCTGCTATTGATTTCTGCCATATATTCTTAACTGGAACTTTTGTTATTTCTCCGGTTCATGATTAAAGCCAGAATTGCTTTCTGGTTTGGCTAAAATTCCATGTAAGAAATGAGATATGGAGATTAGGCCATTATCAGTGCTTTTACTGTATGATTTTCATTTCTCTCAGTGGGAGACCTTACAGCACATTACAAATGCTGCCAAGAGAATCTTCTGGCATTTCTTGGAGAGCATTATCATGCATAACCCCTCATGGGATTAGATTGTCCCATTATAAAACAACTTAGAATATACTAGAAAAGGTGTAACTGGAGACAATGACTCCTGCCTAGTGTTTTTCCTGGAAGAAAATTCACAAGCCAGAGAACAGGGCAGTTTTCACAGATTTGCTGACCCTTTCAAGGACTCTTGTCACACAAACTGGAGGGTGGTAGTCCTATTTGGTAGCCCAATACAAGCTAGCTGAATTCTATTTTTATTAGTTTTTGTACAACAGATAGACCATATTAAGACCAGCAGAAATCATGTTGGAGACACCTCCCAAAGGTGTCAAATTTATTTCAAAAGGGAAAACTGACTTCAAAAATTTTCTAGGGAAAACTGTTCTGAATCAAACCCAGTTTTAACTTTAACATTGATGCTACCTTCAGAACTCCCAAGTATTTCTCCTACTTTAATAGAAGACCTTGAAAGCTGGGGACACCACTTCAAGCCACTACAGGAAACATATCTCGGTTTCACAGCCAGGCTTTATAAGCCTTGCAAGTTGAAAGGCAATCAAAAGCAATATCTGTAAATTTAAGTATGTCCTTTAAGAGATATCTTCTGCTTTTTTCCTGCTTCTGAGATATCAGCCTAGAAAAATATGTAATTAAAACAGATTGAGACCATAGGACAGTAAATGGTTTCACAAAGATGAGATGCGTTCCTTTTGTCTCAAGACACAGCTGAGTCTCCGGAGCTACCAAGAGCCCTTTGTGAGAGCATTCCAGTTACATACAGTGTTCTCATGCCTCAATCTCCTTAGATGACCTGCATGAAACTCAGGGCTCAGAAACAGCACTAGCAATTGCACATCACAGTCAAGTAATCTGTAGAATGGATGTGATACTCCTGATGTTCTCACACCAAGCATGAAACCTCTGGTGAGCTGCTTGTCAAAGCAAGGTGCTTCACAGTATCAACACACATCAATGGTCTGCACCAAAATAAATTACTACGTACTCCTTTAATCTCAGGAGATCTCATTGCAGTTTGCATCAAATTGAAAGCCATTTTGGCTAATGCTCATTTGGGCAGTAGCAGACCGGGAACTGTACTCCGAACTAAGGCTCCCATGTCTAGGGCATAACACGGAGCTAACACACAGCTGGAGAAGTTTCCCTGGATGGCATGCTACTGAGATACACTTCACTTGTCAGGCAAGCTCTGCAACCTGGAATTATAAAATTAAAAGTTCTGTACAGGCAGTCAAAAATGCCATGGGCCTTGCTTGCACTAATACAAAGAGAGTTTTTATCTATGAATTCCTACAGGATAAAGTTCAGTATGGCATTTCAAGCCTAATCTTGTGAGTTGCAGAGTTCTCCCTGGCAAGAGTTAAGCAATTTCCACTCTTACTCATCTCAATAGCCCATGAAGATAGAAATCAGGGACTTTTTTCTCAGTTCTGCCCTCACGCTGGATTGGCATTGAAGTCCACGGAAGCTCTGCATGGGTGGAGTGATGGCCCTTCATAGCTGACTACTAATCACAAAATGTCAACAATAGCGAGATGTTCTTAGATGAAGCAGAAAGCATGGAATGCGCAGAAAAGACTGAACAATCCCTTTGGATTCATGTCACCACCTGTGGTGACCTAGAGATGGACTGAAATACATCCTTGTGAAAGCTCCTACAGGTCCTTTTTCCTCATTTTATGATACTTCAGCATCAGGCAGACATGGGAGCCCATCCTGGCCTGAGTGTACTGAGCCAAAAGCCATGTCACAAATACTTGTATGTGCTGCTTGAAAACGGCTGCTGCAGAGAGGTCACAGATAAAGCCAGCGGTCCACATGTTCTCTGGATCTTATTGATCTTCCCTTTGTATTGTACACCTGTAGGCAGCTCAAGAGAATACAGCGAGTCACTTCTGGGCTCTTAGTGCCTCCTGGAAGTGGGAATGCATGCGTTTCCACCAATTCAACATAGGCAGTGACAGGGCTCTTTGGATACCATTAACTGCCTACAGCTTTAGCTGGTGAAACTGAAAACAATATATTACTGATGTTTTTAAATGAAAAGACTGAAGAAATACTAGACAGACTTATCTACATTTACTTTTGTTTCTCATTTGTCAGCATTGTGCTACTTTCAGCTCAAACCAACTCAGAGAAGATAACCTAGAGAGAAAATAATCTAACTTTAGAGAATAACATAACCATTTTCAAAAAAATTACTTTCAAAGTATTTGTGAATTTTTCTGAAAATATTTTCACTGGGAGGCACTCTTATGTTATAAGTGCCTCGCAGAAGGTGTGTGTTGCTTTGATGTTAGGGAACAGAAGTGCTGTTTTGTATTAAACTAACAACCTTAACTGGGAATACGGAATACACACACAGATGTGTGGTTACCAGTTAGTAGCAGGGCAGTTACCGAAATACATCAGAACTGGGTTTAAACTCTTATTTTGTCTTTGAGAGAGCTGCACCCTCTATGTTCTTACAGGTGTTTTCCAACCTAATTGATTCTGTGATTACGTGGCAACCTGCAGCAACCAGAGCACCATTTATTCTTCACGTCCAGGGTCTTCCTGATGTTCCTGCACTCGCTGATGACTGCCTGCCACAGCATTTAGAGGTTGACACACTCACTCCGCAGTACTTTCGAAGCTGATGAAGTCCGTGTATCGGCCCCGAGCCCGGTCGCTCCCCGCGGCCCGGCCAGCGCGGCTCCAGCGGCCCCGCCGCGCCTGCGCCATCCGCCGCGCCTGCGCGCTGTGCGCGGCCGGTTGCGGGCGGCGGCGCGGCCGTGGCGGAGGCGCAGCGAGCCCGGCCCAGCCCGGCCCGGCCGAGGTGAGGGGCCCCGGGGAGCGCGGGGCGGGCGGCGGGAGCGATCCGCGGCGTCAGGACGGCAGCGAAGTAAAGGCAGCTGCTGCTACTGCCCTGTGAGAGGGGGTGTTGTTTGTTTTACGGTTTTGTTTAAAGCTGGTCGCTCTGAGACGTTTGACTTTGTCGCAGGCAAGCGGTGGGGGAGTGCGCCGGTGTTCTCACTCCTGGCTGGATAGGAACACCAGTTTGAATCAAGAGTCCTTAAAAAGGAGCCAAAGGCTCTCAGACCATGGGCCGAGAAATGTGGTCTTAGGCTCTCTGAACTCAGTTTCTTTTACGTAACTTAATTTACCTTGACAGAGTTTCTTTTGGAGACCTGGATCAGATCCGAAAGTGTAATGCAGTGACAGCCTCTCTATGGGTCACTTGAATGAGCAATGCTTGTCCGTCTTAGAGTTAGAATGCTTTATTAGATTTGCGTGGCAAGGATGTGGTAGCTGAAGGGTTACAGGAGTGGCCTCTGGGAGAAGCTGTCAAAACCTTTCTTCACGTCTGACACAGCCAATGCCAGAGGGCTCCAAATGGACCAGCCACTGGCCAAGGCCAAACCCATCAGTTATCCTCGAGGATAAAAAGTTTAAGAAGGCAAAAAACTGCTACACAACAGCAGCGCAAGGAGAGAAGTGAGAACATGAGAGAAACAGCCCTGCAGACGCCAAGGTGCAGAAGGCAGGAGACGAGATGCTCTGGGTACTGGAGCAGAGATTGCTCTGCAGCCCATGGTGAAGTGGTAAAGTAGCCCATGTGTGTTTTGCAGCCCATGGAAGTCCGTGGTGAAGCTGGTGTCCACCTGCAGCCAGTGGAGAACCCCATGCTAGATTGGTTGGATGCCCAAAAGAGGCTGTGACTCCATGGAGAGGAGGCCGTGCTGGCTTCTGAAAGGACCAGTGGGACCATGGAGACAGGAACCCATGCTGAAATAGGTTTTCTGGCAAGGCTTAGTATCAACACTTGAGCAGTCCATTCCTGATCAGCTGTATCCCGTAGAAGGGACCCAAGCTGGAGAAGTTAATGAGGAACTGCAGACTGTGTTTGAGATCCCATGCTGGAGCTGGGAAAARTGTGACCTCATTTCCTGACCCCCTACTCCAGTTAGGGGGAAAAGGTAGAGAAGTTGGTAGTGAGTGAAGTTGACCTCAGAAGGAAGGAAAGGTGGGGGGGAATGTGTTTCTACATCTTTTTTTATTTCTTACTATTCTGCTCAGTTTTCATTGGTAAAAATAAATTTCCTTAGCTTGAGTCAGTTTTCCCTAAAACATTAATTGCTGAGTGATCTTCCTGTCATTATGTCATAAACCCTTAATCATATTTTTGCCCCTTTCGAGGGGCAATGATAGAACAACTCTGTGACTATCTTGCAGTTAGTCAAGCTTAAGGCTACACAGATGCTTATCACTTACATTGACTAAGTTGGGTAAGCAAGCTAAGGTCCCTTTCTAATACCTTGTTTTTTCTTCCATTATCTTGAATGTCTATGTGGATGGTTTTGGTGCAGATGGCTTTTTATGTGCATGGTTAGTAGTGTATCATAGAATGTCCTGAGGTGGAAGAGACCCACAGTCATAGAATCGTAGAGGCTGGAAAAGACCTTCAAGATCATCAAGTCCAGCATTTAACTGAAAACCACAATTTCAGCTAAAAAATAGCCCAAAGTGCCACATCCAGTCATTTCTTGAGCACTTCCAGGGGTGATGACTCCACCACTTCCATCCTTGTGGGTTTTCAGAACTCCACTGGATTTGGTAGAGTGGAAGATTCAGACCAGTTTTGATAAGAAGATTGGACTATGTGAGCTCTGGAAACCTTTGTTCTAAAACTGTCTGATTCAATGATTCTTACTAGGAGTAATATACATGGGTATGGATTTACCAAGGAAAAATTATGCCTGACCCACGTGATTGCCTTTAGTAAATAATAATTGGATTTGCAGTCGAGTGGAGGTGTAGGTGTCATTTATCTCCTCTTGAACAAGGCTTTCAAGACTGTCTCCCACCCTGTTCCTGTATCAAAGATAGAATGTGTTTCTGCTGGTGGAGCTGCTCTCTGCATGGACTAGAGGAACAGATGATGGAAACCTGAGGAATTTCAGCAATGTCAGATGCCCTATCTTGGCCCACCACTTATGGTAGGGCTGGCGAGAAGTTCTGTGGGGTGACCGTAGGCCCTGGCGGGCATTGCTCTAGGATGTGTGGCAGAGCTCTGATAGGGTGAGATTTGTCCACCCCTGCTCAGCACACTTTAGATCTCATCTTGACATATCCGGTTCAGGATCCTTGTGTAGGCAGAGAGAGGGACTGAATTCGGCAGAGATCATGGAGATAATGGGGCCGAGCCCCTTTCCCTGTGAGGAGACGCTGTGGTTTCTAGGACTGTGCAGCTGGGAGGAGGGACAGCTGAACAGTGGTAGCCAGTAGCAGTCCTGGCACCAGTGGGAGGGGATGAAAAGGCATAGCCAGGTGCTTCGCAGGAGTTCATGGAAAAAGAGCTAAAGCCTAGTGATGGAGAGAACGCTTTTGATTATCAGGAGAGCTCAGTAAAGTGGTGCCTTCCCGATCTTGGGAGGTTTTTAAAGCCGAACTGAAGCAAAGCCTAGAGCAACCTGGTCTGACTACATGTCTGAGCTTCCTTTGAATGGGAGGTTGAACTTTAGGTCTCTGCCAGCCTTGGTTATCCATGTGTCCTCTAAATTTTACGGACATTCTGTGTGGATACACAGTTACCTTTGCTTAGGGTGAATGCTGAAGACTGAGGAACAGTTTAGGTAGTGTTTAATTTAATTGTTCTGATATAGCTGTTGCATTGTAACTATCCTATGGATATTTAGTTTCAATTGATAAAATTTTGGATTTGTATCTGATACAAGGGCAACAGACTTCTAGTCTATCTGGAATAGCTGATTTGTGCTTACATTCAAAGTATGTTCTGTGCTTGTAATGATTCTCTGTAGTAGTTTTTCCTTTTAATGTGGGTAAAAAAATAATTACCTGATGAGAGATACAGTATAATTACAGTGTGTTCATGTCAAAACTGTCCAGGAGGGAGCCTTACCTCAGTTTGCTGCATATTGGGTAGAACTGAGAGGGCTTAGGTTTATATGTACAGATAAGCTGATACATCTAGATCCGCTGGAGTTATTAGCCATGCTCAACAGATCTAAGTACATTTGGAATTGTTTGCTGTAGGAATATTTTTTTTTTTTTAAAGCAAGATATCACCTCTAGTTTAATGAGTGTTCATTTATTATATGGACGCCTATTGTCTCAAAATGCCATAACATCTATTCTAAAACTTTACATACCATACCAGCATCAGTGTTTTTTTCTCCTGCACTTTCAGACATATAATCCACGAGTGTATGGGCATACCTCACCGCTTAACTGTGAGGAATTTGTGTTCACTGATCTATTAATGTAGCTATTAATTTTGAGTTTTCCTGCCACAAATGGCGTTTTTTGTGGCACATGCGGTGTTGCTTGTATCCAGGCTTTAATTCCGTCTGTTTTTTAAAGTGGCAAGATTCTGAATGTATGACACTGCTAGCATGTCTTGAAATTTGAGTATTTTCCATGTATGTTTCCTCAGTGCTTATTGCAAAGGATTACACTTAGGTTTTGAACAAGTACCAGCTTTTTTGGTTTTTTGAGGAAGCCATTCCAAGGGACTGGAGGTGAGTTTACAGTAAACTGAAATATTTGAGAATTTGCAGTGGCCATCAGTTTCATTGCTGTGCAATAAACCGACTCCTGATTCCTCTTTAATGTAGGTTCATATGTGCTTGTGAGTACCTGCATATTCCAGCTTACAGGGGAGGTTTTCACTTCAAGTGTTCCAGCCCCTAACTAGAATTACTATTTGTAGTCTCACAGGTTGGTCTTCTGTTTGTTTTACTTCTGCTTTTGCATGAAATGATGGGAAGTTAATGGATAATTTTGTGTTTTAAATCGTATTTGTGAGACTGTGAACATTCCTTTTGAGTTGTCTCATTTTCAATTCAATGAAATATACTAAAACTGCTCCCAAGAATACATGCTCTCAGAGTACACATATGCTGTGCCGTATGGAATGGTATATTTGTTGCAGCTTTAAGAAATGTCTGTAACCCATTCTTTGTGCAGGACCAATGAGTATTCACCATTTCTTGGCTTCAAGCCCAAAAGACAAAGTGATATGGTAGGCTTCAGAGAGGGAAGCAAATGCTTTAATGCTTGCATCTGTTGTTAAATACAACAAAAATATGGGGGAGGATGGAGAGGGCGTAAAAAGTAGTATGCTGTCCTTCCTAGTCCTAAGTATATTTTTTAAAATCTCTCTTGCAGAGTGAAATTTAGTGTCATATGACAGAGCCAAAATGTTGGATGACATCAAGAAGCGATTTGAATTTCCTAATGCAGTTGTTCAGTCACAGGTAATTTTTGAAAAGCATTAAGACAAGTCAAGTTGTTTGTGGAAATGTTTGTTCCRACAGCTGCTGCTTATCTGCCTATCTGGTTTTTTTTCCAAGTCAGAAAACCGAAGAAACAGACTATTTCTAAATCACAATAAAATCCTAATTGCCCTCTCTGCATAATTGAAGCACAGGCCATAATTTCTCATCACTATAAAGTCTCTTCAGGAAAATCAGAAACTTTCCATGACTGGAAGGTTGAAGTATGGCCAAGTGGTTTTTAGTGACCTTGTGATCTCAAGAAGCCAGAAATTACCAGATGCTGTGTTTGGGGCTGAAATACTTTGTAATGTTTCATAGAACTACTCTGTTTCTTCCTTGGTGATGAGAATTGATGAAATACTGCAGTCTTGTCTGTCATCAAGCAATAAGTATATGCAGCTCAACTCAGTCCTCTTTATTTTCTGATCCACACATTTGTTCCTCATCATTTTCACCTGAAATTATAATGTACAAAAAGTGTTTATCACAGTATGTTTAATGGACAGGAAAGAGTAATAGCAGTAATAGCCTCTGGTTCTTTACTTGGTAACATACATGTTCTTTACTTTGGTTATTTCTCATTTCAGTGTTAAAATTGTATCTCTTTGGCTGTAAGTTCATTGCTAATTTCCCTGTTTTCTTCCTCTCCTGTTTTGTATTTGGGATTAAATATATACCCATTTGTTTGGTGGAATAAGTTGATCAGGATGCAGTCTGTGCAAGCTGGTGCCTCTCTTGCCTCTTAATTTCAGTCAGTTCACTTTGGTTTAACAGTAATTAGGTTTGAAAGAGAGATCCAAGTCTACTTGTCATCAGCTTGGCATTTGGGAGAGAAAGGCATGTTCCTGAAAGCTGGAGTTCGTCTAAGGTCTAGCAAAGAGTCTTGCACTGCAGATGAGTTTATACCATTAGCCTTGATGAGTAGGACTCAGCATCTTCAAAGCAGTCAATTTTTCTTTAGTGCAGAATGTCCCTGTAGTACACTGTTGTATTGCTTAAATGTCTTGGCTCATTATTGCAGCTGCAAATCATTAAGGTCTGCTAATGTGCTTTGGTTGATTTTGTCCTGTTCTTTGGCTGTTTTGATAGTTTCCACTTGTATTCTGACCTTGGAAAGAATTCTGTAATCTTCAAACTATAATCAGGTCAGGATTCAACTTCATGAGAGATGTCTTCTCTTCCTGGGACCAGCCAAGATATCTGCTCTGCAGAGTGTGTCTACACACTGATCAGAAAAGTGAGGAACTTGAGCACAGATTTGTAGGTCATGAAGATTTACTGCTTAATGAAGTTCTTGAAATGCAGGGAGC
Source organism: Cardinalis cardinalis (assembly GCA_014549065.1). Classification (NCBI taxonomy): domain Eukaryota; kingdom Metazoa; phylum Chordata; class Aves; order Passeriformes; family Cardinalidae; genus Cardinalis; species Cardinalis cardinalis. Next base: position 76,248 of record JACDOX010000083.1, on the reverse strand, counting down.
TAATCTGCATTTTGACTTTTCTGTATAGCTAAGTCACTGCAAAAGCCAATTTTCTATTAATAAGCCCCTTTTCCTGTGTAACAGAAGTGTCTTAAGGATGTAGGTGTGAATTAACTTCTGAAGGTCCTTTTAAGCAGGAAAAAGATGTTGGCTTCCCTTGTAAGTGCGCTGAAAGACATCTGATCTGCCTGGGGAGCAGGCTGTTGCTCTTGTGATGGGTTCATTGTAACCAGAGATAGATGGTTACTTTGACTTGGTCCCATTTTCTCCTTCTGTTTCCTCTAGAGTAAGATTAAGATTTCCAGATAACCTGTCTTTTTAAGTCAAATGTGTTAGAGTACATTTCCTTACTTGTGAAAATCACAGTCCTTGTAGTCTAGGAGTGCGTCAGGTGCTGTCTTTGCAAGAAATACAAGGTCTTATTTAGGTTTGTTATGACAAGTTAGCAACTGGTGCATGACTGAAGTGGAAATAAATCTTGAAAGGAGAAGGAACCTTGAAACACTGAAAATAGTCTGTTCCTGTCTTTTTATATACTAACAAAAATGAAATGCTAATTTTTGTTTTTATTCTTTGCTGGCCTAGTTTGCTTTTTCCAAAAGTAATGATTTGTCATTAGCAGAGAAGAGTAGATTCAGCAGCTGTTCTGGGTGCATTGACAGTCTGAAACATTTTTGTGCTGTTACTATGAAAACATGTCTTTCTGTCTTTCACAAAAATGAGTTTTCTGTATAAGAGTATCAAACATTATGAAACAAGACAGAGTAAGACATTACAAATGAGTCAGAAAACAAAAGTCTAGATTTGAACACCTCATGCCTTTGAGGGTATTTCAGTTCACATTAAGATTTTGAAAGACAGTTTGAGGAAATCAGACTTCTACTAAAATAGAATGAGGAACCTAATCTTTACCTCAAAAGAATAAACCTGAGCTGTTTTGGGGAACTGAAACTTTTTGTTTTGAAGACCTTGACTGTTTAAAGCTTGTTAATGATTTCTGCCATGGAATAGCTTAATGAGGAATAATGCTAATGTCAAATGCCCTATTTGAAGTAAATGAAATATTTCTGACAGGAGCTGTGACAAAGGGATATGCAAAGTGCTTAAGGCAAAACTTGTGCAAAAATTTGGGCAAGTTGCTTAGGTGTGCAGTGTTCTGCTTCTTCTCTTGCTTCTGCTTCCCTATATAGTACAGGATTTATTGATTACTAGTGCTTTTAAGGACATGGAGATCTGTGCAGCAATGGAGGTATAAAGTTTATTGAAGTTGTTGCATCAAAATATCTGCAATTCCTAAGTATGTATGTACCTGTAAAAAGAGGCCTTTGGACTTAGTGGAGCCCTGTGGAAGTTTGTTTTGTGCCTCACCAAAACAGTAAGAGTGAGTATATCAACATTATGGAAATTTTTGACCCTTAAGCATATTTCATCTTCAGTATCCATAAGGTTGGTATTTAGATCATAATGAAATGATCATATACAACAGCATTGTAAAGACTTCTTAATGGAGAATTTAAAAATCATGCATGTGCTTTTTATTTCTTTTAATTTTATTTCTTTTAATGCATCTTTGTGTGGTTTTTGTTTCTTTTTCTCTTTAGGCAGTGGGCCATCTGATTGCTGCAGTACTGAAAGAAAAAGTTTCTTCGAAGAAGATCAGACAAGCTTCTGACCAGGTCTGTGGCATTTTTTCTCTTTCATCTCCTCTTTCATCGTTATTTGATTATTCTATGTGTTTTTTTTCTAGGTTTTCCCATTTTTCACTGTGTAATTTTAATACAATTCTAGAAGTTAAATAAGGTAATTATCAATATGTATCTGGGTATACAGAAATAGTTAAACTCTGGCATCAGAAGAGCAGTTTTACTTCCATTAGAAGACTTAATGGCAGAAGCCTTAATCCTGCAGAATACCTATATCTAGCCATGTTCTGTTTAAGAGAGTTTAATTTAGTTATGTTTCTGAGAGTAAAGTGAGGAGACTGAGATATTGTCTCTTGAGTTGGAAATTTGTTTACATTGCTATAAAAATTTCAAGAAGTATGGCTTTTTATATATCTGCATTGGTGTTATATTTCATATCAGGTAACTAGACCTTGTATTTCTTCAGGAGGGAGCAGGATGTAAAGGCATACTTAGCGTTTGCATTTCAAATGAGTCAAGTTCACTTAAGTGCATGTCTTGTTAACAGAGAGGTAAATGAAATGTTGGCAAATTCAAGTGTCACATTTCCCACAGCAAATGGGAAAGGTGTTAGCTAGAATTTGTTCCTCTGGTTTTTCTCCCCAAAAGCTGACATGTCTAGAAATGAACAGAAGTTGATCTGTGGATTTTTATTCCATAGTCTGGGGACTTCACTCTGACATACCCAGACCTGGAAAGCGCTAAGTTTTGATGTGAGGGAGTATTGGAGGTGTGTAGTTTATCTAACAGGAGCTCTTTCACAGTCATGATCATAATTAAGTTCCCAAATTATGTTCTAGTTTTGAGCTACAAGCTAATATTTTCCCCTTAATGCTTGCTTATATGAGGGTATTAGACTGAAATACAGCAGCACATTCTAATATGCTAGGAGGCAGAAGATTGTGCTGGTTAGACATCTCTTTAGTCTTTGCAGACTCTCTTTATACTCAAGAGCATTTTGCACTGTTGGTTGTTTTAAAACCTTCCTTGTTCTCCAGTTGAAAGTCACAAAGTCAGCAAACTAATCTGTGAATACTATTTTACCGTGAAAACCAGCAGCAGTTTTGATGGTTACTACCAAATCTTCATGCTTACTAGCAAATAGAACTTTATGTGTTTAGTAAAGGCGACTTACCTTTGGATAGCCCTCTGTAAGCCTGTCTTTAGCTGTCTATGCCACACCTTGGTAGCATGGCAGTTTCAGAGTTGTCTCCAATGGCATCCTTATTTTTTAAATCAGGAAGCTGATGATAACCTGCCTGTGGGTGTCCTATCCCTGGGTGTGTTCAGGATGAGGTTGGATGGGAACCTGGGCAACCTGACAGTGAATGGCATCCATTTCCATGTCCAAACTTGGAACTAGATGGTCTTTAAGGTCACTTCCAACACAATCCATTCCATGATTCTATCTGCATAGGAACAGCTGAAAAATTAATCTGCATTACCTTTTTGTCAGAGACAGCAAATGTTATGCCCTACCATGGGCCTAGACATCAGAGGGCAAGAAAGTGGGAGCTGTCCCCACTTTTCCTAACTTTTCTTTGACTTTTTGTCCTGGCTTTCTCAGGAATAGAATCTGTACCCCAACTGCCTCTTGTGCTCTCGAAGGCTTCAGGAGAAGCGACTGAGCTGTTTTTTATTTCAAAGTGTGTTTGAGATAAACAAAGATAAATCAGTCTGATACTTGTGTCCCATGCTTTTGCCTTCAGACTCCTGCTCTGAACCTGCTTTGGGAGAAGTGCTGCAGTGAGAATGTTGCCTTGCGAACAGCCTGCTGTGAGGGCCTGGTGGCACTTGTGGTGGAGAAACATGCTGAGCTTGACTATGTTCTTCATGGAGCTCTCAACCTAATTCCCTCAGCAAGGTAGTGTTTATTGGCTATTTTTTGTCAGCTGGTTGTCAGTCATTGCTTTTCCCTGAAAAATACAGAGGAAGAAGAAAAGTTCTGTGTCAGTATCTTCAGACACACCATGGTATTAAGGACTGCTGCCCTGCCACTCTGATGAAGGATGTTGCTTTCACCTTTGCTATGTGACAGTGTGGGTCTGACATAAAAACTCGTATTCTATGGATGTAAGCTGAAATTGTTAGTAGTTCAGGCTAGTGCTCTAAACTTTGAACTGTGGAACCTCAGAATTCAATGAATTGCTTAGTTTTGTTGCCCCTACCATAGAAAGGGGAAAGAAAATGACAGCAACTTCCATTATGAGGGAATATGTTGTGGTTTTAACCTCAGGCAGCAGCAAGCCTCACACAGCTGCTCACTCACTTTCCCACCAGTAGGACTAGGGAGAGGGTAAAAGATGGAAAATTTGTGGGTTGAAATAAGGAAAATTTAAGAGGGAGAGTGAAAGCTGTGCACACAAGCAAAGGAAAACAAGAAATTAATTCGCTGCTTCCCATGGGCAAGCAGGTGTTCAGCCATCTCCAAGAGAGCAGGGCCCCATCACACATAATGGTGACTTGGGAAAATCACCCCCTCTTCTTTCCCTCAATTTTATATACTGAGCATGATGTCATATGGTCTGTAATGTCTCTTTGACTCTGTCTTCTCCCAGCCTGCCAAGCACCCCCAACTTCCTCTCCTGTGTGGCAGCATGAAAAGCAGAAAAGGCTGTGTGTAAGCCCTGCTCAGCAATAACAGAAACGTCTCTATATAATCAACCTGTGTTCAGCACAAATCTGAAACCATAGCCCCATACCAGCCCCTGTGAAGATAATTGACCCTATCCCAGACAAAACTAGCACAGAGGGAAATAACTTCGTCAGTCTGTCAAAAAACTGATTACTCAAATAAAGTCACCATAGGAATGTGTATTGAGATTAGGAATGCTGCAGTCTGTTTCCTTGTCTGCTGAGGAGGAAATCACTTTGCTTTGAAGCTATTTCCTCCTACACAATTCTGGAAATTGAATGCTTACAACTTGTTGTGATCTTTTGAGCTGGACTGCCTGTCCAACATACTGAGAAAATGCATTTGTGAGGCAAAGAGGCACTGTATATAACATTTAGGGATAGGAAGTGAAATGATGATTGGGGAGAGATTTCCAACCTTGGGGAGACTGGGGAGAAATTTACCAACCTTATTAAGTTCTCTTTTGACTGATAAGTGGATTTCTGCACCAGGTTGTGTAATTCTCTTGCTAGAGATTGGTAGAGTTGTTTTTAGCCAAACCAGCTATTTAGAGCTATGTATGAGGTATGTTATGCTGGTAGACTCAGCACAGAGGCTGCAAGAGCCGTGCTATTCAAGACATGTTCTTTATCGCTTCTCACCTTCACATAATCAGTTTTATGCTAAGGTTTCTCATATTCAGTCTGAGCCAAATGTGAACTTTTTCTAACCATGTGATTTGCTTGTTTATAGCTAGGGAGTTGCTGTGCTGATGCTAATTCTGTGCTGGGTTTGCTATAAATAACTACAGTTTCCTAGAAGAAGTTTTGTAAATACATTTTTATAGTATGGGTAATCTGTGCAAACCACTGTCCTCCAAATGACGACATTTTGGGGCATTTTAGGATTAAGGGAGGATTCTACATAAGTATAGCAAATAAGTAAAAGTACCTGTGATAAGACTGTGAGAACCTGAGTCCTGTGGCATAAGGTAGAGTAAAAATTTTATTAGCTGTGATGCCATCATGATTTTTTGCCTTTTCTTTTTATGTACCTTTTATGTATTCTCAGTATTCTTAGCATACATAGTTGAAATTCTTTGTTATGATATCTTAGCTAAAGTCCTGATATTCTGCTAGGCCAGAAAACCAAACATGCTAAAGGCCTCACAGCTGGGGGCCAGAAAGTCTCTCGTTATCTTGGAAAAACAAGGCCCTTTCTAGAACATATTCTGTAAACTAGGCTTAAGCCCATCTCGGGGGGAACACTTTAGAATAGGGAGATGTCATACCATTCATTTCAGCTCCTCATCAGGGAACCTTTGTCAAATATGCTAATTAGCAAGGTTTACAAAATTGTATACATGATATACTCTGTGTGTGCATTTTGGTCTATTCCACCTTGATTAATTGTTTCACCTAAGGATACTTATTAAATACCAAGATAAAAACCCTTTTATGCCTTAATCATGTCTGGTTCATAATTCTAGGACCAGAGAAAAGGCATCAGCTGTGGCTTGCAGACTAAGAAATTTGAATTTGCTGTTCAGCTGAGGGTTTGCTACAGTATCAACAGTTTGTAAGGTTATGGAATATTAATGCAGCTTTGTACTGCTGAAAATAAAAAGTGTGAAATGGGTTATTTAGAATTAGGTTAACCTTATACACAAATTCAGAGTTACTTATTGCAGGGACTACAATCTTCCCCACTTCTACACTCTTTGAAACTTCTTAAAAAAATTTTTTCATGTGTGAAACCAACACATGACTGATTGCTATACTAAGTGCTGACAAATTATGTAGTAACCTTTTATGTATTTTTGGCTTCTTTCCCACTGCCACCCCCTCCTCCCCCAAGCTGCTACAAATGAAACTACATACACTATGGATTGCAAAGCAGCATTTATGTTGCCTAACCACAGAAGTCTGTGGTTTAAAACATCTGTAGCCTCAGGAGCTCATTAAACTGACAATTTCAAATTGACTCTTTTCAGTGCTAGTACTTTTTTTTTGCCTTGCTTTAGAATTGAAGTCTGCAGTCCATCATTCTGTTCCCTGCCAAATTTTAATCTGTGTGGCTTTGCAGTGCTTGGTACACAGTGTTACTAAAACAAAAATTAGCAACCAGTGGCAACTAACAGAAAGGCATTTGCAACCACTGAGCACTATCAATTCTGAATGGAGTTAGGTGTATATTTTGTTGGCAAAGACCACTCACATTGTGTTCTTGCCTCTCATCTTTACAATTAATTTTGCAGGGGCTAAGTATACCTGCTGGGTTATATTTTGTCAGGTCTATCAAATTATTCACGCTAGAAAAGACATTTTGTTTTTGCAGAGATGAAGATCCCATGTTTATCTGAGTTAATGTGTGTGGTTCACAGTACCTTCTCATTGTATGTATCATTGTACTGTAACTGGCTCTTGTTTTCTTTGATGCCCTAAGAGTTTAAGCTTCATGGAACATCATATTTACATGCATGTTTGTCTGTTTATGCATATATAGGAAATATGTTTACATACATCAATACATATATGTGTGTTTTCATGTTTTTAGGATTGGTTTTCAGCATTTTGTTTAGATGATGGTGGGAAAACACTGCCTGTGTTCAGTAATGAACTAGGATAAATAATCAATCTACTGAAAATCCTGTGGAAGAATTAATTACTGTAATCTTAAAGACACTGTCAGAAGGATTTCTGTGTAGCATGTTTTCAGAATGTTTTTATTACTGAGCATCCATGCCTGTAGGAGATGGGAAATGGGATGAAAATCCTTGCAATATGACATGCCTTTGTGTTGCCTCTGTCCAGGAGATGAGTGCAACGCCTAAAGCATCTCTTCTCTCCCCACTTCCTCCTTGGGAAATAGGACCAGGAGTACTGAAGTTTCAGAACGGGGGAGATGGTTTTCTTACCAAGTATTTTATGGTTCATTTCTTTCCACCTTGCTGCAGTTACCCAATTGAAGCTGGGAAATAAACTTGCAAACTCCCATTTCACTGGCTTTTTCTAGCAGTGAAGAATTTAAAAGGTTGTTCTCTCTCTCCCTCCCCTACACCTATCCAAAAATCTCCTTCCTCCTCTGTGTTTTAGGTTGACTATATTGGGATTTAGAAGACTGTGGCACATCTTAGTGTTGCTCTGCAGCAGAGTTTTGCCAAACCTCAATGTCTTCTTGTGTTGTCGGATTTCAGTATTTTGAGAGCCAAATGTCACAACAGCCAGTCATTTTAAAGATTACAGATGCATCTTATAATTGGTCCACTTTTGAAAGAGAGAGAGAAATACAAGCATATTCTATCACTTTTGATCTGGGTCAATGCTCTCCAGCACAGAAGAGAGAATATAGTACTTTGCCTTTATCTAAACTATAAAAGTAAGCATTTAATGGTGGGGAGATCCACTGTGGGACTTTCTAGATATTCCCTGGCATGCCATACTACTTTATAGAAAAGAGTCTGTCTGCAGGTGGTGACAAGTTTGGTAAAGGTTTTATGGTTAAAAATGCTGTTTGCCTTGTATTCCATTCTTGTAATATATGGTAGAGGCAACCTGTAAAAAGTTTTAATTGATGGACGAATATTCTCTTTGCTGTTTTGTTCATTATGTGAAAAGAAAATAAAGACACATAAATGCACAACTTGCCCGGAACAATGTGGGAATATGTTAAGAGATGTCCTTAAGTAGAACTCAGGTCTCAAGCATCAATTTTGTTCCTTCTCTTATGTACTAATCAATTAATGTAGCTGGATACTTGATGGTAACTCGCTTATTTTTGTCAACAGGAGTGTGCACGGTTTAGTAAAGACTATTTGCAAGTTAATACAAATTCAAGCTGTTCAGCTGGGAAAAGATGGAGATGAGTCTGTTTGGAGTCTGTATGGAATCAGGTTAGTTTTACATTCTTTATTTAGAAACAATAATAACTTCCTGTCTGATTTCGAGGAAAAAAAAAAAGAAAATTATTATGTTAATACTGGATTTTGATCTTACTCTTTTTTTGTGTATTTTGCTTTGTTCACACTGCACATTTAATGAAGTGCTGGCACAGGCTGCCCACAGAGGTTTTGGAATCTGTCCTTAGAGATAAAAGAACCTGACTGTATGTGATAATGGGTAGCCTTTTCTAACTGACTGCTTGAGCATGTGGGTTGAACTGGATGATCTGAGTGGCCCCCTTTCAACCTAAGTGATGATCTGATTCTGTGGTTTTTGGTTGGTTTTTTTTTGGTTGAAAGTTTTAAGGAGTTTTGATATAAGAATAAGATTGCCACCATAAGCTCAAAAGGGACAGTGGCAGTGGGGCAATGGGAGGAGGAGGGGGGAGAAAACAAGTACTAGTACTTGTTCAAATACTGGATGACTTCTAATATTTCTTTTAATAAGTATTTTATTTTAAAGCTATGAATTGCTTCCTTCTCACTTGTTTTTCCTGCTTTGTTCTTATTACAAAAGTCAACTTCCCAAATTTCTTTGTTGTTAAGGTGATTGACATGTAAAAATAAAATACTTAAAGATGTAGAGATACTTACCTAAAGCTTCTTGGCGTGCAATATCAGACTTTTGAAGAGGACATCCTAGTGACTTCATCCATTTGTTGAGAAACCATGAGTCAGTACTGACATTAAAAGCCTCTGTTGTACCTTTCCTGGAGAACAGAAAAGCTTGGTAGATGTTGTAAATGCTTTTCAAGCTACTTTTTATGCAATTAAGAGTTACCGTTGTAGGAGGCTGTAGCTATAATGGCTTAAGGATATAAAATGCATTATTTGAGACACAGGAATCATGTCTTCTATTGAGCAAAATGAAATAGTGAAGAAAGTGAAACAAGCTTTTTGGTGAGCTGGATGTGTTTGCATTCCTGAAATTCTTCATGTGGCTATATCAGTTCTCTTTACAAAATCCCTACTTGTATAGAGCAGTTTTAAATGAAAGGTGGGTAACGAAGACAGAATTCTTTTGGAACCTTTTTTAAAAGCTTCTGGTAGAAGAAGCTGAGTTAAAGGAACCTAATTCTGGCTTCGTATGAAAAGGAGGTGAGTGGAATAAAGAAATAGTCTCTGCCCAATTGAGCAAAGAAAAGTTACTACATTTTTTCACACTCACTGAAGGAGAAGTTACTGGTAACATACAGTGAAGATGAAATTTGGTGATTCAGAATGGTATAAAGTAAAGTAATAGAGAACTAAAAATAAGCAGACTTTTATTTAGCCAATATAATTTTTGTTTTCCCTTTTGGTTACAGTTAGCTTTAATAAAGAGAAATGATTGCTTGACATAGGGTCAGAACCCTGAGATTTTGAAACCTGACTTCTGGTTTTTAGCATACAGAACAACCTATCTATTCATTGTAATGTAACAATTTTTGTAGTTGTGCTCCATGAAATGCCATTAAAACCTGATTTTTTGGTAAGGAATTGAAGAATGTATACAGTAGCTCACCAACAATAATCTCCCATTACAGTGTTCATATATTATGCTGTCAACTGTGCAAAAGTATTCCATATGGAAATCATCAATGAAAAATCAAAATGCAACAGTACATTCTCAAGTGGTTTGTTATTGTCACCAGTATTACAGGGTAATAAATAAATGTGTTTTAGGCCAATGTTAATTCTGGACAATAGAATTAATTTTATAATACAGCTTCTTGGGATGACACAATATCATGATCAGTTCCTGAAAAGAAATGGAAGAAAATTAATGTATTGCAGATTTGTGCATTTTATTTTATAGTGTTTCCCTGGGATGGAGTTAACTTTCTCCATAGCAGCCATCTGCAACCAGAACAGTGTTGGTAACACATCAGGTTTGGCCTCTGCTGAGCAGTGCTTGTTCCTCCAGCCCATTGCCATCCCTCAAAGGGCCATTAAGTCCCTTTGGAGGGGGCATAGCCAGGATAGCTTACCCAATCTAACAAAAGGGATATTTCATATTGTATGACACTGTGCTCAGGAGTAAAAGCTAAGCGGAAGGAGCTGGCAGTGTATTTATTGTTAAGGTGTTTGTCTTCCAAAGCAATTGCTGTGCATACTGAAGCCCTACTGCACAGAAAGTGGCTAAACATTGCCTGCTTATGGAAAGTAAAGAATATTTTTAAATTCTCCTTGCTTTCTTTTCTGGCCTTTGCTTTCCTTTAGTAAACTGCCTTTTTTTTAACCCAGCAAGGGCTCATGTTAGCATTCTCATTGCAGGTGGTTTACGATATATATGTACAAAAAATTGAATATTATTTTTTTCTGAAGGCTATTAGCCTTTTTTAATGAACTAGTATTTTCTGATATTATTACTGATTCATCATGCGTGATTTTACTGTTTTAAAGTTATGGAGAACAGCTACTTTTCTGAATTCAAGATTCAGAGCAGGTAGCAAGATGCTTTAAAAAATATATATTTGATGGAGTGAAGTGCTGTTCCTGGAAGGACCAGCTTTCTGTAAGGGCCAGGGTCACATCTGCATACACAGAAAGGTGTGTTGAGTGGACGCATTATTTCCTCATACAGAAAAAGTCTGTCACTGAATTTGTCCTTTCAATCAGATTAGAGCTCACTTCTGTTCAGAGATGTAACAAAAAAGTTCAGATGACCTAAAAGTTAAAAAGAATGTATGTTTTATTGTTAGCCCTCACAAAGATTTATCTTTGTTTGCCTGGACATTTCCATATTATGAGAGGGTAACCACTATGTTTGCTTGTGTGTTTTGCTTTATCCTCAACCCACTAGTGGTAATTTAGGGTAGTGGTGATGTAATGTCATTTAAAGGTGCATGTTTTACAGTGCTATTCTAGCAATTCTTAAGATGGTGTTGACAATAAATTGCATCTACACACCTCAGTTTTCTTTCTGCTAATAGCATTATCAAGTGGAACATTCTTGGTTTGCACTTTCTAGTGCTTCATTATTAATTACTGTTTATTGTGGAGCTTAGCTGACTTATTTCGTCATCCAGTTCAGTGCAGTTTTATTAGTTTCAGAACATACAAGATCTGTAATAAAAGGTTTGCTTTTTTTCCAAAATAGTATGCCATTTTAATTTGAAACTTGATGTGTAAGTACTGACTTTAGGAAGATTCCCCTGGCTTTGGTGTCATTGCAGCATTTAAATGATGAATGGAGACGTATTCTCTTGATGAGGAAAGGTGGTTTATTTTTAAAATATGACAAAGTTATTGAAATAAGAAGCTGCTCTATAACTCTGTATGTCTTTACAAGGCCTGTGTGTTTTTAAGGTCCTGGCATTGCATGTGAACAGTTTTTCTAGCTTACTGCCTGATAAGTATCTGGACTATGATGTCACTAGATTCAGGTGCTAGACAAGCAACAACTTTTTTGCCTCTTCCGTGCTGTCATTTTTGGAAAGCTGCAATGAAGCAATAACCTTATCTTTTCTAGTCTTTGTGCACAGATTGTAAAAGACTCTAACTTCAGTAAAATATTTACAGGATCTAGGAAAGTGGACATATGAAGAATGTTAAGTAAGTTGACACATTTTTGAGAAATGAATGTGAGAAGTGACAGGCTTCTACCCCCAAATATGAGGGCTAGACCTGTAATATGCGTAGTTTGTGTTCTTAGTAGATGGCATCTGTTTTCTGAAACATATTTCAAGTAGTCCATAGCATCAGCCAGCTTTCTGAAAGAACTTTTGTCTTCAGATTATTTATTTCCCTGAAAAGAAACACATGTCTTCAGAAGAAAAATTATTTGAGCAGAAGGGGAGCCAGAATTAAAAACAAAAACCTGTGTTTTTTGCTGTGTTGTAACCACATAGCAAAGAAAACAAGAGTCATAGGTATGTAAATACTCTTCAACCAGCTTTCATTGTTTGGTGGGCCTTTGATTCAACTGATGGCTATGTAATTCTTTGATTATCTTCACAACTAGTTAGTTGCCCATGACTCAAAAAATGTTAACATTGAGAATGTTAAAAAAACATAATAAGGAGCACCTATTTTAATTTAAGAATATGTCTGCTAGATGTTTTTTTCATAAATAGTGTTTGCTAGGCATAGCATAACTCTAAAAATTCCTGATTATAGTAGGTATTACCTCTTTAGTTTAGCTAAGGGAAGCCTTAATGTACCATCACATTGTGCATTTCAAATTTGCCAGGCAATGGGAAAAATTAGGTTTTTATTCTTTTAGGTGTTCTTTCAGATCTCACTCAGTTCATTTGTAACTGAGTTGGTTCAGTGCTGCTTAAGATGAAGCCCATGTTGTATTGCAGTATGGAGTATGGTATTGGATATGAGTGTGTCTCAGTGAATGTTGTCTTCTCTAATGAAAAGACTGTTGGAAATTCTGGCTTTTTGATCCTCAGAAGTTTTTAAGCAATGGTAGTAAGGGAAATAACATTGTAAATTGTTCCTAAAAGGCATATCTGACTCTCACTCATGTAGTGTCTGAAGCTGAGGCAGTGTCTCTTGAGAGACCACTTCAAGGGAGAGCTCTGAAATCATCCACTGCTCTGTAGGCCAAACTCCTTTAAGGTCTTGTTGATGTGTAGCACAGATTTGTTGGACCTGTGAGCTGGAAAGATGGTTAACCAAACTGAAGGTGGTGGTTTGCAGCAGATTTATGCTGCCTTTCTCTGTTTGCCTTTCAACTTACAGCATAGAATGGTTTGAGTTGGAAGGGTCCCTAAAGATCACCTAGTTGCAGCACCCCAGTCCCAGACAGAGACACCTTCCACTAGACCATGTTGCTCAAAGGCTCATCCAGCCTATCCTTGACGTGTAGGGATGGGGCATCCAGAACTCTGGTCAGTAAGTTACTCTGGTTAAATGACTTTGGTTTTGTTTCTGACAGAGCAGGTTATGTACTTCAGGCTTCCCACCTTCCCAGGTTTTCCTCCACCTGGAGGAAATTTTAATCTCCTTTCAGAAGTTTTGAGAAATTATTTTCTTTTGATAGTGTAGTGATCTTAGCAAAGCTCTTAAAGTGAGTTGGTAAAAGGAAGAGGTTAAATTGGCTATTTGGACAGCCACGCTTATAAGATATTTGTTTTGCATACGTCTTTTCTGTGTTATAGATATAAATGTGATGTCTTTGTCTTTCAGGAGCACTCCTCATCCATTAATCACTGTCCTAGAAAATAGACCTGATTGCTGGCCAGTTGTACTACAGCAGATAACTGCATTTTTCCATCAGTGTCCAGAAAGGTAAATAAATGAAAAAATTTTAAAAGCCTAGCAAATGTAGACAGCTGAATTGTATCACTGTAACTGTTTTGTTGAAGGCAAACAAGCTGTAAGAATTCTGTCTTTTGTGAAAGATACTTGTAAAATGTAATTATACATTTACAATGTATATATTTATAATTTTATGTATAGAATGTATACCTATTTATAATTTATAACTCACAATTTAAGACAGTATAAATAATAATTATTAAGTAAATACTGGTATAATCAATTAAAATCAATTTCATAGCTTTTTATCAACTATGTTGATAAATCTTGTATGGATATAGAATAATTGGTGTGAAACTGATAGCATATTTGGCTTATCAGCTTTGCAAAAATTTTGACTGCTTAGTCATAAGAAGTGAATACAACTGTAACTCATCTATACAAAATGATGGGATGATGAAGGAAAGGTAAAGATGATTAAATCGCCAGAAAGGATGAGGTCTTGAAAAGCAATGTGTCCCTCTGATTAAAAAATATAGAAAAAAATCAGTTGGACAACCTTATTATCAAGCATAATTAAAATGACCAAATACTCCACAACCAACAATCTCAGCCTTTTCTTCATGTTACCACTAAGGAATTTGTCCAATAAAACTTCAGTGTAAGACAATGAATCTGTGGCATTCTCAAAGAGAACTGTTTTCTATGATTTTACACCTGTATGTATGCTTTTCAGGTAACAATATCCCTTATTTCCTGTTTTCTGGAAGACTAATAACAGAATAATAGAGCAGAGAAATTGGCTTCTCTGTTCTCTTGCTCTTTGTAAAGAAACAAGTTAATTTCTTAAATTTCTGGTGCGGTTAGACTACATGATCAATAGTAAGACTTTCAAGCAAAAGTATGTTTTGCTCAATTTAATTGATCATGGTCTTTTTCAAATGTTGTTAATTCTTTCACTCAGCTGCTAAATCTGTGACTCGCATAGAGTCCCCTCAGATGTATAAATGGAGTGAACTGTAGATTTTTTGCTGAGTGGCTTCTTTTGAATTAAAATAGGAGTTTTGCTTGGTGGAAATGAAAATATAGGTGTTCTTCTTGGTGCTGTTTGTTCAAGATTTCTGTAGGTAAAGTGCTAGACTGAGAATGTGGAATCACAGAATAATTTAGGTTTGGAAATGCCCTTCAGAACAGAGTCCAGCCATTAACCTAATGCTATCAAGTCCCCCACTAAACAGTGTCCCTAAGTGTGATGTAAATAAGCTATGTTAATGTGACCTATTACTGAATTCTTTCTACAGTTTTGCAACAAGACTGAGTCTTGATGCAAAACTGTTGAAGCTTGTTTAAAACAGAGTTTTGATTTCCTGTTGATGTTCTGGATGGTAGGAAGGCTCTGCAGAGGGATTTGGACAGACTGGATTTATTGGGCTGAGGCCACTGGTATGAGGTTCGACCCCAAATGCTGGGTCCTGCACTGTGGTCACAACAATTCCATGGAGGGAAGAGCTGAGGGAAGAGTGGCTGGAAAACTGCACAAAGGAGAAGGACCTGAAGGTGCTAGTTGATAGCATCTGAGCATGAGCCAACATGTGCCCCTGTGGCCAAGAAGGCCAATGGCATCCTGGCTTGCATCAGAAATAGTGTGGCCAGCAGGTATGGGACTAGGAAATGTACTTGGCACTGGTGAGGCTGTGCCTCAAACCCTTTGTCCAGTTCTGGGCCCCTCATGACAAGAAGGACTTGGAGGTGCTGGAGCAAGTCCAGAGTCGGGCAATGGAGCTGGTGAAGGGTCTGGAGCACAGATCTGATGAGGAGCAGCTGGGGGTGTTTAGCACAGAGGAGGGGAGACTGAGGGGTGACATTATTGTTCTCTGCCAGAAAGGAGGAGCCAGGTGGGGGTCATCCTGTTCTCCCAAGTAACAAGTGACAGGATGAGAGTAAATAGGCTCAAGTTGCATCAAGGGAGGTTTAGATTGGCTATTAGGAAAAATTTCATCATGGACTTGTCATGTAGCAGTCTGCTCAGGGAAGTGGTAGTCACCATCACTGGAAATATTCAAAAAGACCTGTAAATGTGGCATTTGACATGGTTTAGCAGTGGGCATGACACTGCTGATTAGACTTGATCCTAAACTATTCCATGATTCTATATTTGTTACTGTATTGACCATCATCTTCATTTGATTGTTTTAGTAATGTTAAGGACCGCTTGTGTTCCTAACATGGTCAAGCCAAAATATTTGTTCTGTGATAATATTTCACGGGGGAGCCATGTTGATCAAAACAGTTCCTATTTCACTTAATTGTGTTAAGACCATTCTGCAAAAACTGATAAGTAAAGGATGACTCCTTTTTACTGAAACTATGTTTTATGTGTTTTAAAAATATATTTCTCAGAATGGCACATTAGTCTGTTATGACATTCAGCAAGGAAAGTCACTTTCTTGAATTGATGAGAAAAAAAAGAATTTAAAAAATTGCACTTTGAGGTATGGTTACGGAATTGGGTGTCATGATAGTACTTAGTTATGGCAAGTCCAAGTTTTTTTGTGAGATTTTGTAATGTCCTTCTCAACACCGTTCTGTTAACTGGGTCTTGTGGATTTTTGCAGGTAATGTTAAATTCCTTAGGTTTCCTTGTAGTTAGACTTTCAGTAGAAAGCATTCTTGACAAACTTATTTCTTGAACTGCAGGGCAGAGGCTTCCTGTGTTGGCATAATGGCTTCATTTCTAAGATACCTCTATTGTGAACCATCCCAGTTACGGGAACATGCTGAACTGCGAATGGGTTTACTTAAGATCTTACTGCAACCTCATGGGCCAAACCACAAAGAAGCACCCTCCATCCTGGAATGTGAGATTCTTCGACTTCTGTGTGATTTGATTCCACACTTGCAGGTACAGCTGTTGCCTGTCCCTACCTTTTACAAACAGATATTATCAAAAATAGCAATAGTATTATTATTATTGTTGTCTTTCAAGTGTGCAAATATAGCATTCTTTTCCATTTTCATAGATGCAKTTTGTTGGTAATATATAAATCTAACAAACTGTCTCATTCTGGTAGAAGACAAGACTTTATTTGTTCAAATCTGATACACCTGCTAAGATAGGAATTGAAACATGTTTACCGTAATTACTTCGGTTTAGTTGCCTCAGTAAACATATAGCAAACTTAGAAAGACAGCCATGAGAAAATTTTCTTAAATGGCAAGATATTTGCCAAAACCATACAGTTTTAACTTGAAGTGGATAATATTAAAATTAAACAAACTATATGAGAAGCATGATCTAAGTACTTCTGGATATTCCTTTCTCACTCTTTATAACAGAGTGATTAGGGGGTCTGAACACAAAATTTTGTTGTTCTGGAATGTGCTGAAGGTTTTGAATGTTTTTTAAGTTGCGCAGTGAAACATGATAGGAGCTAGGGATTTAATCTTACAATCCCCTTTGGTTACAGGCCTATGATGTTGGTTAAACTTAAAAGCTCTGCTTTTCCTCATGCTTTACTGTGATACCAGTTAAGCTTCTTGTACCTATCTTTTCCTTCTTTTTTTGATATTAGGACAAAGCTTCAGATAGATGTGTTCATCCAAACATGAGGTGCTTTGTCCTTATTGCTATGGAGAGAGGGTTCATTAATATGACTAATGTAAAGCTAAGTAGGCTTCTTATAAGGATATTTAGTAGCATCTTTCTGCTGTGGCATTTTACTAGAAAAGTCTTCTTTGTTCTCACAGCTATTTTTCACAATCTTTTGGAAGACATATAGCTTCCATTATACATGTTTATCTTGGTTCAGGTCTATTCCTTATGATGATGGTACATGCTGACCTTTTCTAGTCACAGAGAGGTTTCTGATTTTGTCTCAATTTTACCCAGGCTTCAATATAACATTGTGTTTTAAATGTATGACCAAGCTTCAGACTTGAAACCGTTTAGCCGTAAAAATGGCACTGAATAAAACTTACAAAGTTAGTTATGAACCTTTCTTTCCTTCATACATGTTTGCATTTATTTTTTTAAAACAAGAAATCAGTTCTTTTTTTTAAACAGAAATCATATTTTTGAACTTGTATTAATACTTGAGCATTTTTGTCTTGCCTGAGATGCAGCTTCCACAATGGAAGGTACTTCCTTCAGGAAGCCTGTTTGATGGACTGTTTTGTAATCTGTCAATTCCTTCCTCTTCTTTCTCTGAACGTCAGCTTGTTCTTATACTTTCATTTTAGCATAGCTTAATTTAATCCCCTGTGTAATATAAATGCTGGAATGTTTCCATGTCATTTTGTCTGACAGTTTCAATCAAGCTGTCAGAAGTACAGCTTTTCACTTGTAGATTTTTCTGCTGATCAATTCAGTGAGATTTCTGCTTAGAGCAGATTATTTATAGAAAAAAAGGGAATAAAAATCAGGGTGTGATGCTTAATGCTGGCTCCAGAGTTTGGATTGGAACAGTGCGTTTGTCTGGAAGTAGAGTTTTCAAGAACAGAAAACACTACACTGTCATCCAATACATGGGGACTTTCTGGAGACAATCTGCTTCTTGAAACCTCTTTAGCAAGCATTTAGATATGGAGATACTGCTTTAGGGTATCACACTTCAGCTTTTAGTTTTTGTGGTAGATTGCATGGTGTTCTAGAATCGAGTAACACCACTGCCTTTCTCTTTTGAGACAAATGTTAAAATCCTAGTTATTTTGTAAAGGAAGTATTGTAGAGCCAGGTGTTTCTGTTATAGGAATGTTTACTTGCTTAATGAAATTCCCACTCACTTTTTTGTGCTGTTGTGGAAGCCTGAATAGCTGAGTTAATTGCTGTTGCTTTTGAGTAAAGAGGGATTTTTCTCATCAGCTACCGAGAAATATTTTAATTCTTTCACATGTTTCTCATTTTACTTCAAAATATCAAACAGCAGTTCATAAGTTGTTTTTTTCAGAGAAGTTGAATAAGGGATTCCTGGCATTAGTTTGTACAGATGTTTCTTCAAAGATTTGGTACTATGCAATAGAAACATAGCAGAACTAATAGAACTAATTCCAAGTTCTGCGTAGACAAGGAAGGGCACCTAAATCATGATGTGTTTTGCCTTTGTTTTGTTTTAACCACTTTTTTGCAGCTCAAAGACTTACTGCAAGTCACAGAAGCCTTGTTTTTCCTGCAAGAGCTGTTCCTCAGCCTACTACGCTATCCTTTGTTTTGGGAAGTTCAGTTATCACAGCTTAGTCTGCAGCTGTTATGCTTCTGCGAAGTGTGTTTAAATGTGACAGGAGAATGCTCTTCTTTGATCACCCTAATAGAGGACAGCTTTGAGCTCCTAAAAGAGGTAAGAGTATATGGTAAAAATGTAAAATAGTTTTATTAAATTTAAAGATTTTCATGTTTAAGGCAGTAAAGACATTAATACATGACATTCACCTGACGGTGACCAGTGTCGATTTCAAAAGTTTCTGATTTTTTCCCCTTTTTCAGAAGGTAAAAACTGGTTCTGTATATATCAATTCTGTATATACTAATCTTTTAGTACAAAAATTTGTTTAAAGCAAGTTACAACAGTTTGGACAAAGTAACTAAATGTTTTAATTACTTAGTTAAAGTGGTATTTCCGCACAGCTATATTCTTCATTGCTCTGTCACTGCATGTGCACTTACTATGATTCGTGAAGAGAATCTTACAAAGTTTTGGTAGTTTCCTGTTTGTTCTGTTAACTGTCACTGAGAAGCAGAAGAGACTTGGAACTTTTTCCTTTTTTCCTCGTAGGTACTTCCAGTGGACCAGTATATAGTTGGGCTATCACTTCTACTTCTGCAAACTCCAGAAAGTCAGCAAAAGTCTGTCTTGAGTCTAGGTAAAACTCATCTTGTGAAAGAGGAATCCACACTCTTAAAACTGTGTCTTTGCTTCTTCATATTTATGAAATAAGCACAGCATTCCCCTGGAAATGGATTGGGTGGTGAAATGGGCTTTCTTTTTAAGCAGATTTTTTTCTGAATTTAAAAAGTAATGGCAGTAAAAATAATTTTTCCTACTGCACTGACTTATTCCATTGATGTTACTGTATTTTATGCTCCCTGCTGTCTTGGACCTTATTGGTTTCATTTTTAGCCAACAGGATATTCTTAGCTGATGTTCATGCATCCAGAGTGGTTTCTTATTACAGGTATTGAGAGCAGGCATGATGATCATCATGGCAGTGTTTAGCTGTGCTTTTGACTTAGCAGTTTTGATTAGTGTAGTTATTCCAGTAAAAACAAAGGTCTGTGCTACATTTAATTTTTTTTTTTTTGCTGCCATCAGGTACTTTGCCATAAACAACAGAAATGTTTGTGTCTCTAAATTAAAAATGGCAAAAAAATCTTTTACTCTTTATATACACATACAGTAAATCTGGGGACCTTTACTTTGCTCAAATGGAGTGTTTCCTAGAAATGCCTATGTCATGCCTAAAGGTGCCAATGTTCTTTCCTTTTTTTCCTACTTGACCTTTGTTTTTCCTCATCTTCTCTTAAATAGCCTACAAGCTCCTTTCATGTTCAGAAACCCAGGACATCCCAACCACAGCCCTTACTTTGGTGATGCCTGCGCTACAGATCTTATCTTCTACAACAGTTGGAGATTGCCTATCAGGGGATGTTTCTGGAACTACCAGGCAGCAGCTGGCTGCAAATCTTTTGGGAATATTAAAGGAGAAAGGTGTGAAGGATAAACAGGAATTGGTAAATTGATAAAGTTTCTTTCCTTTTTGGGGGGCAGGTAGGGGAGGCATTTAAAATTTTTTTGCACGAAGCCTAGCTGCTTGGGAAAGACTCTGCATGTATGAATTTCTTTGTGTGATGCATTCTATGGGAATGCTTGAAAATATGTATAGTCCATAAAACTAGAGCAGTGGTGAAGTGTAAGTTTGTTTCTTTGCTGGCTATTGGTTTTATTTAGCAAATGAGATTTTTTTATTTAAGAGACCGTCTAGATTTAAGAATTCACCTGTATTACTAAGCAAGTAACAGAATTTAGCAGAAATCAAGGTTACTTATATTTACTCTGTTTCTTTCAGACTTGTTTATTCTCTGCATCTCTTTTTCCTTACTGCTGTGTGTGACTATTATGTACTATTCTTTTTACCTTGGCTGAAGAGAGTTACATAGCACCTAAGTGTCAATTAACAAATTTTGTCTCATAAACCTGAATCTTTTATATGTTCTTTTGGGGTTTTTTGGGTTTTAGTTATTTACTTGTGTCCCGCTTCTCTGCCATCTATTCGTTTATCTGCGCTGTTCCAAGAACAGGTGACAGCAAATCTCTTTGATCAAGATGTGTCTACCAGTGGGGTAGCTAAGCTCCCTTACTGCTTTACACCCCTGTTTTGTGTAGAGAGGGTGTGATGTGACAAGTTGGAGCCAGATATAATGCCAGTTCTAAATCCCACTACTTCTCCTTGATCTGGAATCCTCCACATACTTCATCTTCTATTTCTTCAATTCTGAAAAGGCAAGCCCATTTGTGCTCCTAATGGAAAAAACACTTTTTTAAGTTCACAAAACCTTGCACTTCATAGTCTACTCTGAAAGAATAGACAGTGGAATGACAGTGGTTACGGCTCATTTCCTTCTAATGGGACTTTCTGGGTGCTGGCCTGTACAGATGCCAGTGGGGGTTTGTTTCAGTGAAATATCTTCGTTGCATGTCAATCGTCTATGCTCTGTGTCACTCACACACATTTTGTTTTCTGTTGTGTTTTAGAAACTATTTTAGTGTCTTGTCATAAGACCGCTGTGTTGTTGTACAGCAAGATTACAGTGCATTGTGTTATACTGGCTTCCTGTGAGAGACTTGGTTGTACTAATTCTGGTATTCTCTTTGCTTCAGAAAAGCATGTGAAAGTTTTTCTGTTATAGGCTTAAATAATTTTTGATTACTAACTTTTTCTGTTAGCCATGTTACAACAGCAAACCTTTGTTGAGAATTCCCTGACAGTTTCTTCACCTGTGTCTCACTAATTCTTGCCAAGTTCTTAAGAAGCAGCTTGGCAGATCTTTGGTAATTAATGGTTCTCAATGCAAATGGGGAGAGAATAATTTTGCCTGATCATTGTGTGAAATAATTATGCCAATAACCCTTGGTCAACTAAAAGGTTAAAAAATGTAGACTCTCTTTAATGGTCCCATGATAACAGTCAATTTGTGTTGTAGGATCAGATCAGTGCTAAGAGAATAAAATCTTGATTGAATTATCTTTAGACTTGCTTCATATTGAAAATAGACAAGAAAAAAGGTACTAAAAAGAAAGCAAATGCTATGTCCCCAGTGAAGAAGCTTTGAACAAGTGTATATAAGAGCAAACATGGATAAGTTATGGTATATTTTAATAGAATTACAGAACAGCCCAGGCTGCAAGATCATCTAGTCTAGCCTTTCATAGGAAATGGAGCCTACATGAGGTTATCTAGTATCCAGTCCAATCATATGTTGAAAACGTCCAGTGATGGGGATATACCATGTCCCTCGGGAGGTTGTTCCAGTGAATGATTGTTTTCACTATCAAAAATGTCTTGTTTGTAATGTTGTCCCTCACCTCCCAGGCATCTTGTATCCGTTGCCCTTTGTATTCTCCAAGTGGCTCTTTGTGAAGGGAGAGCTTCTGTCCTCTTAGTAACTGCCCTTCAAGTACTGGAAAATAGTAACATCCCCCCTTGAGCCTTCACTTCTGCAGGGTGAAAAGACCTGACTCATGGCACTTCTTTGACCCATCTTCAGTCCATCCACATGTGTTTTGGAACTGTGGGGGCCTGAACTGGGCACACTACTCCATGTGCAGTCTGACAAGCACTGGTGGAGTGGGATGGTCACATCTCTCTCTGTTAGCAGTGCCCCTATGGACGCATCTCAGGATCCACTTTGCCTCAGTAGCTGCAGCAGTCACTGCTGACCTGGTGTCTGTGTGTTGTCTGCTCTTGGCAAGGCTGTCCCACAGCCTGGGTCCTGGCCTGGCCAGGCTCTTTGGTTTTGTGCTCCCAGGTGCAGGACTGTGCACTTCCTTGGTTGAACTTTACACAGTTCTTGTGGCCTGACCTTCCAGCCTGTTCATATCTCTGAAAGGTGACTCTCCCTGCTGATGAGTCCCTCTCAACACCGCGTTTAGTGACACAGCAAACGTGGTGAGGGTGCTTTTGGTCCCATCATCCACATCATTCATGGAGATGTTATAACTTGGAGCCCAGTACTGATCCTTAGGGGGCCCCACATGGGACAGGCTGCTAGCTCAGAAAAGCACATTGATCGGGAGAAAAGGAGATGTTGAGAATCAGCATTATCAGTAGCTTTTTCACTGTCCTGTCTAGTAATGGGCTGATGTCTTCCCAGGCTTCTACTTAAGTGCTTACGTATCTGATCAGGCATTTCTTCTTTTTGATATCTCTATTCTATTGATTTATTCTAGTTCCAGCTGAATCCTGACCTTCATGTATGCCACCCTGAAAATCCTAGCAAGGATCTTTTATGAATCATGGGTATTTGGCCACCTTTCCATTGTGGGTGTGCTTCTTTTTTTTGCTTTTAACAGCACTCAGAAGTTAAATGTCTTTTAATGGCTTTTTTTTTCCTTTTGCATTGATGGAAGTGGGGAATATTTCTACCTTTCATGACCTGATTTTGAAAGTTAGGATGGGGCTAGGCCTTCATGTATGCTTTGCCATTGAGGGATTTTATATATGTGTGTATGTGTATGTATATACACACACAGCCCCCTATATATATATTTGTGTTGATAGACTGAAATTTGGTACTTAACTCACTTGACTAGAGTGCAGCAATAAAATAAAATTGTGATCATAACCTCCCAATAAAGGGAGAAGGGAGTGAGTACAATTACATAGCAAAACTTTTTGGGAATGTAGTGTGGAATGGCGAATATCAATATAATATTTCAAGCTCTACCAATTTTAGCAGTTTTTCTCAAGCACTTAAAAAAATAATAAAAAAAAGAACATCACTACCACAAACACAAAAAAACCCCATAAACTAACAACACCCTCTCAAAGAGAACTCCAAACAGCAGAAAACCTTCCATAGGGTTCTGCTTTTGATTTCAAGACCTGTTATCTTCTACAAGCAGGCAACTAAACAGTGCATCTTATGGATCCTGGAACTCTTACTAGACCTCCATATGTCCTTGGATAAAGTTTAAATACCTTTTTAAATAAAGGGAAGTATCACAGCTGTACCCAGAAGAGAATTTTGTCTCCAAGTAATCTAGCCAGCCAGAGGAAATAGCACTTAAGATTGCTGATTTTTCACATACAATGGTTGTAATGTGTAAGTAATGGAATAAGCTAATTTTAATGTAATTTTTTTAAAAGTAATCTAAAATACAAGGGCATTTTCCCTTCCATTTATCTACATTCTACTTTCCTATTAGCCAAAATAAATTTATATTGAGTCAAACAGTGTGATTAAAATGAAATTCTGCAGTTTTAATTAGAACAGCTTTTACCACTCAGAGTCTTTTTTTTTCCCTGGTTAATTAAAGCTGAATGGACACATGCCTTTTGTATGCTGAATTCTGCTTTCAGTGTTCATTTGGAGATCTCTTCTCAAATACTTTCTTCACCTCATCTTTATATAAATGTTCTTCACCTGATTACTGCCTGCTAACTACTTTCTTGATAATGTAAAGATGTTTTCTAAGGATGCAAATAATTAGTGGGAAAGAAATTTCATGTCTTGTATTGTGCTTTCCTGTTTAATGAAAAATTTTGAACTTTATTTTACAGGAGCTTTGAAATATATATACCCTTGTATAAAGATCCAACTTAAAATAATTCCTCCTTTGCATTTTACTACATTTCCTGCTGCTAAAGGTTATCTACCATGACTGTTACTGAAAAGGCTATATTTCTGTTAGAAGAAATCTATGGAGGAGTGGGGGAAAATGTTGGAAAATCCTTTTAACTTCAGCAAAATAGTATATTATCCTTATATTCCTGGTTAATGCCTAGTTTTCTACCCTACTTTGCTTAGTACAAGTGCCAGAAGTTAGTGTGGCCTTGTCTTAACTCCCTATGAGTGTGATTGATAAGTCATGTTCCGCTAATACTTCCTTCTTTATTTGTGTTAGTGATTAATATTTACTAGTTGATATATTAGCTTTGAGAACAAGGGTTTTGTGTCAGATCAAAGAGTGATGAGAGAAATACATAATGGCTTGATGACATACTTGACATGCTCTCAAGGAGAGAAGATTCACCAGAAGATCAGGAACCATGTCCAAACAAGTCCATGGAAATAGTTATGATATAGATGTATTCAAATATGGAATGTGTATGTATTTGTTTCAGAAATATAACCCAGTCTCTTAGGTTACTGAGCATGAATGCTTTGAGGAGAATTCCCTATGCCTCCTGGAATAAGCTGACATTAAAGTAATACCAGCTTTTAACCTAACAAATTGGATTGAGAGTTTACTTCCCTGTTTTCAGTGACACAACTGTAGAGTGTTTTGTTCTGAGAAGTAAAGCACTTCTTAAACAAAAATGTAAAGTCAGGTTAACTTAAACCTGTGGTATTAAGTACTATTAAGAGTTAAGACAGTTTTTAAAAATAATATAGATGATAGTTAAAATTCTGGGATTATCCTGTCATTGTTAGAAATGTAGGTCTTTAACATACTCAAGAATTACAATGCGCATTTTAGCAGGCAAGTAGCACCGCAGTTACCATCAAGAGCAGGAGTGGTGGATGTCAGATAAAATGGGGACTTCTAACCAGGGAGTTATTAACCCGTTGAAACATCTGTAGTGAAAGAATTCATATAAAGGATTTTGAAAAAATGTATTACAGTGTATTATTTATATTTATTGCATTGGGACCATAATATATGTTTTGGATGTTACGATTGTTCTTTCATGGTATCTTATTTGTCAGAGACTTTGATTTGTTTCACTTGTTCTCAGGTGCCCTGCAAACTCCTATGCCCCATAACCGGCTCTTACGGTTCATTGTATACAACCTGGAAGATCATGGAGCTCATGAAAGAGAAGTCTGCAGTTACTAAGTGGCTGTCTTCAGTGAAGTCACTACTACCTTTTAGCACTCAAATACCTGCCCATGTTTTTCTTTTGTTGGCTTATCTATTGATCCAAGAAAATGGAGACAGTCTTCATGGTGTACTCCAGGCTACAACAGAAATAGCCAAGGCTGATTGTTCTCAGGTAAAGATTTATTTTTAGTGGTTTGTGATTTTTTTTCAGGAGTTGGGTTAGATTTTGCAGCCTGAGAGAAGCAAGTCTGCCACAGCTTCATGATGCTAGGTCCAGCAAGTGGCAAGGCTGCATCCCCAGTAGGTACAGTATGGATCTCTCCAGCAACAGTGCATAGATGGCCAGTGTGTTGAGAACATGCCCTCTGGATCTCAGTCTCACCAGCTGTTGGCACCTCAACACTGCAGTTGCTGATGGAGACTGCCCCTCATCCTACAGAGACATGTGCACACCTATACTCTCAGGTTGCTCTCTTTTGTGTGTCACTTAGGGCAAAATATGTATTATGTCTCTGTTATGGAGTATTTTGTGGTTGTTTAGACTTAGGAAGGAGACTGGCTTATTTGTTGATATTATCCAGGAAGCATGAAAATACAACACGAGGAAGCGGAATAGGGGCTACCAATAATTTCTAACTTCTGGTGACCTTATGAATTATTCTCTATGTTCTTTTATGGTTACTGGAAGACTGCCAGGTTCCTTGTGACACCTTTATTCTTGCTTTTTAGAAATATGTGCATAGTCTGTCTGCTTCAGTTCTGAATTCAAGCTAGAATTATGCAGGATGCTTCAATTTACCTCCATAATCTGGAAAGATGAAGGGGGTTATATGGAAACAGCAATGCAATGCAGAGGGGATTGTACAGAAACAACTATAACTTATCTGTAAAATAGGCAAGAGAGAAGCATTGATTCAGCTTTAATTTATGCCATAAAGATAGGCTTTATTTTCTTTGGGGTTTTAAAAATTGCTTTCTTCAAAGGGTTTACATGTTCTACAGCACAAAAATTTTTAAAAGTTACTATTTTGACTGTATTATTTAAGTACATGTTGGAAATCTGGTAGCATAAAAATCTTATCTCAGGAAAAACAAAATCCTTTAAGAAACAGACAGGTTAGAAGTAGAATGATTGTGCCAGAAAATAACACTCTATACCTCCTACAAGCCATTTAGACCTCTTGTTGAGAGGAAGGGTGCAGAGCTAATCAATGAAAAGGGAAAGAATGTAAAATTTAGAGGTAATGAAAAGTGTGATCTGACTATGACAGTGTGATCCTAAGACAGGAGTCAGAAATTAGTCTTCCAGATACATTTCCTTATGTGACTGAGACAGGTTTTTGAGGGAAGACACTGACGCTAAGCTTAAGGAAACTTATAGATGCTTTGTTGACCTACTTTATTTTTTTCAAAGTAGTTATTAAAACTTCAGTTTCTCACTTAGAAAGCACCTAACTGTGCTCAAAGGTCAGGAGTAAGCAAAATAAATTGCACTTCTATGTAAAAGCAAAGCTGAACTGATGTAGAACCACCTGGGTTCTCTTCTTTAACTTAGTTTTTTCTTGAAAATGTTTCTGTAAGTCAGATTTCAAAACTATTAAACGTGGTACACCTCAACTCAACTACGAATAGTTTGACGTGTCTACTAAATGGTTTTAACCAGGGATCCACGTCCCAGTCCTTGTAAATTAATTATTCTCTAGGAAAAAGGTAGGTAAGACATACATCTGCCCTGTTGTGGGAACCTTTCTTTGTCTTCCGATCCAAGCTGTTGCCAGTAAGGCAGGCTTCTTCTTGTGCCTAGCTAGCTGTGTAAAAATTATCTCCAGATGCTCTGGGAGTGGGTTTCAGTTTTTGTGGACTATCTCTAACGTGTTTTGTTGCATTGGGTCTTTGAGAGGGATGATGAATCAGTGGCATATTACAGGAAAGGGAGGAATAATGCTTTGTTTATTAACTATTTTATGTAGTTGCTCAAAATGCAGTTTAACAGTCATACAAGAAAAGCAATGACTTGCTGAAAAAATACCACTGAAGTAATATGGGACCTGAGCAGAATGGCCTGAAGTCTGACTGTAAGGAATGACTGTTGTGAATTTCATTGGATTGATCTAAAATAGCTCCATTGACTTTAAATGAACAGGTTTAGAGACAAAGCAAAGAGCTAGTCAGCAGAATTACAGAAGCTTTAAACAGATACAGGGAGAGTGATTTAACCTGGAGCTATTAATGTTTAGCATTATGTGAGTGGAGTTTTCTGCGTTGTTTATTCTTATTTTAAGCCAAAGGTTTTCTTCACCAATGCAGTAAGTAAGATTAATGGACAAATTCTGTTGAGCTAACTATTGTGTTCAGACTGCCTTAGAATTAAGAAACCTTCCTTAGAATTAAGGACCTTCATGAAAAAGTCCTCCCTGGCACTGGGAAGTATGGCTTGTGTCCAAAGGCAATGAGAGGATGAAGTTCAGACTTCATAATATGTTTTGTTTCCCTAGCAATCAGCAGAAGTCCTTGTGAATTAGACACTATTGCAAAAATGCAGAACTCAACCTGATTTGTTGATACTTTCTTACTGGCTCACATTTTGTCAGCTGATAAGGCGTGTAGAGGGAGAGCTTTTAGTTTTTAAAATTACTGTGGGCTTTAAAATACTTTTCTGCAAAATATGTAATGTACTTGGGTATCTTTGTAGTAGAATCACATAAAGCAATTAGCATAACTGGTAATATAGCAGATGTTCTGCTGAATAGTATTTGAAAATTTGGTATGGGAAAAGTGATGTGCTTCTTTGGGGTGATGTTTCTGTTCCTAGTCCTCAGTTAAGTGCAGCCAAGGACACCATATTCTCCAGTTAGCAACATTTAATGCATTTCTAGCTTTCAAATAATGTATTTTACTCCAAAAGATTTTAATGCTTTGAAACTTGAACTTACTGTTTGGCTCATTTGAACTTGGCATCACCTGGCATCTGTCTTGCCTCTGACAAGTTATTTTAGTTCTGAGTCTGCTTAATGGCTCCATAGAGATTATTACAGTGTAGCACTGCACTGAAAGATTATCACATTGTTTCTTGTAGGTTCATTGCTCTCTCTAAGGCGGAAGAATTACTGTAGACATGTCTCATCTTTCTCTTGCAGTAACAGAACAGCAAGAGAGAGCACTGAAGCTCCTGCGTGGAGCATATAACTGATTACTTTAATAAACTTAGCAGTATGATGGCAACTAACACTAACATACTGATGGCAAAGTTATACTTCAGAAATTGCTATATTTGGTTCTTTGTTTTATTCAGTTCCACAGAAATAAATGGTGCTTTATAAAATATGGTGGAAGTAAGTGGTTGGAATGTAAGTTAAGAAAGTGAAAAACTCATGATAACAAACTTGTTAAACATTTTGAGTCTTCAGTTCCTTCCTTAGGGTACTTTCTGAAGGATGCTGTGGGAGGTGGTGTGCAGCATAGTAGTTAGAAGGCTGTTCTGAAGTCAGAGGACAGGAATGGGGAGAAAAACAAAAAGTGATTGTTAAGCCCAATCTTATTTTTAGACAGTCACATCTATATTAACTTGAATCTGTTCCTTTGCTATTAGTGGCACTTCAACACTCAGGTTAAAGCCAGGTATTTGTAACAAGTATATTCTGAATACTTTGAACCATGTCCAAATCAAAGTAAACGTGGGCTAGAAGTTTACTAGCTACTACTTCAGCACTTAATGTTGCAGAAGTTAAACAAAGGGTAAAATTAAGAAGTGTCTACTTTGGAGCCACTGAATTACCTGTACTCCAGCAGAGTATATAAAAATGCTGAGATGTCATGGTGGAAGTCATAGCATAAAAAGAATTGTGTGATGGGGTTTTTTGTTGTTGGTTGGTTGTTTTTTTAAGTGATCTAGACAGTCACAGAATTCTGCTGCTAGTGAAATTCCATTACTTTGTTGTTCACAAAGGGACACAATTGTTGTAGCTGTGGATATTGAAGTGAAAAGCCACAGGTGATTCCCTTGCAAAATCCAGATGAAGAATTGTGTTTCAAAACAAAACAGAGTCAGAAAGAGAGATTGCTTTCATGTTTATTCCAATTCTTCAGAGTTCACAACAGTAGCTCCCATTTTCACACCAAATTGTTGTTTTTATAAGGAGTCTATTATCTAAACTGATGGAGCAGTTAAAAAACATCACTAGGTTTAATTATTATACTATAATTGCTCTTACAGACATTGTTCTGGTTATGCTTTGTTTTTGTTTCAGTTTTTTTTTTCATTATCCTCTCTGTGAAGGGAGGCTGCAGAATGTCTCTCTACATGTATCTCTTCTTTCCCCACTGAATAAAACCCTTTTTATGATGCAAGGTAATGGTTTTAGCTGAAACATTTTGGAGTAGTAGTTCTGGATATTCACTATAGAAGAAAGCCCAGAAGAATTTTCTAAAGGCTGAGGAATGAAGAGTAGTACATGAGCTGTTAGGCTTTCTGAAGTAAAATTCTCTGCACAGGCTGCAGAGACACATGAAGGACTTAATTGGTCTTTCTAATTGGATGAATTGTCTTGTGCAGAAATTGTTATTACACTCTGTGAAACTCTTGCTGGGCTGCAAGGAGAAGAAATTAAATCATCTGACTGAGGTCACTGGCAGATATAGCACTAGAGTTATTACTGTTATTTGAGGATTATGAGTCTATAGAGGACATGCATTCTTTATGGTCTTTCAACTGCTTAAATGAACCATTTTAGTGGTAAATGGCACCTTCTGGAAAGTTCATCTGAAGATGCATTATTTTCTGTTCTTTGGAGTTGGGAGTGCATTAATACCCAAAAATGTAAAACATATTTTTATTCATGTAGAAAACATGTTTAAGGATATAGTAAACAAAATTTGTCTAGTTCAGGTGGTGCCTGATGCTTTTGTTGTTAGATTCATTATGCAAACTTTAGCAAGTAGCGATAGGGAAAGAATCATGCCATGCGGATAGACTCTTGAGCTTGCGGATAGACTCTTCATGATTGTAACTTATTGACTAGGATCCTGCTAGAGAAACTTTTGAAAACCTAGCTTGTGTTTTCTAGAAAGTGCTTCTCATTTTTGAGAGAAATTTATTTTATAGTTTTATAAAAAGAAACTTAGCTACATTTATGCAGTTATCTGAAAAACTTGTTTCTTCATTTGCCTGAATTGCCCTGTAGTTTTGTCTTGTTCATTGAAGCAAGAAATGCCAAAGTACTGTATGCTTTCAGAAATCTTCTCATTTCCCTGTCTTGCCTACTGGGCAACTATGTTGATGGTTATCTCACCAAATTCAGCCCAGAAATGGAACCTGCTGTTCTCCTTTAGCTTGTGCTTTTTGAAAAAGAGCAGTTGTCCTGTAGCTCAGCAGAAAGAAGTCATGCCACCAAATGGCAGAGAATGCTTCTAAGGTGTATTTATTAAATAGTATCCTTTTGTCTCACATGTTTAGTTTTATTTTAAAAGGGAAAATTATTGAGAAATATCAGCATTTTTGTTATGCAAATTAGCTTTAAAACCAAAAAACGTGATGTCAAAACCCATGTTCAGATTCCTAATGGCAGTCTTGACCTAACTTTTGCATCCTCTGGTACCAGGGTTGACAGGCAGCATGTCTCCTGTTCTGAAGCTGGTTCATGCCTATTGAGAGCCAGTGAATTGTTTTGTCCATTATATGAGGGAGATGGAGAGGAGCAGCTTTGCTGTACCAGAACATTTTGGTGTTTTTCCTAATCTTTCTATTGAAATATACAGGACAAAACAAACAGACTGTAAAGGATAATACTTTTCAAGAAGTTTCTGACTGTCTTTACAGTAGCACATGTGTAAAGATTTCCTGAGAATTTTGTAAATAAAACTTAGGATCTGTTTACTAGATGGTAGTGTAAAAGCAATTGTAGAACTTTGATTTAATATATGTTTACTGTAGAGTAAGCTTCATAACAAGGTAATTAATGTAGACACAGGACTTGAAATGAGATTCCCATCACAGCTGATGAAGGCTGGGCTTAAGCAGAATGACTTTAAAGGGTCTGAATGCTATTATAACTAAGAATTATGAATGTCATTTTTTTAATATCATTTGATTTCACTGCTGATGTGTAATCCAGTGTAGCTACAACTGAGAAAAATTAAGGAAGTAGTCTATTGCCTAGAGAACTAGCTTAAGATGAAACTGAGTTGCCCAAGAACCTGCCTCTGGCAAGAAGGGGTAATATGGCAAGAGGCAGGAAATAAGCAACTTAGGTAAGGATGTTGATCATTATAATGTCATCTCTACTGCTGTCTCATATAGCCTATTTGCCCAGCACAGCATTTATCAGGGATGGATATGATTTAAAGAATTTACAAAATCCTCTTATCCTCTGAGTTGAGAACCTTCCAGTTAGTCCACTGCATATGAAACTTTTTGGATAATTTTATTAGAAGACATTTATTCCCTATTAAACATGTTAACAGTTGTATGAAAAGCTTATGTATCAGTGAATCAGTGGAGGAGCATGTGTGACCTCCCTGAGAATTTTGAAACTTAACATGGTGATGCAGGGTTAATGTTTACCTCTACCCAAAGATAGCCAATGCCCGCTGCTTACTTATTACCCTGAAGTTTACCTTGTATCGTCCAAATTTTTAGGTTAGAGTAAATCAGGTAGTTAGGTATAGGGTCCCAATATCTTTGTGATTAGTTGAGAATAATCATTGGTTAATGAATGTCACAGGTGAGATGGCTGAGTGTGTAAGCATTAGGCTGTAGTCCTTTTTACAGAGGTTCAATTCCTCTTCTTATCGGCTCTGTAGTGAAATTCATAGTGAGTTGCAAGCTCATTGATGTGCATTGGTTATGTACTGGAGCCTTAGGCAGAGGCCTGTTGGTTAGGGCGTGCAGCTGTTAACTATAGAGTCATGGGATCAAAGCCCATCTGTCTAGTAAATTGGAAGGTCCTCGCTTAATTAAAGCACCTGAGTTGCATTTAGGGGATGCAGGGTAATGGCCTGCGGACTTCAGCAGAAACTAAGAGGGTTTAACTCTTGTTTAAGGCTTTGAAAGCCTTCGGTTTAGGTAATCCTAGATTTCTTAAAGAATGGTAAGGATTATAGCGGAAATAGGGAGGAGTATGATATGTTTTCTTCTTGACACTCAAGGTACAACAGATGCACAGAAACAGAACTGCTTTCCTCTATCAGGTCTCCTATATTCAAGGAAACTTTTTGTCTACCTGTATTATTTGGTTTCTGTGCAACCTTCCCATTACCTAAGGCTTGATTTAACCAAAACAGGTTCTTGCTGGAAGAATGTTGAGCCTTTGGCACTCAAGTCTGATTTTGAGTTCTCTTTAATCAGGAACTATTTCGTTTTCTTCACGTATACTTGTAGACATAATTTTCTCTCAGGCAGTGCTGTTGTCTCTTTAGCAGGAATAAAGCAGAGAAGTACAACTGCAGAGACTAGCTTAAACAAATCATTACAGTTACAGAGTGCGAAGAAAAGGTTGGACAGCAAATTAAATCTCATATTTTGAGTGCAGGTTTCACTTTTCTGTGTTTCAATGTTAATGCAGACACTAGCATTTAATCTTATTGCTGAATTTTACCTGAGACCAGAATTTACATTAATCAATTCTGCCATGTGCTGGAGAAGTGGTATAACTTATTTTCCTCATGTCCTTTTCTGTTTTAAAGAATATAATGCCATCAGCGTTTTCAACACTGTTTTGTTGACAAATCATTGCTAACAAGGTACTGTGAAGAGATTTAGTTCTAGCCTAGCCAAAATCAGGATACAACAGAAGCTGTAAAACTGCTCAACTTTTCTTAAATCCTAAAGTTTGAAAGAAAAGGAAGGGAGGTTGCCAGTGGGAACATGCATTCAGTATGGGTGTGAAAATCTGTTCAAATGAATACCACCCTAAATTCTCAGCCTCATTCAATTGATTGTGATTTGAAATATTTTTTTAAAGCCAGTCCTCTATCTAGACAGGTCATAGGGTGATTCTATAGAAGGTAGACAACAATTTTGAGAAATAGAAAAAGAGGAAGACTAGTCAATTCCACAAAAATCTGGATTTTTTTTTTTTTRTTTATAAAGGGATTTATTCTATTTAAAAATGTTAAATCCTATTTGGAAAATGGAAAAAAGCAATGCATTATAGTTTATTCATTAGGTGGTAAATGCAGATTCCAGAACATAGTTTAAGTCTGTGGAAGCACCAGTTCACCATTGCTGAACTGTAAAGATAATGATGACTTGTAGAACAAACATTATTTTTTTTTGGTCTCTGACTTGAAACCAGAATAGAGCCAAGTATACAAAATCCCAGAGCACTTGAATTATTAATTATTATTCTTCCTGTGGACTGAGACAGATCTTTTTACAGTGAAAAATATTATCATCTGCTCATGTGAATATGCATGTTGAAACAAATGTTGTAACAGAATTT
Source organism: Cardinalis cardinalis (assembly GCA_014549065.1). Taxonomy (NCBI): domain Eukaryota; kingdom Metazoa; phylum Chordata; class Aves; order Passeriformes; family Cardinalidae; genus Cardinalis; species Cardinalis cardinalis. Next base: position 42,343 of record JACDOX010000083.1, on the reverse strand, counting down.
TCCATTGCTTTTTAACCAGTATCTGTGTAAACCACTCATATATATAATATATAAATAGCATATACATTTGTGTGTTTCTATATGTTTGTGTTTTAAGTAGTCATAAAAAAATGGCATCATGAGTGGATTTAATTTAAGATTAAATTTAATCACACAGTGATAAGAAGATACACAAGAAAACAACTGCAGCACTTGCTTGTGTGAAAATACAGAAAATCTGATTTAAAAGGGAATGGAGATATGTGAGTCTCCTTTATTGTAACTTCAGCAGCAGCTCTCTGGAAGTTTTGTACCATACAGTAAGAATACAATAAATTATATTGTATTATGTGACAGGTTTCTCATATATGCAGGCAGAAAAAAAATACATAAAAGTTATGATTTTCTCATATGTTGGGACAAGTTCATTGTCTTTTCTGAGGTATCATGTTGGCAAATTTCAATTTATTTGTTGTATTTATTCTATTTTAGGTCCCAAATCTGATCCCTGTTCTGATATTTAAATTGGGAAGACCTTTGGAGCCTGCACTTTACAGGGAGATATTGTATACTTTGCCTACGCTTGGTGTACATAAGGTCAGAATGAAAGATTTTTAGTAAAATGAAAACTTCATCAGTAAAATGTCATGAATTTATAGAAACTATTTAGACTGAGCAGTGTATGTCTTGCTTAACTGATTTTTAAGCTTTTGTATGACTTTGTAGTATTTTGGATGGGATATGATATTTGTTTTAAAGTTTAATGTACATTACACTTTACTGTCTACACCATATGATCATTATGTATGTCGTGAGAGGATGCTCTTGGACTTGTTATTTGCTAAAGTTTTTTGGAAAATGGCTTTCAGTTTATTTCTGATATCGCATTTAGATGCTTTTTCTTGATTGTACTTGTTTGTAAAATAATGATTTGTACATTACTCTTTGTCCTTGGACATGTAAAATAACAAAAACACTTGGTTAAAAATTTCTTTCAGGTTTGTGTAGCTCAGATTCTACGTGCCATACACATGCTGGGGAGCACAGCCAAGCTCAGAGCAATTGCCTCACGGCTGATGACATCATTATGGGAAAGACAGGTTAGAAACTTCTTGTAGTGTAACTATAATAAGTTCAATTGAAAAACTTTATTACCATTAACCAAGGAAGAAAATTGTGGAGCATTCCTTCTACTAGTATGTCGCTATCAGCACTATGAAGTCAATGGTGTTAATGATGTCTACGCTGATCTTCTAGTAGAATATTTAAATAGTATGTCTTTCATAGAACTTTATTTTCATTTCATGACATCTCAAACTGCAATTAGAAAAAAATTTTTTGAAGGATGACTTTCTGCTTTTCGTTATATGCAGTAAGAATAAGGTCTTAGTGTTGTGGTTTAACCCTAGCCAGCAACCAAGTACCAGACAGCCACTCACTCACACCCCCCCCCGACCAGTAAGACTGGGGAGAAAAATCAGAAGGGTGAAAGAAAGAAAACTGTTGGTTGAGATAGACAGTTTAATAGGGAAAACAAAAGCTGTGCACACAAGCAAAACAAAACAAGGAATTCATTGCTTTACATGGGCAGACAAGTGTTCAGCCGTCTCCAGGGGAGAGATCATGCGTAATGGTGGCTTGGGAAGACAAATGTCATCAATCCAAATATCTCCCCCTTCCTCCTTCCTTCTCTCCACTTTATATCCTGAGCATGATGTCATATGGTCTGGAGTATCCCTCTGATCAGTTTGGGTCACTCATCCTGTCTGTGTCTCCTCCCAACCTCACTAGCATCCAACTTCCTTCCTAGCATGAAAAGCAGAAAAGGCCTTGGCTGTGTGTAAGCCCTGCTGAACAGTAACGAAAACATCTCTGTACTATCACTACTGTGTTCAGCACAAATCCAAAACACAGCCCTATACCAGCCATTGCAAAGAGAATTAACTCTATCCCAGACAGAATCCGCATACTAATTTGCTTCTGATTTTTTTAAAGATGCAGTAGAGACCTGGTCTACAAAAGCCAGTTTGATCTCAATGTAGCATTAGACGAATAGTGAAAAAAAGGAAAGTATAGCATGCAATAATAAAAATCAAAGTGCTATGCAGAAGTCCTGTAGAAGTGCTACCAGTTGAAAATCCCATCATGCTTTTAAAGGTGTGATGATCATTTGAAATGAAATCTTTTCTAGGATCGAATTTATCCAGAACTACAGAAGTTCTTGGCAGTGTCTGATATGTCTTCTGTGTCTGTTGACAAAGATGCTCAGTGGGAAAAGCTGATTGCTAAAGCTGCTTGTATAAGAGATATATGTAGGCTGAGGTAAGTGTAAGTGTTACATATCTTATATCTTTGTAAGGGAAAAGAGTTGTTTTCAGAAAAGCTGCATCATTATTTTTTTATTCTGTTACGTTAATTGTGAGTAATATTTCTCTAGTTGAGGCACTGACTCAGCCATTGCTAATCTGAGCAGCTACTAAGTTTGGGATTTTCTATTATGACTAATAGAACATACATAAAATATTGTTAAAATTAAATGATCTTTATCCTGGAACAGAAGATGCATCTTATAGTGGTCCGAGGTAGAGACTTCAGGCATAACACTTCCAGATTAGAAAAAGGGATAGATGACAAATAGAAGAAAGAACTAATTGTCTCTCTTTTGATCTATTCAAAGAAAGATAGAATTTTTTTTCTGAAAACAATATTTTGTCACATGTACATTTTTGGTCTTTATTCAGGTATGGTACCACAGAACACTGTTATGCAGGTCTAACTGGATAATACAGTGAACCTTTCCAGCTCTAACAATCCATGAATATCAGTACTTGATAATAATTTAGAGTTCCTATAAAGAGTATTTTTAAATGCATTAATATTTACTGCCTGGTTTTATGTGCACCATATCATCATTTGTCACCTATCTTGAGTTCCAGTTTTTGCTTTCTTTCTTGAAGGTCAGCTACTAACAGCTGAGCAGATTCAAATAACTTTTAAGTATCAACTAAAAACAAGTTCCTAAGGAAAATACCTTTTCCTTTACCTCTTCAACCTTCTTCCATTTTGCCAGACAGCAGTAAGTTTTGTTTTTTTAAATGAAAAGAGAGAAATTTCTTTTTTTAAAGTGAAAAGAGAGAAATCTCAATGTGCCCATAGAATTCTTCTTGCCAGGTAAATGGTATAGCTGGAGTTCAGGTGTATGCACATTCTTTTTGCATTTAGAAATTATTTTGCATTTAGAAATTATTTTGCATTTAGAAATTATTTTGAAGAAAGTGTGAACAAATAGATAAGTCACAATTTACCATACATATAAATCACTTACCAGATACCATTTTACCAGAATCTCTTGCAGAGGTAGTATGAACACCTTGCCACCCGCAACCCAATAAAACTGAAAGGATAATTGAAAGACTGGAAAGCTAAAGCAGCCCACACAGTCACTGAGGGAAAGGCAATTGGCATTGCAGAAAAAAAAAAAAAAAAAAAAAGAAAAGAGAAAACATAGCTATCTGATGTAAAAAGGACAGAAAACATTTGGTGCCGGAATCTCCACCAATACACAGTAGGGACTACTTGCAGGAGACTGCAACAAAGAATCATAAAATAGTGCATTTGGACTTTCATTCTCTGTCCCTTCTTGAATGATGTAATCTTTTACTGAACACGACATACTTTGACATAACCTTCTATAACTTAGTGATCTTTTATTTGGAACTTGGTGACTGCTGATTTAATTCCCCATGTCACTCAGCCTTTAGAGCGCTCTGTCATATCCTCCTTGTGTGGTTTTTTTGTGTGTGTGTGTGTGTGTGAACTCCCAGGTCTAGGCAGTTTTAGTTGCCGCTTAAATAAAACCAGCAATTAATAAATTTTAGTGTATAAATTGTAACTTGTATGTATGTGTGAATATTGCCTTCTATTTTCTTTTTTTTCTTCCTTTAGACCATACCAGCATGGAGCAGACATGTTGGCTGCAATTTCCCAGGTATTAAATGAATGCACAAAACCTGATCAAGCTTCACCTGCTGCCATAGTATTACAGGGTCTACGGGCGCTTTGTGAGGCTGAGGTAAGATTAAATTGGCTTGTCTGTGTTTTGAGTTCTCGTTATGGTCCATGAACTTTTTTCCCAGTTGGTTCTTTTTTAAGAGTGTGTTGAGTTGCCGCAGAATTTCTTTTTCTTCTGACAAATTTAATTCCTCTCTTCCAACCTAAGTTAATAGTTCCTGGGAAATTGTACCATGACTTCCTACCACAGCAGATCAGCCCTTCAGTGCATGAGCTGAAATTTTAAATCGGCTTTGCAGTTTATTGCAAAGACATAATTCTGTGCATCTTTTCTTGAGATTTGAAAAGGAAGTCTGTTTGGTACATAATTTTGATTGCCTGAAAGGCACTTAAATAATGTAATTTTTGTATCTTCTTACTGGCCTGCCGTGCTGTGTCTTGTTCATAGAGTGTACCAGATAGGCAGTGAAATCACTAGCAGCTGAGAGGTTTACCTAAATGTGTTCATTGCTTACTGATGAAGAGGACACATAAGCTTTGGGACAAGCTGCCCAGAGAGTTTGTGCTGTGTCCTTCCCTGGAGATTGTCCCATTCCTTTTGGACACAACCCTAAGCAGCTGGATCTGATCTCATTGTAACCCTCCTTTGAGCAGGAGGCTGGGCTGGAAATACCCTGAGGTCCCTTTGAACCAAAATAGTGATGCTACAATATCTCTAAGCTAGGAGACAAGGCTCTTTGTTTCCACATCCCAGACAGTGATATCCTGGTGTTGTGATGCAGGCACAGACATGCTGTGAATCTGCTACTGACAAACTGTACTATACAGGCCATCAGAGTAGTGAACTAATTATATCCTGCAAAAATATTTGATTACCCATTCTCTGCCAAACAGCAATTTTATGTTTATCCACTACTACACTTCCACTGCAGTGTTTAGTTCAGTAACACCAGGTATTGCCACGTTATTTGAAATCACTGAGCAGTTTAAGAACAATATAGTGTATCATCTGTAGGTATTTGTATTCAGTATAATTAAAAATCGTCATAAAATGGCTGCTAAGAAACAATTTATTTAGGATAATTTTTTGTTTGCCTTTGGTGTAAAGTTTGGCTTTTCTTAAGGTCACATAGATTCTTTGAATGCTGGCCTTGGTATTGAATGTGTTTTCCCAGGCTGGATTATATTTAGACTTTGTCTTGCAAAGAAGTAGGGTTAGATACATGATAAATTTCACATCCTACTGTAATAGCCTCGTTTGAGAACAGATGTATACTGTACCACTGTCGAGGACTGGAAGGCTAAGACTGCCCAAGATGGAAGAAAGAAAGGAAGGAGGGATGGATAGACTTTGTGGATGTTACCAATTTTTCCTGTCCAAATTCTATTCGCCTTATTTCCCCAGCTAGAGGTGATGTTCTGGGAGACCTAATCTACCACCTAGCTATTCTGAAACTTTAACAGGGAATTCTCTTGTGGTTTGGCAAGCTGGGTAACCATTTGGGTTAAGTAATTTAATCTGTCTCTTATTTATTGTTTAGACTGTCGTGTGCAGTGCAGAAAGGATGTAATCGTAGACATTGGTTTTGTTTTGGTGTTTTCTGTCTCTGCCACTGACTTAAGGGAAAGAGATATAGTCTCCGAGCTTATCCACTTGCAGCTGCTTAGATGTAGGATTTTAGAGAGTGCCAAACTTTCACTCAGCTTCTGAACCAGAATAATAAATTATGTTTTCATATGTATAGTGTTGACTCGGTTGATGATGGAACCCTATACACCACGTGGCTTTGCCAGGGTTGAGTTCTGAGAGTCTCAGAAAGATTCCTTTGTTAATGTAATGTGATAACAAAATGTGCTATAACATTGATTTCTTTTTCGGTTGACTCTTGTGTAAGAATAGTTATCCATTCTGCTGACTGCAGTAATTGTTTTGTGTAAAGATAGTGACCATTCAAAGTGCATCCTACATGAAGAGTGTTAAGAGTGTAACAGCTTTTGCAGGACTTGCAAGAAGGGCTAGCTGCTTCCTACCCCCTCTTTTTTTTGGTAGGTGTAACATAAGGTCATTAATGAATAATGCACAATGACTTGCACATCAAAAATGGGAAAAAAAAATCACACAGTTCTTGCCAGATCACATGTCCTCTTTTTCAGCATGTAAATTTTTTTCCCCCCAGTGATTTCATCAGAAGCTAGTGTACTTCATTTGAAGCTATCCTGGCATCTAATCGATTTCATGTATCAAGTACAATATGCAAGCCAAGAAACATTCAAGAATAAAATTTCTAACATAGTGTTTAAATCCTCTTTCCATTGAAATGTTGTTCTCTATTTTTCTTCTAAGATTTCTCTCCCTTTTAGGGCCGTAGGATACTTGAAGCAGATGTGCTTTGTCTCTCCTCAGCCTCTGGATAATTTAGCTTTTTGTTTTTTCCCATCTAGCATTCAGTGTTTTGTGGAATGGCAAGCTTGCTATTTTAAAATCAATTTTTTGAAAATACGAGAAAACATAAACATAAATCAAAATGTATTGTATGAAAAGCACTGTGTGATTGTTGGTATCTCCAGATGACAATGATATGTTAATTTGAACAAACCAGAAGGAAGAAAACCCACAAAACAAAAAATGAAAAAAGGCTTAAGAACTTGTACCAAAGTACAACGCTAGAGACCTAGCATGTCTAGGTCTCTAAACATGTGTTTTCTGCATAGCACCTGTGCTTTTTTTTCAGACAGTAGTTGGCATACCAGAGTTGTAAAGTTCTCTTATCTTGCTAGTTTTCTAGAGTATTTTCCATTTTTAGAGGACAGCTTTGTGGAGCTGAACAGTGTCTATGGAATCATAGGGCTTTTCCTTGGGGATTCATGACTAGCAGATAAATTTCATCACAATATATTTATCACGGTTGCCCATTCCTCCAGGAAGACACCATGTCAAGGTTATTACTTCTTTTATAACCTTTCTTTATTTACTGTGGGTTTTTATGGTGGGTAAAGTACCACTTTCCCACTGTTCCCATCCCTCTGTTCCGTCAGGTTACAGTACATCATTTGGTAGGAGTTTTCCGTAGGACAGCTGTTGGGTTGCAAGTCTAGAAAATACCATCTGAGAAGTAATTGTACAGTCGTGGGCTAAATCTGAAACTTCTGTTAGGATGCTGGCTATTTTTAAGGCCTTTTTTCACCTCTTAGATTAAGTTGGAGAATATGTGTGTTACGATGGGAAAGAATGAAATTAAACATGCTTCACTAGCTAATGATTTGTTAGTCTTCCTAAATTACAGTATCAAATCCCACAAATGCACAACTTCTTTTCTCTACATATTAATACATGTTGTTTCCAGACAATAACTCATTACAAATTTAACATTTCTAGATAGTTGAGGAGGCACTTCCAGTGTTAATAGATATGTCTGTCTTTCTGAACACTGGAAGACCTTTTTTCTTAGTCTTACAAACAGTCTGTTTTGAAAGAATGGAAAGAGAGGTATCATTTTCCCTTGGAATGTTACCAGATGAGGTCTTTCTAGCCATCAGTGGTTGTTACCATAGAAGCACATTCATGGGTTTGCTGTTCCTGAAATAAGTTCAACTCGAAATGCATCTTTGGTTTTTTAAGCTGCATCCTGAAATGTGTTTTGTACTCGCTGTAGTGATTGCTTAATTTGGCAATTACCTGCATTTAGAGATACAAAATAGTCTGTTTTGAGCAGAATAATACTAAAGCTACCTTTCTCAATGCCTTTGTGGAATATCTTCATAAACATACCTTTATTTGATTTCATCAGGTAGATCAATTTGTATTTCTCAATGTCTTTGTCTTCTGTTGCTTTCTTGTAATTTTTTATGCCGGAAAGACATTTTCATGGCATTTGCTCAGACTTTTAAGTCTTGATTTGCAATTTTTCACTTTAGAAGGCTGAAAATTATACTTTGCTTTGCCATTGCTATTTTAAAATTTTTGTCTAGACTTTGGTTCTAAGCATACATGGTTTGGGGTTTTTCTTTGTGTTCTTTTCTTTGTGGTTCTGCGGGGTGGGTGGGGTAGAGTGAACAGAATTATAGTTTCTTGGGGGTTTTGGTTCTATTTGTTGGATTTTTTTGTTATTTATTTGGTGGTATTTTTTTCCCATTTTATACTCATTTTGTTGCAGTGGAGCCTGAAATCTGAAAGACAAGTAGTAACAACAGATAAATTATAGACAGAATTAATTTTAGGTACAGTGGCAAAATTTTGTAATGTTAAGTTCTCCACAGGTAGCAACATTAAGGTTTGATGAAACAGTCCATGAAAATTACTTAAGTTTACAGGAAAATACACAGTTTGTTACCAAGAGAAAGCCTGAGTGACTGAAAATATCTCACAAGGATAAAGGAGGAACTTTCAGTACTGATATTGCTGTCTTGTCAACATTGCTGAGAAACTTGACTACTACTTTTTATGACTTGTGCATAGTTCTTCAGCTAGAACTGTACCATTGACTGAGCAGTTTACAGACTTTTTTAGTGCCTGGAAATGCAAAATGTTGTTCTGACTGCTGGTTGAGCTGTCAGAACAACATTTCTCCACCAACAGATCTTTGAAGGTAAAAAGAAGCTTGGTGAGATGTGTTGTTTCCAGGAAAGAAATTATGTATTCCCGAAGACCAATTATGTATCCTGTTGTGTTCTAGTTACAGCATAAATGGGTTCAGTATTAGGTATTAATGTTTAGTATTTATTGTAGTTTGACAGTTTCCAACAGTTTCTGGATTCATGAACTTTTGTGTTTTGCATTTGTTCTGCAATTTTTTTTTTTGCTTTTATTGTTTTTAAAGATTAAAGGCGTTTTGTTTTGGAGGGCTCCCAGGAAAAAGAGGTTCCTCAGTGGCTTCCTATTGTCCCAGAGACAGTTTGCTTTTCAGCTAATTTGACCAAGTTAAGTCGAGCACTAATGTGGTATGAAGATACATGTAGAGCTCTGTGTGTTGCTTACAGTGTGTTATTTATTCCTACAGGTAGTTGCTTTCCCTGGTCAAGTACTGTGCAATATTATGTCCGTTGATCTAGAAGTGAATTTTTAACATGCTTGCTTTTTTACTTTTCATGAACCATATATTAATTCCTGTTCTCAAGAAGGAAGAGCAAAGACAAGGCCTGGAAAGAAATGTTATTTTAGTGAAGTTGGGATAGCTGTTAGTAATGATGCCTCCCTCTTTGCTTGCAGGTTGTTTGCATCCGTTCTACATGGAATGCTCTGTCACCAAAGCTGAGTTGTGATACAAGACCACTCATTTTAAAAGCACTGAATGAATTGTTTTCCCTGGTTCCCTCATTAACAGTGAATACAAATGAATTTGAGGTATGTACTTATGGACTGAGATGAGTCTTTTAGTATATCTTTGCATGTAACTTTACATAAGCCTGCTTGATCTTGATAAAATTGCACCCACTGCCCAGTTCAGATTAGTCAAATTCATGTTTCATACAATTTCACAGTTTTCACTTGCATTGGTGAGTCCTGAGAGATAGATGGGAAATTCCAGAGCGAGATTAATCCATGGTTTCCCTCTCACAGAATGTGAGGACATGTGAATATGTCTGGAGTTCAGAGCTGCACTCCTTCCACTTTCCTAGCTCAATCTATGTTGATGTGGCAGTAATTTGTTTCAGGTAACTACCTCTATTTCAACTATTTATTTGGTCAAAGAAAAATGCGTATTTCCTTTGCTTTTGTAGAAATTCAAAGCTCAAGTTCTCAGCTTCCTTTGGAACAATACACAGAACGAGGTAAGTGGTATAATTGAAAACATTAATTTCTGATGTCAGCAACAGGATATTAAGTTTTGTACTTTCCTGTCAAGACAGTGTCAGTAATCTCATTTTCTAATAGGGTTTTGTTCCTGTTGCTTAACACTGTTTCTGAAGCAATGTACTACATGTAAAAGGTGGTAACTGAAGGTTCTAACTTCTGCCATTTCCAAGGACAATTACAAACAAACTCTGCACTACTATGTCCTCACCTTGAGTGCTAGGGGCAGTTTTGGGCACCACAATATAAGAAATACATTAAATTGTTAGAGAGCATCCAACGAATGGCCACAAAGATGGCAAAGGGTCTTGAAGGGAAGCTGTATGAGGAATGGCTGAGATCACTTCATCTGTTCAGCCTGGAGGTGACTGAGGACAGACCTTATTGTAGTCTACAACTTCTTCACAAGGGGAAGAGGAGGGGCAGACACTAATCTCTGCTCTCTGGTGACCAGTGACAGGACCTGAGGGAATGGCCTGAAGCTGTATCAAGGGAGCTTTATGATGGATATTAGGAAAAGGTTCTTCCCCCGGAGCCTGACACAGTTCAAGTGTTTGAATAATGCTCTGAGGCACAAGATTTGCCTTTTGGGGATGTCCTGTACAGGCCCAGGAGTTGGATGCAGTGATCCTTGAGGGTGCCTTCCAACTCAGCATATTCTGTGATTCTGTGAAATTAGTTTGACTTCTTCTGGAAAATTTCAGCCTTAACATGGTGAAGCATTCTTGACAAAGGTGCTGCTATGACTGCTAACTCAATTCACTTGTGGAGTATTGTAATGTGGGAATGTTGGACTATCATCACCATGGTGCTGGTGGAAGTACTGTGTTTAAATTTAAGACTAAAAATTTTGTCAGCCTATTTCAGTGAATTTTTCAGCCCCATGGTTAATCCCAAATGACAACTAAATACCATGCAGCCGCTTGTTCACCCGTTCCTTGCAGTGGGATGGGGAGAACTGGAAAAAGGTAAACTCCGTGGAATGAGACAAGAACAGGTTCATAAGTGAAATAAAGTAGCTGTGTAATAATAACAACAAAATAGCAGTAACAATAATAATAGAAAGGGGATATAAAAGGTGATATAAAAGAAAGGGGATATAAAAAAGGCAAAGAGGAATAAAACTCAATTACAAACAAGTGTTGCACAATACAATTGCTCACCACCCACTGAGGGATGCCCAGTCCATCCCTGATCAGTAATGGGTACTCTCTGGCCAACTTCCCTGAATTTATATCCTAGGCATAAAGTTCTGTGACATGGAATATCCCTTTGGTCAATTCAGGTCATCTGTCTTGGCCTTGCTCCCTCTGAGCATCTTGTGCGCCTGCTCGCTGGCACAGGAAGCTGAAAAGTCTTTGATTTAGAGTAAGCACTTCTTAGCAACAGCTAAAACATCAGTATGCTATCAACATTATTCTCATAGCTCATTTTTCAGATATTTCTACCTGAAGTAGATTGCTCAGACTGGATGTTATCAAGACTAGATAATTGATCTTGCTACTTTGTGTTGTGTATATAGAAAGTAAGCAATTGAGACTGTGCCTCGGGAAAATATTGTTGAACTCTTTTTCAGCGTTCAGTGGTTACTTGATAAGCTCTTTGCATGTGGAGTTTCCAGTAGTAGCAATACTATATGCTGTGTTTGTCATTTTCTTTCTCTTCCTGTTAATTTTATAGGATGCCCTTGTAGCCATTTCAGCCTATAAATCACTCTCATCGTTTGACTCTGAGGAGCATACAATTCTTCATCTTCCTGGACAGGTAACCATGTTATATATTTGATAATAAGCACATCTGATGCTTCCATCTGACATGGATTAAATCCTCTTGAAAGGGAAACCAGTCGTTATGCCTTCTCTCCCAGAAATTCAGGAGAGCCTCCTGAAGAAATACAAACTCCTGCTGGTAACATGAGATGTCACGTATGATTGGAATAGCTAAGTCTTATAAGCAGGGAAAGGCAGGAATGAAACTTAAGGCTAAGCAGTCAGAAGATAGTTTTTCTTATTTTCTTATTAAATCAGTGGCTTTTTTTTGGCAGCTGATTTGTGTTTTATGCTCTTCTGTTAGTGCTTGCATTTGAGTCTTGGTGCTAAGCAACTCTTGTGATTGCTGTTTCTTCCATTGCGGTCACACTCATGCATGAATAGGACTTTTGTTCACAAGACAGGCAAGTCAGTTTGAAAAGCAGATGCAATTTTTGGAACTAAGCTGAAAAGTTTTCCCATTTTTGTTGTGAAGTTTTTCAGCATAACATTTTACTTTTTTGTCAATAAAGGCAGTCAGAAAAGAGTTGAGGTACTTTCTAAAAGGCTTTTTAAGTGTGCAGAGGGGTGTTAAACTCTGAAACTTCTGATTAGGTGATTCAGTAACCTAACAGAATGAAAGAGTATAAGGAGATGAGCATTAGTCATTAGGTGACTCTTTTTTTACATTGTATGAGGCAGTACTCAGTAGTCCATTGGTACTTCATGGAATAGTGAATCCTATGGCTTTATAGTAAAGATTTTATTTACTGCTTCATTATATGATAGGTTCCAAACTTTAAAAAACATACTTTATATAAACCAGTGAGAAGAGTTCAGCATAAATCTTACAAATGAAAAATGTGTTTTACATAAAAGACCACAGGATGGAATAGGGGAAATATATAAACTCTGCTGCAAGACTAAAGTCTTCACAGTAGTACATAGTTCTGTATTACTAGTGCAGTTACTTTACAGTCATATTACTGATGCAATACTTTACAGAAAGTGAGTAAATATGTTTTAATTGAAAGAAATGTAAATATGTTGCAGTTTTTCAAATTCCAAAACCTGATACGTAGAAGTAGTGTCTAACAAAAATGTTTTATTTATATTAAAGTGCCAATATAAAACGTTGTTAAACTGAAGAAGAATCAAAGTGAAAGTAAAGTTTTTTTGAATATTAGTTTAGCTGTAAGTGTCAAGATTAATTTTGAAGAAAATTAAAGATATGTGTTTACACACCCTGTGATTTTTACCAACCAGTGTTGCCTTTCAGTCAGGTAGAAGAAAAGCTTTTATCCATTAGGCTTCAAATTTATGAAATTGAATGAAAATAATGAAATGGGGAACTTTTCATATTTAGTTGGTATTTTTGACACTTGGAATCATGAATGGTAATGAGGACTTGGGATTTTTGTATGGACATTTAATTTTTTTTTAATCTTTCAGGCACGACCAGAAGTTGACTCGCTGGAAGAGATAGACGTGAATGAAGATGAAGAGGATCAGGAGGCAAATCTGTTTGTTCCGGGTTCTTCATATATCAAGCTATTGTCTCTAACACCAGCTGCTGTTTTAGGAGGTATAATATATCCAGTGTTTGAGGTCACTTTGCAGGGAATCACAGTGACTGTACAGACCTGCAGCTCTTTTAGAATGGAGTGTCACATTAAAGTGCAGCCTTTCTTTTTTTTGTTAACAAATGATGGGGAAAAAACAAAAAGTAGAAAATAAAGCCCACAACCCACTTCTCAGAAGATCATGTGACAGAGGTCCTGATGGTGGGGAAAAATTGTTTAGAATTAAAATTCTTTACCTGTCCTAAAGGGAAAGCCAGTTCCTTATTATATACTTGAAGCACTCATTGTTTCGTGAGAGTGACCTCAGTAGGGAGGACTAAACAGATCTTTCTAAAGGCAAAATTTTAGCCTGGAACAGATGGAAGTAAAATGAATTTTATATGTATTGTTTTGTAAACAAAGTATTAATAGTATGAAAACAATGCTGTACACAAAGTCTGCTTAATTGATTAAGCTATCAGTGCTATGGTTAATGCATAATTGTAGTGATGCATATTGTTATTGAAGTATGCTTCAACACATGGTCTCTGACACTTGTTCTGAAACCTGTGCAGTTGAATTACCAGAAATGGCCATCGTCTTACAGTTATAAGATTTGAGATACTGTGCCAGGACATAGACATTGTTATTTCATTCTATGTAGAATTCATGGGATCTTCATGTGTGATTACAGGCTGTAAACATTGCCGTGAGATACAGGTGGTGTTTTGTAATATTTTCCCCCAGTGGAGGTTTCTAAAAGAATCTGTTTGTCAAACTCTGCATGCATTGGCCTCTGGAGTGTGTGCAGCCTAACCTAAAGAGTCCTAACTACTAAATCCTAGAAGCTTTGTGGGGGAGAATGACATAATCTAGTTCAATGAAAGAGAGTGATGTATCTTGACAGAAAACTCAATCTGTAATGAATGCTGAAATAGCCAATTTTCTAGGAAGACGGGAAACCAAAATGGAATTTAAAGTGAATAGGCTGTATTCAGAGTTGCAGCAACCACAGATTGGTATCAAAAGGGTTGAATCGAAACATTCACTAAGCAGTTTCTCCCTCAGAGGTGTTTTCTAACATTGTTTGTTAACACGGAGTCCAGAACACTTGAGCAAAACTTTAGTGACTGGCTGGAGTGGTTGTTGAGAGTGAATTGCTTCACCAAAAGAGTATGAAACTGGATTAATGCGGCAATGTCCAAGACAGGCCAAAAGCCACAGAGTGCCTCTGAATCTCTGTCATCTCATTCGCTGGAACTCTAGTGGTGCATGTTATTGGGATTAATAGCATGAAACTACTTATATGAAGCATTGGAAAGTGGAGCTTAAGGTAGTATTTTTGTCTCAAACTACTTTAAAACTGGTTTCTCAAATCAGTTTTCATATTATTTCTACATACTAGAGTCCCAGGATATCAGGAGGGGACAGCTGTATTTTTTTTATTTTGATAGTTTTTCATTCTGGGTGCCTAAGACTTTTCTCAAATCTGGTAGTCAGAGAATTAAAAATAATTCATAGAAAGAACTATAAGCTTGATATTGATGTTGTTGTTAGTAATAGGAGTAGTATCCTTACTGCAAAAGAGATGATGCTAATGATAATAAAAATAGTAACACCACAACCAATAATAATAATAATTATAATAATAATAAAAGTATTATTTGTGTGATGCTTGTTATCTTTTTTTACTGTCAGATTGATTTCAATCATGGAAATATTGTATTTCTAGTAATTGCTGCACATCTAGTTGTTTCACTAAATTTATCCAGATTTTAGTTTTAGTTTGAGTTAAACTTGTCAATCTAGAGCCTTGGTGTGTCCCCTGTCTGAAGAATTGCTTTTGAATGGTTTATATTTATGTCTTTTGGCATAACCAGCGAGTGCAGTAATATGACAGCAGTGATAAGGAGTCTCTATCAATGTCAGTGGTTTCCAGAAATGAAATAGCTCCTTCTTTCAGCAAATTTCTTCTCTATTGTTGTAGCTGTCTTAAACAAACAAGTTTTTATAAAAAGTGTAGGGCAGGTAGGTGGATAGTGTTTTCATATCAACAAATATCTCTTCCTCCAACAAAACTGAAGGTTGGAGGTTGAAGACAAAGGCTTAAGAGTTTCTGTCTATATCACTGCAGAGAAAATTGCTGACTGCATTCTGTGGGGTTTGTTTGAAGGATATTGGCATTACAGGCAGAGGAAAAAAATCCCAAGATGCAAGTGCCCTTCCTGACATGCTACAAAAACATGATTTAGACTCTGCTATGTGTCCTTCTGTCAACCATGTGCTGTCGTTACTGTTACTTTTGTAGCAATCAAAGAAGGAAGTCAACAGCTCAGAGAATAGTTAAGGTATTTCTTTCCAACCTTCAATATACCTATGTCAGTTTTGAATAAAGGAGCTTTGTACTGGAACTTCCTCACATTTCTTGTTTTACCAAGTTCTCATGATTTTAAGCAATGCTTTTTCCAACTTCATAGACACTATGGTCAAGGAAAAAGTCTCCAGATGTAGATGTCTCTCCTTCCCATGCTACAACATCAGATTTAGACTGATGCTCCACTATGAAATGGAAAAGAAGTACTGGTGTCATTCTGGGCTTTCCAGGGTTAGTTTTGTCTCTCAGTTGTCAGCCTCTCACATTCCTTTCCTCTCATGTCATTGCATTCCACTTCTTCCAGCATTTGAAGAGTTTGCAACATCACTTGTGAAACAGGAGATGACCAACATGCCACGTGCTGTGTATCATTCTGCATTAAGAGGAGGCACAACACGCTCAGACCAAGGGAAAACAGTGGCAGGTGTTCCAAATTTCTTGCTGAAAATGTATGAGAGAAACAAGCAACCAGGCATGACACCAGGCCTTGCAGGTAAGCTGTCACTTTCTTAAGTAGACAAGAATGCATATTTTGAACCAAAGATGTCTATGAATCTGAAGGTGAATCAACTTAAGAAACTATGTTTTATGTCCCTTAAATATGCTTACTTATTCTTTTGAATTGAATCTTTATTAAGTTAACCTTACTTTGTTTTGGGTTTCTCCCTTGACTCTGAGTGTGTGCATCGACCTTTCTGTTCTCCTTCCCTCCCTCTTTCAGCTGGCATGTTGCTGTGTTTCGACCTCCCAGTCCACATGGGCAAGGATGGCAAGCCTATTAATCGATTTCTGGCCAGCAGGGGCCGCAATTTCCAGCAAATGTTGGTTGCCCTCATTCATGAGGTAAGTTGTTGCTGGTTCTTCTTTGCTTTTTGGAACTATTACACCTCCTTCCCTACTTTGCTATCTCTTTTGTTTTTGTGCATTGGGTGTTGGTATCAGCTAGTGATGGCGTGTATGAATGTATGATAGTTAACTGAAGTAATTGTGAGGGACAGCTAGAATCATAGAATCAAGTCTGATCCTCAGTCTACCGCTGTGGTCACCCACCCTCACTAACTTGAACTTAACATGTAAATACTTTTTTTTTAAAGTATACACTGCTGAAATGCCTCTTCTGAAAATCAGAATAACAAACAGGAGCTTTGCCTTTTTCTGCCTCATGGACTGCTATACACATATGCCTGATACCTGTCATGTGTAACCAGTTGTAGGTGAATAGCAGGCCTGAACAATGATGGGGCTCCTTGGGGAGCCAAATCTACACCTTGCTAAGACTTGGCATATTTTTCTCTCTCTTAAATGTTTCAGCTCCCTGACCATTAGGCTGGTGTCACCAAAACCATGCAGTTACCTTTGGTGTGGTTTTAGAAAAATGGCATGAAATAAGCCCTCAATTATTATGGAAAATAAGGTGTGTATAATGAAGTCTGACAGAGCATTTTGAATTATGGTACTTTTGAATATCAAAGTTCATCTTTGAAAATTTCAGACAACAGTAAAAAAAACCTAAGCAGTCCGACTGGATCTAGGGAAATTAGTGTTCATTTCCCAACATTATGCCAATGGGAGCAGCCTTTAACACAGGTGGAAATGTGTTAAACTCTTAAGAGTTTGTAAAGTAATTCTATTAATACAGTCATTTTATATTTCTGTAGGAGCGTCTTGCAAGCATCTGAGGGGGCGATCTGGGTCCTGATTTTGTTTTGTGACTGTCACCCAGATGTAAGGCATATCTGCTGTGAAGTTTTTCTATGATGGTACTAAAATCACTGATATCAGACACTCAGTTTTGAAATAAGTATAGCACAAGGTTTGAGTGGGAAGGTTGTCTCTGCAGAGTTTGGAGAGTTTTCTGTGTACAAGCTGAGTCTGACAGTAGAACACAGGCATGTGCCGTGTATAATGCATGTGGACTACATTCTGATCCAGTGGCACACCCACATGGCTCCCTCTGGGCTTTGCTTTCAGGTCCTGCTTCAGCATGGTTACATTGGGTTTGTACTAGGTAACTCTCTCAGTCTTTGTGGAGCAAGCAAGCCGGTTCTGACAGAGCTGTCTGCAGCATAGTTTGCCTCAAGTTCCCAGTCAGGTGTGTGCCATGGTGAAGTTGTCTGCTTCTGGCTCGTGCAGTCTTCTGGCTCTGTACCATCTCTCAAACTCTTCCGCTTTGCTGGCATATGCATATATGTTATCTATATAACATCTTAACAATTTTGGTCCTTCACAACTAAAAAGACACCAAAAATAATAATCATTTTTTATGGCCACAGTAACACCAGTGTCTGAATCCCAGTGGAATTTAGGCCAGGTGTACAAGGAAAAAAGCCAGTCTACACCAGTTGGACTGGAGTATAGAAATCCATCCCTTGCTCTGTATCGTGAGGTCAGTCCCAATAGGATTTTGAAGTACTTCAGATGTAAAGTTCTTGTCTCAAACTAGAAAAATTTAGAAAACCCAGCCTTGAATACTTTTCTCAAGATATCTAACCATGTATGCAAATTTAATAGATGTTTTCTATCTTGACATATTTGCTAAAGAATGAAAGCAGAAGCTGGAAATAATGCTCCTCATTATCACAGCAGTGTAAATTAGTGAATGTTTTCTAACTATTTGGAAGCTCCAGTGGAGAGCACCAGGAAAAGTCCAGAGGGATGTTTCATATGTCAGAGGAACAGATTCAGATTAATGAGTTATGAATGAAGCATCAGCTTCCATAGGATCCAGAAAGAAAAGCTCCTTGCTGCATGTAATTACTTCATTCAGAGAGACTTAAGTTCTGTGACAGTGGTTCTGAAGAAAAATATATGTAATTACATTTTCATAGAAGGCATGGATGAAAGTTTTATGTCAGTCATATTACATTGGGATGTAGATCAGTTCTGAACTTTGTTTTAAACACTTTCCTGTTGCCCCAAAGCATCAAATAAAATCCTGGTAAAAAAATATTTGTGTGTAATGGCAGTGATTATAAAATCCAGCAGCATATCCAAAATTTACTTTCTTGTGTGAACAAGCTGTCTTCATAGAAACAGAAACTTAAAATGGTTTGATGGACAAAACACGGCAGTTTTGTTGTGGAGAATGTGGTGAACTAGATCAAGTTAATGAATATGTAGAATGACTGGAGACAGAAATATTTTACCTAGTCTCTCAGTACTTTACCAAATTGATTGCTTCAAGATGTAATAAAACAAAAAATGAATCCAAATATTTTTGTATTTTAAACCTAAACACAAAATATCTTCAGACAATGCTAACTGCACCATCTCAGCGAAAATCTACAGTAACTATAAAATTTTGATTAAAAAATCAGTATTTCTGTTTTCAGTTTACACTGCTATAAGAGTCAAAGTTTTTTAATGCTCTTTCCCTTTGTACATAGAGACAGGGTGGTCAGAAAAGAGTTGTTCAGGCCTTTGGCTAGGGGAGAAGCAAGTCCCTGGGCTCATCAAACTAAATTCCATGCTTTAATGTTTGGATGGTCCTCAATGTTCTTCTGAGGAACAGAGTTTAACAGTAAAGACAGGGAGCCTAAGCTATAAAACTGCCAAATGGGTCCAAAAACATTGCATTAGCAGGACCTAGGCCCTTCTTATTCTTGCAGTCCTATAGGAGTCATTGTGTTTTTGCAAAGTCATCACAGTTCAGCGCATCACACTAAGCCCTATGTTTTAGGGGGTTAAATTACCAGAATGACACTTTTTTTGCTACAGCTTTGACTCATAATTTTGGGAGAGGGAAGAAGTTGTAGGGGTAATTCTTATAGTTACATTTTAAGTAAGGAATGTTCTATTAATAAGAAGTCTTAGAGTTGCCTTTGAAGCATTGAGATCTGTGTAAAGCTCTGAGTAAATTCGGAGGTTGATGTAAACATTAGGAAAATGCAATTAATTGGAGATAGTAGGCATCTACTTATTTTACCTCGAAAAATCTCCAGCAGTTTGCATTTTCTTAGTTAGGACTAAGCAGTCAGCACCATACTGGGATGACGTTTTTATGTCTTCAGTCGTTTGATCTATGCTCACAGCTATAAAATAGGAACCTACAGATTGTGTATCTGTCTGTATCTGTGTATGCATAGTTGCCATTATTGGACTTGGATTTTGGCACCTGGGCAAGGTGAGGGGCTCGAAAATACCGGTTTAATTTTGATGAGATTATTTATGTGTGAAACTGTGATGCCTGGTATTCTACTGCCAAAAAAAGTTATATGATGTTTGTGTGCAGAGGAAAGATTTTCTTTTTATATGTTGTAAAGTCTTTTAAAACATACAAATAACAAATACCTGGGTTTAGCTGTTGTTCAATCGAACAGTAGCAGCAGCAAAAAGATAGTTTACTATTCAACCTTAATGGGCCATGCTTATTCTATCACCTAGGTGTTATTCTAGCTGAGGAATTGGATTCATCTGTGATATCTGTCAGCAAGATCAGATTAAGATGCAGAAGGGTTTTTTGATGCTACTTGAACAAGTATTTCACAGGAAAAAGAAAATAGAACCAATAAACTGTGATATGTTTTAAATGCTGGCTCTATTGGTCTTTAGTGGTCACTGGTGAGTTGAAAGAGGAAGATCATCATTCCCCTAGAAATGGGGATCTGCTTTTTGATTATTAAACAGAGCCTATCAACCTCTCTCTGAGGGGACATGTAAGTTACTGTAGTGACAGTGGTCAGAAGTATAGACCATGGGTTTTCTTTATTCCTATGGCTGTCCTGGAGCACACTGTACAAGTCTCCAAATACTGCCTGTGACTGTTCCAGGTTTTACAAGTAATGCTTCATAGAAGTTCATAGGAACAATTTCTTATCAGATTCACTTAATCTGTTGTGAAAAGAATTGGTAATGAATAGTCACATATGTTCGCATCATGTACCATATATTTTAATGGTTCTGTTCATGTGTGTTTTGGGTTGGAGTTACTAGGCTTTCAGCTAGCTGTCCATCTTCTTGTTCTTTAGTGGAGGTGAAGAGGACAGTTCATCCTGCATGAAAAAGCACAGAGGCAGACTTCTATTGGCAGATCAGTATGGTAGATAGTGGCTTTGGCACTCTGAACTGGTGTAGGGTTTTTTTAAATGGAAAATGGTCTTGCCTTTGCATGTTTCTCTATCCAAGTGCTTTCAATCTGTTGGAAATAGCACAAGTCACTTTTTCCTATTTATGAGTCATATTTGCAGGCACAATTGCAACGATAAGTTGCAGAGGTGAGTTATGCAGTATTGAATACTTCCCTACAAGTAATAATCATATTAGGCACTCTGTATACTCGTAGAAGACCCATTCCCTGCATATTTTTAAAGTGTGTGCAATTAGATGTGCTGTGATGATATGCTTCTTTGAAAAGTGAAAAGCTCCTTATGTACTTTTCTTTCCTGGTTTGATTTTGATGTAATCAAGATACTGAAGAGTTTATTCAAACCTCATATGTGAAGTACCTTAAGAGGACAATTGGATTTTCTGGAGTAGAATTCATTGTACTGTATTCTTCTGTGCCTAGATGGATGTAGTTATGAATATGAACTAATTTGTGCTCGTTTCTACTACTGAATTTACTGACCGTATTTAATTCAGTGATAAAACAATATTCGGAAATCAAGTTTCTGACAGATTTTTGTTTTTCTTTTCTTCCGTCTACTGTGCTTTAGAGAAAGACAATCTTTTTCTCACAAAAAAGTGCTAGAGGATGCATTTGGAAGTATATGTGTGTTAAAAAGAGCCTTGAAGCAAAATTCAAAGTTAAAAGAGAGGCTGTTTCACTATTTGTTTGATACAGGTACATAATGCTAGCCTTATTTGTGGAATCACTGAGGTGGTACTTTATTTATCTCATATGCAAGCAGGGATATATGTCCAAATACATGTCTAAACATTTCACTGACATGTATCCCAAACACATACAAGAGTAGTATCTCCTGTGGTTTGTCAGCATCACCTGTCTTGCATTTTGTGCCTTTTCAGGCAGACATGTTCTTCTGACGCATCAGTTGACAGGCGCAGATTACTAGCTCCAAGTTTGTGCCATTTCTTACTGCCTCAGATATCATGTTGGAGCTCTTCCTTAAAAACTGTTTGGCTGCTTGGTGTGGCCAAGTGGTGTTCCTAAGAAAAACCCCACATCAATGTGGCAGTGTTCCGCAAGAACTTGTCCTTAGTTCTCAGTTCCCTTGAGCCTCATTCCCTGCACTCCCCACCCAGCTAATTTTTTCTTAAACATAAATTCTGCAGTTAAAAAACAATCTGAACTGCACTTGTCACTTTTGCCTGTGGTTGCTAGTATTAATTACTCAACACTTAGTCTAGTTGTTTTTACCTTTCATATCCAGCAATAGATGACAAGTAAAGGCTACTGGTTTCCTGTACTGACATAGCAGGTTGCAGTACTGCTTATATTAAAATCTTCAGCACTATGTCCAGTCATTTTCAGTTGTAGATGAATTTTGAATGTTCTTTGTTATATGAAGGTGTTCAGTTCCCTCTTTCCTTCCTCATATTCCACATACATGCAAAATGCTTACTGCCATGAAGAGAGTTAATTAATGAAAAACACCTCAGCAGTTCTATTGTCATCAAACACACAAATTTTAGGTGTTCCTGGTAGACTGTATTGTCTTAGATGTTTGAAATACCACAAAATGCCTAAAGCTTTGTAATTAATTCCTGCATGAATATTGTATATTCATACAGTATTTTGCAGGCCTGCTTTTGTTAGCTTTCACAAGTGTGGATTACATGGGGAACTTCACAAATCACTACAAGACCAGTTAAACCTGAATCACAGACTCATTTAGGTTGGAGAAGACCTCATTGGGACCAGTCTTTGGCCAGGCACCACCTTCTCATCTAAACCATAGCACTTAGTGCCACGTTCAGACATTTGTTGAACACCTTCAGGGATGGTGAATACTTCTCCTCCCTGGACAGTCCATTCCAATGCTTAACAGATCTTTACATTAAGAAATTCCTCCTGATATCCAGCCTGAGTCTTCCCTGGCACAGTTTCAACTATGTACTCTTGTCCTATCCATAATTGTCTGAGAGAAAAGACCAATCCCCACCTGGCTACACACTCCTTTCAGGTGGTTGTAGAGAACAGTAAGGTCCCGATGATCCTCTTTTCTCCGGGCTGCATAGCCCCATCTCCCTCAGGCAGTCCTAACAAACAGGACTTGTGCTCCAGGTGATTCACCAGCTCTTCTGTCCTTCTCTGGACATGCTCCAGCACCTCGGCATTCTTCCTGAAGTGAGGAGCTCAGAAATTAAGACAGGATTCAAGGTGTGGTCGCTGCCCTGGCTCTGCTGGCCGCACTGTTATCCAGCCCTTCTTGGCCACCTGGGCACGTGCTGACTCATGTTTAGCTGTCCGTTGACTTGCAGAATTAGACTATATAGTCTAATGCACAAGTCTAAAATAGTTTCAGAGTAGAGGCTGAAGGAAAGACTGGACTTGCTGCAGGTTCCTCAGGAGCCCAAGGAAAGAAATTCTAATTGGAACCTGGACTGCTCATAAACTTTTGGAGGAATTGATGGGCAGACATGAGCAGGAGATGTGATTATAATTTTCACTAAAAGGAAGGACTAGTGTTCATTAGTCATTATTAGGATGAGATTTCCTGGTTTTTTACTACAGGTCATATCTGTATTGTCTACAAGATGGAGTATGTTATCTTTTTTGGTTGACTTTTAGAATGTTTTTGTTTGTATAGATGTATTAGTACTTATTCACAACTCTTTTGGGTTCACTGAAAGGAGTGGGCATAGAGCTTTAGGATGGTCTTTTGTTTTTTGTTAGAAAGTCCAAGTGAAGAAAGAATACTGACTATTTTACGTAGATAATTAGGGGCATAAAATAGAGATGAATAAGCAGGAAGACTCTGGAAAATAATGATACAGGGGGAAGTCAGTTATTTATCTTGATTAACAATTCTGCTTTTAGAAACTTCTAAGATCTTCACAAACTGTGAAGAAACATTTGCCAGTGCTGCCAAGTGTTATGCTTATTGCCTCATACAGTTTCACTGTCTCTCTGGGATCAATTACTTGTGGCACTGCCTCAAGCAACCACTTTTGACTGGCCTGGGTAATGAAGTTGAAAGTAACTTGGTGTGGACAAAATCAGAAAGGAGAATAAAGTACGTGATCATTTTCATTTCCTACAGCCATGTGTAATGGGCCATGGAAATGAGTGAATGTTGTCTGCAAATCATAGACTGGAGAACATAGATTCTGCATATATTGGACTTAATGTAACTGCTTCTGACCTTTCTGGTGTGTTGCACAGGTTAATATTCAGCCTTCTGAATGGCACCACTCCATACTGCTGCCACAGACCTGGTTAGGATTTATGAGTCGAACCTACAGTGCAGTCCTGCAGGTAATTTTGAGGTATATATTATTGTGGACATGAATGCTTATTCAAGTGGTATGGGTTTTAATTTTACCAGCAAGAGCTGGTAACTCATACAAGTTACAAAAAAGTAAAGCTTGAGGTGCTTGATTATAACATTTATAAAAAAGAAATAAAAATGAGTCTTCGGCTTCTGACAGCACAGTCCGGGATACTTTGTAGAAGTGCAGTTTCTATTTACAGTTCAGGTTCATGCAGGTTTGTTCATGTGTCAGCTTGCAGAAAGTGTCAATTTTTAGAATTTTTAGAAGATGAAATATTAGCTAGAGCTCTAACCTATTGCTTGTGTAGAAATTTTGAAATACTAGTACCATAAAGGAGACAGAGCTATCGAGGGATGATTCATTAAAAAGAACTTCCCCTTAATCAGCATGTCATTCTGCTGCACTGTAAGAAACTCCTCTTTCAATTTTTTCAACCTTATCTAATGATTAAGAAATATCTTAAATTCTCTCATTAAGTTAGCTGACCTGGTATCTAGACCAATGTAGTATAATTTGATTTTCAACAGGAAAATTATCTAAAAAAGGTTTAGCAAATAGCTTCATTCCAGAATGCTCTCTTTGTGCTACTAGAAGGGCTTATTTGTTTGTATTTCCAGGCCACATCAGCTGTTTCCAGCGTGAGCAGCTCAGGTTGCTGAACAAATTCTAGAAGCTTTGCTCCTTGTTTTGCTGTGCAGCAAAACATACACTTCTCTCACATTTTCAAAACAATTTTTATCTTGACCATCAACAAAATGCAAGATCCTCTACCAAGCCAACCTCATTACAAAATAAGCAGCAACTATTCAAACTGCAGGTTTAGGTCTTGGGGGACATTGTCTATTGCATTTAATTACTTTCCTATTTTTCTTCCCTTCCAAGGCAAGATTTCACAGAGAGCTTAGCATGTACCAGATTTTTTCTAAAGGATAAGTAGGATTTCTTGCCGTTTTATAGGACAGTAGAGCCTGTATTTGTTGCTTCTTACTTAATCCTTACACTTTTGTAGTACATTTCCTCAGAGGTGGCCAAAAGAGACTGCAGTTAAGATGAGTAGTCTGGATAGTATATAATTCAGTGTTTCTGAGCTGCTATAGTGCCTTCTTTTTAGTCAGTGTGTTGATGTACTTCTTTAATCTCTGTGGAGGGTCACTTTTTGAGTGAGACCTGGATGGTGAAGATTCACTGTGTTGTATTTTCAGGTTGGTATGTACATCCAAACTACAAGCATTCAATACCAAAAAATACAGCATATGTGGCTGTATTTTTTCATTTAAGGCTTAATAATCTGCTAAGGAGCAGTAATTCACAACCTAAACAAGTTAAGTTACAGTTCTCTTGATTGGAGACAGAATGTTAAAACAAAGCTGCTTTAGATATTTTTAGATAACATATATGTTACAACATGTTACAACATGTTACAACATGTTACAGGGCAAAATCTATATCACCTCTTTAAATGTATGGAAAGAATGGTGTAGGCAATCACAGGGAGGTCAGAGTTATGTAAAGTAAAAGAATGAGGAATTATACCTTAAGTAGAGCATCAAGAAAGCAATATTTTGCTGTTAGAATCCATTTGTGCTATCAGGCTTCTAAAGCTCAGTCCCTGCTTGTTGTAGCCCTTCCCAAGGAAACTTGGCTCTGCATGTACTAGATAGATGCCTCAGTATTTGTGGTCATTTATGCCATCTGCAGTTTGGTTTTCTTACTCAGAACAAAAAATTATGAATTCTTCTCCTTAATATATTGTATATTACAGTGGGATCCCCTATGCAAAGCAGTCAAGGTCACTTATGAGCTAGCCCTTAGGTTAGGCTACATGTATTACCTGAGTGTTCTCTGAAGAAATCTTATGTAAATAAAGCTTATAAGATCCATTTTTGACTTTTTTTGCAATTCTGCAGGGGAGGCAGGCTGAGCTGGAGATGCAGTTAAAACATGGAAAAGAGGATCCTGAAGAGGTGCAGTACAAACAATTTACAGCCTGGCTCTGGTAAGGAAGTGCCTGTGTGCTCCTAACCACTTGTAGTGGCAAATAAGGGGAGAGAGGAGGACAAGATTTTAAAGCCTTTAATTTTGCAAGTTTAAAGATTGTATGAGCACTAATGAAAAAAAAAAAACGACCTAAAACTCAGCAACAACCAACCACCCGATACAATGACCATAGTGGGAGAGGTGAGTGGAAAGAAGGAATACTGGGTAATTGTAAGGGTTTCCATATGCATGGGTTCCCCTCTGCAGAGCCTGAAAACTCTGTAGGGTGAGCAGCTGGAAAGAGTGAGGTAATGCCATGGTTTTATAGGATGCTAAAGGAGAAGGGTTATGCAAAGATAAAAAAATTCCTTCTTGAGAGTTTAATGAGCTATTTCACTGAAAATACCTTGATGAAAGAAATGCTAGTCACAATCTCACATATGTCGTGGTGGACTGATGCTAAGTTTCATTATTGAGTGTGAGAATGTTGTTTAAAGCAAATGCATGATGCACACCCTGATCCATATTCTGCCCTAATTCTGTTGTTGTCAGGTGAGAAGTGTCTCTCAGTCAGGATTTAGCCATGTACATGCATGGCCAGGAGAAGAGGGTGCAAAGTGGGAGGCTTTACAAGAGAACAACTATCTGTCCATGGACAGTATAAATATCTGGGTTTGTGCTTGTTCATAAGTGTATTGGAATCAAAATATGTACAAAGCCAAAATTATTTTTGTGTGTTTCAATCTAAAAGGTGTCTTATTAAGTCCCACTCAAGAGGAATTCAGAATTTTTTCTGAATTCTAGCTAATTCTGGAATAGAGGCTTGCATTGTAAGATTCAGAATGCTACAGTGTTGTAGAAAGGTACTTTATTAGTGACTGATCCTTCTCTTGATAGGGCATAAAAAGGCCTGTGGCAATGCTGCTTTCATAGATTTCTCCTGAAAGAATTTCTGTTCTTTATTTCCTAAATATGCTATGTCAAAAGTGAACAGAATTCCCTTTATCAGGAAAATAATCAAAGCAGGAAATTAACTGGAGCCCAGTAGTAGCTTTAGTTCTTTTCCAGTTCACAATTATTTGCTTGGTTCCGCAGAGCCCTAACTTCAGCAGCYGTTAAGCATTTTTGTTGCTCACTAGGGTTAACCTAATTGTGGACAATGTGGTATGAACTTTACTGATAATTCTTTATTATGTAAATTTTGCAAATTTTTTGGTGCAATTTTGCACTGGTGTTTACCAAGTTGTAAATGCTTCTAGTGTGATGGCTTTGAGACTGTGCAAAAGCAGTGTGATTGTGAAGAAAGATCTGGGTAGATTTCTTTGAAAGCTTGAGTGTAACTCAGTCTTACAACATACAGCTCTGTTTTAGGGGACATGCATTTTTAGTCTAAAGTTGGTTTTTTTTATATAGAATGACATTCATGGTGATGACCGAATTGTATGTTTTAGAATAGAGGATCTCTCTCCTCATCCACGCCTTTCAGTGTAGGAGATTGATTCAGTCTCTGCTTCAGTCTTGATATGAATGCAAAATAAAACAATTGAAAACGAGTAGCGTGTTATAAATCAACTATAATAATGTGTAAGAAATTGTAACCACTCCTATGGCTTTCATTTAAATTGATTCAAGTTTATATACCATGTTATAGCATAACTGCCTGTAGTGGTTTCCAGAAATAAAGTGTAGAATAAATTGTAAATGGTTGTCCTTTATAAAGCATTCAGATTTCATTATGCTAGAACATAGCACAATGATCTGGAAACTTAGGCATTTTATGTGCTCCAAAAGCATATTTACAGCTATTGCATGAACCAGCATTTTACAAAGAGTGTTATTAAGTCAAATAAGAGCCCTTTATAAAACACTGGGAGTGCACATGAGCCTGAAGAAACTTGGGGTGATGCAAAAGTTTCTTACCAATTAAATGCTTATAATTATTTTGCACTGTCTTCTCATCAGCTGATACACTTGTTAACCTGTAGATCACAGACTCATGTAATACGGAAGAGGAATTTAGCTGAGTTCATGCTATACAGTAATGAACATGGTGTAAATTCTTTCTGTTCTCTTGCAGGGTCAGAGATATGTTGACCGATGTCATCAAAGGTGCTTCCAAGTAAGGACTGCTAAATTACTACAGATGATGTTTTTTCCCATATTTTAAATAAAGAGTGGGACACTGCTCCTTTTCCTCCTAGATCTTTTTAAGATGATTTTTGCCTTCATTAAATTTAAAGCATGCAGGTTTCATGAGTGTGTGGATTTAGAAGTTTCTCTGTGAGGTGCATAATAAAATGTTGCCYTTTAGAAGCTTAGGAAATTATTTAAGGCAAAAGATACTGAGAGACTTCAAAGTACTTAACTAAGTACCTTGTAATTATTTGCAAGTACCTCTTATCTGAGAGGAGGTGGTTTCACTGTTCCAAATGATGACATTCCACTAAGACTCATGTTTCTTGTTTTAAAAAGCAAAATAGAACTCCAGAAAATACTTGTACTGTGATAATGACATCTTTGGATCTGGAATAAATGCCAGGTTGGCAGTGTAAATATATTTTCACAGCAGCAGTCAAGGAAGTTTTTAGAAATTGAAGACTGATGCAAAAAGTCTACTGGCCTGTAAGTGATCTTATACAGTCATGTTGTTCAGGTGCTTTTGTAAAATGATGTAAGAGAGTTCCATCAGGATTATATTGCAGTTTGTTTTTCTGGGAATGATTAGAATATCAACATGCTTCCATATACAAAACTGAACACAGTTATGTTTTCTCTGTTTTTTGTCAGATTTTCTTACTTGATATCCTTAAAGGTTTGCACTGTCATAGAAGTGATGAATCCTATCATTTTCCATGATGGTAGTGGTTTTGTAGTGTAAGGAAATAATAACTTTTTTTTAAAGCTGATAATAATGGCTGCTCTGCTAAATCTTCTCATGCTGTGAAGCAGCATCTTGCAATGAAGTGACATCTGCCTCTCCAGCATTCTCCATTTTAAGATGTTTTTGTTTTGTCCTCTATGGAAATGGTACTAGCTAAGACCAACTGCAGCATTTCTGTGAGTGCTGCTGGCTCTGCAGGGTAGCATTCCTTATTATAGTGGAAGAAAGCTTCTGTTTTTATACAACTTTGTGTGTAGCAGCCTTTATATAAAAGACAGACAAGAAAAAAAAAAGACTGAATCACTTCATCCCTCCATTCTTTCTGTAATTCCTGAAGATGAAATATAACAGATTGCTGCTGAGCTAGAAGAGAGCCCGATTAAGTTGCTAGGGGCAAAGACCTTCCCTCCTGGATCATCTGTAGCATAACTTTTCTGCTTCAATAAATATGTTTTGTTGCCAGCATCTCTACCATGTTTCTTAACTGTTTTCTTTTTTCTGTTTAGAGACAGCCCAGTGGTGAAAGGAAACTCTATTTTTGCTTTAACTGGCCTTGCAGTTGCTGTAGCCAAATACGAAAGCAGCCTTTCTTCAGACACTGAAGGGGTGCCTGAGGTGAGTGAATCTGGGAGAGGGTCCCTTCTCTTTGTGGAATACAGAGAAGTAATATGACCAGGTGTTTGGGGGGGCTGGTAAGTGCATGTGAAATACTTTACATTTTCAAGTTCAAATTTCATCCTACTCAGTGAATGCCATCTGTCAGATTCTGTGGTGCTGAAGCAGGTAGAGTATGCATGTGCCTTGTCATAAGAAGCATAATGTCTAAATGGTCATTTATTTGGCCATTTTGACAGATGAGATAGAGGTCACTCTATGGACACTGAGCCAGCCAAACTCTTTTTCATAATTTCATAATTTTTGGCTCTACTGAATAGCACTTGTTCAAAAGTAGTGTCTGGAGAGCCAGCACTGACAAATAAATGATGCTACTTACACTACATAGGAATGACAAAAGAATCTCCTTCATGATGGATCACAGCTGGAACATCATCACCTGAGCTTCTGTTTAGGTAGAACTTGCTTTAAGAAAATAGAATGATGACTATTTGGGTTTGATTTTTATAGACAGAACCTGATTTTATTCCTATGAAACAATGGATTTCCATGGTCACGGAGACCCTCTTGAGTATTGTGAATAGCCGCTACCAGCCTAAAGGTCAGGTCTTCCCATGGTTCTACCAGGTATGTGCTGTGGTACTAAAGGCAAGGCAATATATCTGTAGAACTTCCATATCTGGAGTTCTAATAATGAAGTTTTCTGGTTCTGTTCGAGCTATAGTAGTTGGAATAGGGGAAAATCAAGACTTTTCTTGCTCGTGTTAATTTTCTTTCATTGTGCTTTCTGTTTATATTTGTGTTTGCTTGAAGTTTTTGTCTTTATTATCAAAACAGTAAAAGCCATGTGCAAGGAATGTCGAATTGCAATGCATCTGTGCTGCTGTTTGCTCTATAGGTGTTTATTTTAAGTTCCTCAAATGCTGAGTGTTGTTGCCTGGAAAAGGCATAAGAGAAAAAAAATGCTCTCTTTTGTGGTTTTTTTGTGTTTTTCTAGAAATCTTACTCAGGTGAAAATACTGCTAGTATTATAGCTCGAACCTGTGCAGCCACAGCTTTGTCCCTCCTGGTGCCAATTTTCATTGTATCGTGCAAGGAAAAGATTGAGGAGGTCCTGAGTGTGCTGACTGACAGGTTACCTGGGAAACCAAATGCTGACGAGTCTCAAGCTGTTCAAATCCACGTGGGTCTCGGTTTGGGGATGTTCATCTCACGTTTATATGAAGAGAAAGTCAGGTGAGAACTGTCATATTTAATGTAGTTGCATAGGTGACTTCCTTTTTCTTCATGTGGCCTTTAGCTCTGGGGAATTAAAATATTTACAAGTCATAGGGAAATGATTCATGAAGGGTTTTGTGATGTTTCTTAAATGATCTTCTTTAAGATCTTCTTAAATGGTCTTTCCCCCCCCCCCCCCCACGATTTAGCCCCCACCAGAGCTATCCTACATATTTTGTCATTCTTTCAGGATAAGTGACTAATTTTCATAATATCCTAAGGTACAAAGTGCAAAGCAGTCAGCTAGAAAAACAAGAGATATTCTTTTAAATGGGACTAGTTACGCTGGAAGGCATAGTTGTAAAATAATTCACAGCTCTCATTGGTTCCTTTGTAAGTGGTGCTCTGGACATGGGACAATGTTCACTTACATCATGTGAGTTACAAATGTGAAGATGGAAGTAGTGTAATGAGCTGTCTTTAAAGCATGCTGTTACAGCTGTGTTGGCAGCATGCAGGTGTTCTGAAGTTGTTAGAAAATGCTTCCTTTTCAGAAAGGTTGGCCTCAGTTGCAAATTTCTGGTGATTCCTGAGAAAATAAGAAGTAGGTTTGACTTTATATTCCTCCAGAGTTTTGATTGCTAGGGATTTTTTCTTCTTATATACCCATAAAAAAAAATTAATTAGTATACAAGCACAGGTACCAAACAGATTTGATTGTCATTGTTAATTAGCTCAGTGAAACTAATGTTTCTAAGGCATCTGATTTTGTTAAAACTGAAGCATTGCTGAGTTCTAATCTTCATGTTTTGGTGTCTTGATGCCTTGCTGACACTGACTCAGTCACATAATTTGGGAATGGACTACCTTTGGATGTTTAGTCAGTGGGACAACTGAGCTACATACAAGCATTAAAAGAC
Organism: Cardinalis cardinalis; assembly: GCA_014549065.1. Taxonomy (NCBI): domain Eukaryota; kingdom Metazoa; phylum Chordata; class Aves; order Passeriformes; family Cardinalidae; genus Cardinalis; species Cardinalis cardinalis. The sequence continues at coordinate 10,870 of JACDOX010000083.1, read as the reverse complement.
TCTTAAAGAGAATGAAGTTACATTAGCCCAATATTTTGGAGTATGCAAATCAATATTTTGGGGGTTTGTGTTTGTTTCATTCCTGTGGTGAGGAATGTTAAGTGAATACATTTTTCTAACCATTTCTTGCAGACTAGTTTTACTCTTTCACTGCCCTGCATGGTTTGAAAGCTTAATCTTACACATTCTTCAAAGCATTGTATTGCAACAAATCAAAACTCATAGGAATGTAGCTATAGCTTATATCAGATTATAGATATAGTTTCCATTAAAGATGTCCAGTTCATTATGAAAATTGAATATATGTTTTATAAGAGGAGTGTGCATATGACATCTTTGGAGTGAGATATAAATGCGTCTTTTTTATCAGTAAGTTAGGCAATGAGGTGGAGAGAGATTGAGAGAGCTAATAGTGTGAAATGTCATGAATTTTCAGCTTATGAATAGTTACATATCTAGTTGAGATGATGTTTATCAGATTCCTCCTCCTACTGTCAAGCATTTGATTTTTTTTTTGTTCCTGTTTTGGTTTGGTTTGGTAGTGATTTACCTGGTCAACAGATGAATTTCGTTCTGATGAAATCCCTGGATGTGTTGGAGAACTGCTGCTTTGACACCAGTCTGGAATACAAGTGAGTTTCCTTTATTACTGGTGATACTTTATTTTGAACTATATAACTTCCTTAATTCTACCCAGAAAAGTATAAGAATAGGACAAGGAGACAGCAGGTTCTGAGTACTTACATATAATCACCAGCTCAGGCAGGCTGGAAAGGCCCTTTGGAAGTATGCTCCCTAAAACAGAGTCAGTCACAAACTTTGCATTGCTTAAGTTTTTACAGTTACGGCTTGAATCTCCTTAGACAATAAAACACATGTCAGTTGTCATGAGACAGCTAACTTAGCATGGCAGGATGTTTCTTCCACAGTAGTCATTTCTCTTTCAAATCAGGGAAGGAACTGCAGTATCTTGAGTGGCTCAGTGTGGGTGCATAAGGTTTTTTTCAGTTTGAGCATTTCTCTGCCCAGCTCTTCACTGTTCAAAAGAAACAGCAATAATTCCCATTTGCCTTTGCCCTCCTTTCTCCAGTGCACTTTCTGAAAAGCTCTGAGGAGTCGTAGCTGTGCACCATTGGGCTGTGAACCTGTACAGCTTAGTGAGGATTTCTGTTGCCTTTTGAGTGGCACAGGGTGAGACGCACAGTACACAGAGACTCTACCAGCTGCACCCCCTTTTTCATGCCTATTGCTGCTGGTTTGTGCAGCCTGTTAGCTGGAGATCAAAGCCTCAGAGAAGAGCCAAGTCAGACTTTCCTGGCAGCAAGAGGTTACCAGAAGAATATGAAACAATGGCAAGCAGGAGAGGGAAGATTGAAGAGAGGGTAGTTTTTTGAGCTATCTGTGGGTTATAAGGGTTTTTAAAGGTGTCTAGTACAAGTTCTCTGTGTGAGCAAAGAAGTAATGTAGAGCTGTAAATGTTGCAGAGTTGTCCAAGTTTTGCATTTCTATTTATAAACTGCTGTTCCAAAGGAAGGTCCTTTCCAGCCTTTTCTTCCAGTGTGACAAAGGCATGATCAGCTGTGAGGCATGAGCATTTTCACCAGTGTTTCACTCCTGCTAAATCAGTCATTTTCACAAAAAACAGGCTGACGGTGTTTTGAGCATAGGTCTACTAAGCAGCGCAGGTGTGGCAATCAGTGCTGTCCAGGCTCAGGCTGCGCCCGGTGGAAGGCAGGACTCCCTGCAACCTGATGCTTTGGCAGTAAAACGCTTAAAATGTGCTAGGAAATCTGAGATATCATGTAGATGAAATGTACCTAATACTCATTTTATGTAGCTCACAAATACGATAGCCAAGTGAGAGCAATTGTTAGTTACAAAAAGTGGAGCAGAGAAGGTGAAGTTTCATTCTTGCTTTAGTGTCCAATTATGTTTTAAGTCTTTATTAACAGTGAATAATATAAAATACTATAGCTCTAATGAGAAACTCTGTTTTCTTTCTGTGTACTTTTGTCAACAAACAGTAGTGTAAACTTGAATTTAGAACTCTTTTATATAAGCCATGTCCTTGTTTTATTGGCTAGTCATTAATTCAGATATACCAATTGCTTAAAAAGGTTTGTTTGGTCTTTGCTGAAAAAAAATGTCGCTCCCAAGACACCCCTCTGTGTCTTCTAGCCATGCTCAATCATCCTTAATCCCCAGTTACTGTAAAACATTATCTTAAAAATATGACTGAAGTTATTCTCAGATGTCTCTTTTTTACCTACCTGAGTAAAAGCACCAGTTTTTTTTTTCCTTGCCATTTTTAAGTTGGATAGGAGAATGCCTAAGATCCTAGCCATGTTCATTTGACTGCTTGCTGCAAGCAGTGTCAGGGAGATGTGCGCAGGGGAAAAAAATCATCTACAAATAAGAGCAACTGGGGATGTGTGCCAGTGAGAGATCACGTTGAGAATGAAAACTGATGAAATAAGTGTCTGCTATGTTTTAGTATCTCATGATGGAAACCAGACCTGTTTGGAAGTTTTCTGACAAACCTGATGACTTGGAACTTGTTATGGGAGCACATATGCAGAATTTAGTAAAAGATCTTTGGTCCAGAATGGAATTTCTGAACAAAAATCTGAAAGAGAGGTGGAGACTGTGGAGATGTTTGTACCAGGCGCCCTATTAAATTATGTCCTTTGAAACTATGTTCTTGTTGCAATTTTAAGTGTCCTCAGCATCAAACAGTTAGTTGTGCTGGGTATGTCTGCCATGATGAAGCTGCTCCACTGTAGTATATGCAAATTTTAGTACGTACAAGTCAGAATGCATACCTGACTATTCCTGTTAAGAAATGCAGGTGAATACCTTAATTTCTTACCTGACGAAGAAAGCCGTCTTAGCAGTTCTCTGGCTTAATAACTAATTTTATTACTTTTGCAAGTGAAACAGCTCTTGAAGGAGTCTGACAGCAGCAGATGCTAATACACTCATTGAACCTGCAATTAGTATGTTTAATTGGGATTTCCTAGTTTATACTATCAGGACACACAGAAATTTGGATTGATACTTCCTTTATACTAGTTTATGGTGTTTGTTGTTGGGGCTACTGGTTCTTCAGAGACAGAAGGAATAGTGAGGCTGTATGTGTAGGACTTATTATTTACATAAACACTTTCTTCTTATGCTCTTCTTTCATCTGATGTTTCTTGAAAATGATGTGTGAAATAAAAATCATTTGCAAAATTGACTGTGGTAATAAATTATCTAGAGGGCTAGTTATCAGGCAAGGCCAAGAGGTCTTCTTATCCACAAATTTTATTAGGGTTTAAAGGGAGTTCAGAGCAGTCAAAGCATACTTAATCTTTTCTATTTTGTTTTCTCTTAAAGCACTGGATGTATTTTAGGAGTAGGACTTGTTCTTTCATTTATGAGTCACAGTAGCCAAACAGAATCGCGAGTGCATGTTTCTGCTTCATTGAGAAAACTCTACAAGTACCTGGATAGCAGTGAGGACCGAAGCAGAGGAGTCCAAGAGGTCTGACCTATTTTATCACAAATTTTAAGTCTTCCTTTTATTTTGTTTCCTCCCTTTAATAATTACAATCTTCTTGCTGAAACTTTTTTTATCTGTGATACTGGAAGGCTTAATTTCTACTTTTTCTCTCATGATATACGGGTTTATGTCTGCTGGGGAAAAAAAGTGATAATAACAGCAATAATAAGAACAGAATAATGTGTAATCTTGCAAAGACATTAAGAAACTGCCTGAAAAGATAACAGACATGATCCTTTAAAGGTCTTCTTTAATTCCTTAACCCCAAATGAAACTGTTGAAAGTTGGATCATGAGTAACTATGAATATGGGTCTCTTACATACAGTTTTTTACTGCTCATCTGATCTACTAAAAGCAGACAAGTTACTCTCAGAGAGAACTTAAACGCTAATACTTCATCCTTCAATACGCCTTCTGTATATTTATTTGAAATTTTGTGTCACTAGCTAATGTGAATTTTGTACTCGTGCATGCTGCTAGGGCCCCATTTACTATTTTCTTTGTTTTGAACACTTAAACTGAACCCTGCATTTCAGGGAGTTTTTTTCCAGGATATGTCCTGTAAGTTTTGACATGGTCCATGTACTTAGCCTATAACTCTGCTGAGGTAAAACTTGAGAATGAAAACTGATGAAATTCAAATAGTTTGCCACAGAAAACAAAAAATCAGAACAAGCAGATGTTTTGCATGAGAAAAGCAACGCTGTCTGTACATGATATATCTAAAGACTGGAGCAGCTGAGCAGTTGAGTTGCATAATCCTCTGTTTTTCCTACAGGAGTCAATAGAGATTGATAGGATTATTCTTTTGCCCTGATAGTAGTGTTCTTAAAGCTCTTTATTAAACATCTTCATAGATGGAGTTTTATTTTTTTGGCAGTACCTATGTGTGGGGGATTAGCCTTTTGCAACTTACAGTTCGTGCATTAAAATTACTTACAGCTATGAAATAATTTATGTGTCCCCAGAGATCTTCAAGTGCATTATTGAAATTAAACTGAGTTCAATACAGCAACTTCTGAGATGAAAGGCAGCAACTGTTTAACATCATGAGACAGTTTGGGAAGAAAAGGAAAACGCACCCTTTGCTATTAAAACCTCTGTAAGGATTTGTAGAGATGAGTAAAATTTGGGCAGCACTCTAGGATGAATGCTACTATATGAGATGCACAAGAGGCTCTTTCAGAACTGTAGGTGATTTGCGTATAACCCATTGGCCTGCTGCAGCAAAAGGTACAATCTGCACATTACTTGCTAGAGGTCAAATTGATGTCAATCTTGTACAGTAGGTAGGTGCTCTCTGCTTCCGTCAGAGTCATGTGTTGTTCTGCTGCTTAACTTTGGTACAGAGGAGGTTAGACATTTGCGCACTTGCTTTGTTGGTAGTTCAGACTTCACTTATTCTCCATGGCTAAAGCTGAAGAACAGAAGAGCAATGTTGCTGGGGAATCCTTCTGCAAAGATGGGAGGGTCGTGTTGTGGGATGTGTGCAAGAGACTGTTCTACATGCTCATTTTCTGGCCTGATGGACCTGCTTGATGGGAGCACAGCATGCTGAGTATGCTTAGATAAATAATGATCAGATACTTGTATTTAGAGAATAGCTACATTTGTGTGGAAGGTCAGGAGTTTGACCTCTGTAAAACCAGAAGTACTTCAAAGCTTTAGTTGTGTTTGTTTAACACAACAATGAAGTCTTTCAGAGAGGGAGTAAATATCTGAAAGTATAAACTGAAAATGTTACGTCTTTTCTGTCATGCTGGCACATTATTCAATGTGACCATTGTTACAGTGAGCTTGATTTTTAGTTAATGGAATAAAATTTTTTTCAGGTACTTGCCTATTCTGTGGCCTGTTCCTGTGTCTCTGCTTTCAGTGTTGGAATCATGGAAGCAGCTGAGGCTGAGAAGGCTATGAGCAAGCTACGGACCTTAGCAGAAAATAATCAGCAGGTAATAATTCTGTATTTGGGCTTTGCTTCAGTTTTCTTTCTCTCTTTATCTATTTAATATTGGATACTGATTTTCCTGAACTGTAATTCAAGACAATTATGTTGCTCTACTTTCATCATTAACTAATATTGATGAATGTATTTTGCATACCACACAATTACTAAGATTACCACTTGATTCATTAATGCATATAGCAATTACCAGACAGTGAAATAAAAGCAAGTTGCATGTGTTTGATTGCACTTAGAAGAGGAATTGTTGCATTTCATGTCTTTAGTCTCTGTATCTTGCCATTTTTTGTCTCTTTTATAGCATATTTCTATAATTTCTTTTTCTTGGTGGGAAAATACATAAACTGTGCTGTTCTGAATTTTTGTTGTGCCTGAACCACTGACAGTGCATAACCATAAACATAGCCACAGCTTCCTACACATGTGTGTTTCATCCCTAGTATCCTAGGGTACTCCTCAAATTGCCAAAAATAATCTCAGTATTTTAGTGCAAGTTCTTTTCTAGTTAATGTTTGCCAGGAAATTAAGGAGACGGGGGAGGCAACCATTTTGAATCAAAGCCTGCTATTATATTAATCAACTGTTCAGAATGTTTATCTGAAAAATAGAAAGTCAGAGCTAAGTACCTGTGCTAGAGCTTTTTATCTTCATGTCAGAAAATCTGCTCTAAAACCAAGGCTCTATATGTCAAAGATTTAATCTTAGAAAATCCCATGTCACTTGAAATAAAGTATCTGGTATTCTAGACAAAGACCTTACATCTAATTGTTGGGAAATAATAAATATGTGAGTAATGTTTCAATAATAAATGTATAAAAATACAGATTCCTTTGTTTTTAATAAGTTCTTTTTCACTTTACAGACCTACAGTTTTGCTTTAGCTTTAGGTGCAATAGTACATGGATTGTCAGCTTGTGGTCATGGGAAAGCTGAAGACCTGAGTAACAGACTAATGCCAGCCTGGATAAAAATTGTGCTTGCAGAGGTAAAGGAGTTTCTATGCAATTCCTGGGTTTTGTACTTGTTTTGTTGGTTTAGGGTTTTTTGCATAGATGGGGGTAGAGGAGGTGGGGAAGGGATGGTGTGCAGTTTAAAATTAGCAATAAAAACATAATTTTCCTTGCTTCTTGCAAGGAGTGATGTTAGAAAAAGTTAGGACTATCTGAATATGCTGTTTGATATTGGGAAGCAAGAGTATAATTTTGGGCTGTTTGCTAAAGGGAAAAAATCCCTGTTTCCCTTCAATTTGGATAATTTAGGAGAAATGCTTATCTCAATGAGATCTTAATTTGGACATGTTCACTGATTTGGAACAGTGCCCAAGGGTAAAGTCTAGGTTGTTAAGTGAAAATGTCTTGTGAAATCAGGTGCTGCTTGTCAAAAAAGAAAGAAAAAAGAAGCGTGATTATAGTGCCTTAGTCATTAAAATTATTTCAATTTATCTGGAGAAGTTACGTGTTTCAAATCAAACTCTAAACTTACATATTAAGATTGCAGCTAAAGGTAATTATCAATAAAGAAACTGGTTTTGAGTTGAATTGCAATGGTATATCTTGTGGAATACAGATTGTGCTAGGAAAAAAAAACGATTTGTCAATCCATGATGATTTCAGATTTGGAGGAGTGAGGAGGAAGCTCATTCCTTAATTTATAAAGCTTTCATTCATCAAGAGAGGGATTAGTATGATCTACCATGCTGGAGTCTGATCTGAAAAGGCTGTTGGGATTAGAGGTGTGCTAGTGATAGTAGTCATGGTTTTTAGGTTGGAAGAACAAGCATTTAGTCCTACAGTAGTGTTGTGTCATCACATTGGCTCACTGGTCCTGAATTATACTTCCAGGGTTCTCCAACAATGGAGCGTCTGGCTGCTGTCAGTGGACTGGTTGCACTGGTGGGCTCTGAAGGAGGCATGATACAGGTCAGAATATACAAGCAAATGGTACCTTGATCTCATGGAGAAATTTGCCTAGCAGGCAAGATGGTATGCATGCTTCCCATTGCTGCAGCGATGGCTGTAAACCAGGACATCACATTTTTGCAATAATTCATGTTTGGTACAAACCAAGCAACACCGAATTGCAGTGAGGAAAATGGGACTTGTTCCTTTTGCCATCATATGGCCCACATGCAATGCCTCTGGGGAAAAGTTTTCAGCCCATATAAGCTTTCTCCTTTTCTCTCTCCCACTCCCAGAGAAAGGCATGAGTGCAAATGTAATCTGTTTTCAGAATTTTTTGTTTGTTGCTTCTTTTTTGTCTCTTAAAAAATTAACATCTTTTTCTCTTGCAGCTGAAATCTGAGAGCATTCAGTCCTCACAGTTTCAAAGTAAGCTGAATGAAGTGATCAGAACCCTTACACAGGTAAGAAGGTAGCCTCTGTTTCCTCATTTGGATAATGCACTAGCATACCTTCACACCTTGCACAAGCAAGACAAGTCTGTTTAAAATGAGCTATGTAATGTTTGTGTCCAGCTTGAATGAGGCAGTGTAGGGAAATTTGTCTTACTAGTACTTTATTGTCTCAACAGATAATTAGTTTCTCTGAGCAGATTGGTCTTCAGACAAATGCAGCACGACTTCTGGGACGTCTTCATATGTCCTGTTTGTCTTCTACCCAGAACAGGGCATCCGGTAAGATGCTTTATTACTGCTTCCTAAAGAACATGTAGAAATAGCGCATCACTAAAAAGACAGTGGGGGGCACATGAGATAATATAAATTAGATATTGCAGCCCTGTGAAGTGAGATGACAGCCTTTTAGTCAGAGATCTCATGGTCCCGTGTGCCTAAAGGCTGGAACATGATGCAGGAATCAGTAATAGGATCCCCCACATCTGCTTTTACTTGCAGTGTGAAAGTAAGGTTCTAAATTGTTCTGGTCAAACTTATATATTGCTTCTTTATTTTTGTAGAGGATTAACTGTAAACAGGTTTTACAGTTCCTATGGCACATGTATTTGATCTACTCCGTGCCTTTTAGAACTGATTAACCTACTATTTGTTTTAGCCCTTCCCACTGTATAAAAAAATCAATACTTAAACATGGTCTATAACAAGACCATGCTAACGTTTTAGAAGTATTTTCCTAGAACAGATCTTCTCTGGTTAGCTGAAATAAAAAAATTAGTGTTCTGTGCCCTTTCCGGGTGGCCGACACGTTGCTAACTTTAAGTGTTGTTTCAATATCCTTTGGTAAAGTAAAGGCTGGATTATTAATATTTAATGAAATACCAGTAACAAGCAAAAGCTAATGAAGTTGAACCTGTTTGCTTTGGTGTGAACTAATCTGGGAACCAAAAATACAAAATGTAGATGAACATCACAGAGAAAAGTCTCTCAAAGTTTCTGCTGTTATGTATGACTGCATGCATGCATGCCTACCTAAGGTTAGATAGAAATGAAATGTCTCTGCTCCATTAGACTTCTTAAAATTTTGAAGTGCTCCCTTTCGAAGCCCAGCTTGCAGTGCCCAATGTATTTTTAAGGAAGTTCTTATCCCTGGCTTTTCAGTTGATCTGTGAATTTGTTTTTTCAGATCTGGCACCTCTCACCACCAGAAATGTTTAGCTTGCCTTAAAGGTGAAAAGGCCAATATGTCTATCAGTCTTGTGGTCCAAATACTCTGAGTCACCTACAGATTCAGTTAGCTCAAACACAGCTCAATTTGGCCTTTAAATTTACCTGGGAGCAGAAGGTTATAATTTTGCTGATGATGTTTTAGAATATAAGCAGTCTTTTTATCTTCACAGTTCCTCCAGATTTTAGCTACTTACCTGTAAACAGCTTTATCAGGGCAGCCATTGACTTTGCCATTGAAGGTGGAAAGAAAGGTAAGGATCAAACTATGGTATTACTCTGGGAAATTTGTTATGGCTATAAAAGATGACCTTAAACACTTGCTTTTATTTGCTAAGAGAACTTTTCTAAGTACAAATTTGAACTTCGCTAATGTGAGGTATTTAAAAGAGAAATTTAATTACAATCAAAAAGATAAGTTAATATTGTGTAGTTAGGACTTTAGTTTTCTCCACCTGATTTTTGACTTTTAAAACCCTTTTCTCTTCCCTCTGTGTTGGTGAGATGATGTTTCTTCCCTATGAGAAGTAAAGTCAAATCATTTTTAAGTGTTAGCCTGTATGCTCAGTTAATACTCCATCATCAGACCAACTTTATGCTCCCCCTTATTTCAGTGATACTGGATTAAGATTATCTGTAGCAGAGTGGTATTAAACAGATTACTGCTGGGCTGGATGCAAAGAAGCCTGAAGAAAGTATGGTTTTACATGAGGAAGCCTGGTAAAAGAGAGGTCTCAGAGTAGTCTTAAGGAGGATGGAGAGGATTGCTTCTATGTGGAGTTAAGTGAGCTCACTGCTGTCCTATGAAGAAAGCTTTGCTTTAAATGGTGGTTAAAATGCCTGTGTTTTGATTCCAGGAGGACTGAGTTAACCTATGTTGACATAAGTTAACATGGGATGTAGCAAAGGTTAGCACTTACCTGACTGTTCTTTTGGCCTGCATCTACAAGATGAGAAAGGAAAGCATTATCAGAAAACTCTGCTGTTCTCCCAATAAGAAATGCAAAAATACTACCTTACTAGATGAGGAATATCTATAATTAACTTGTAAATTGACTCAAGAACAAGGGGCCAGAAAGATTCTGTTTATTACTAACAAAAAAACTATATGACAGGACATTAAAAATTTATCCGTTCATTATAAATGAAATGGCTAATTCTCAGATGCAAAAGGAAGTAACAGTGATTTTGTAACACTTTTCAGTTCTTTACTAGAGCTTGAACTACAGTGTAGTGTTTACATTTTTTGCTGAGCTGTTCAGCCAAATATATGTGTATACAATTTAGACTCTGAACCTTCTGTTCTAGGCCCTGAATCTGTCCCAGCTGAACTGGTGAAAGTAGCACTGGCACCCATTGCATTAGTTGGAGAAAGTCATCAGTATCCACCTGTTAACTGGGCATCCATTCTTTCTCCTTTGATGAGGCTGGACTTTGGTAAGAGTAGTAGTTTTCTATTAAGACTTTTGTATTTGTCACAAGAGTTCTTTACTAATGCAGCTTTTATAAACTTTGGAGCCCTCTTCAGGGCTTGAAGTTAGTGCGGTGGCTAGTTTTACTATGCTTTCAAGACTAACTTTTTAGTGTTTGCAAGTATATATTTGTCATCACCATGTGGATACTGTTTAACTGAAGAAAAACTAAAGATCAGAGCTGAGAAGTTCCCTAAAATGTTGGTGAAAGTTGTTGCTGCTCAGGCTTCTGCCCCCGGCTAACGGCCACAAGAGCCCCGCAGCACGCAGCCTGTTAGGGCCAGCCCCTTGCCTTCGACAGCGCGGGCTCCGT
>JACDOX010000820.1:6341-57179 GCA_014549065.1 Cardinalis cardinalis | reverse complement strand
GACGCTGTCGTCAGGGCTTTCGAGAGGTTCTCTGAACCCTTCAATTTCGTCACTGACTCTTCCTATGTTGCCGGTGTAGTGTCCAGAGCTGAAGAAGCAGTTCTTCAGGAAGTTTCCAACATCCCTTTATACAACTTGCTCTCCAAATTAGTTACTTTAGTCTCCCGCTGAGAGCAACCCTTTTATGTGATGCATGTCAGGTCGCACACCAACCTRCCGGGGTTCATAGCCGAGGGCAACCGAAGGGTTGATGCCTTGGCTGCGCCTGTGCAGATGGCCCCGCTCCCTGATCTTTTCAGCCAGGCTAAGATCAGCCACCAGCTCTTCCATCAGAACGCCCCTGGCCTTGTCCGTCAGTTTCAGCTCTCTCRAGAACAGGCCAAGGCGATCGTGGCTACATGTCCCCAGTGCCAATCCCACCAACTTCCTTCCATCAGTGCTGGGGTTAACCCCAGAGGTCTGCATAGCTGTGAAGTGTGGCAGATGGACGTCACGCACGTTCCTTCTTTTGGCCAAGTTTGTTATGTTCACGTTTCAGTGGATACTTTCTCCGGTGCTATCTACGCTTCTGTCCACACAGGAGAAAAGGCTGCCGATGTAGAGAAGCATCTTGTGCAAGCCTTCGCAGTCCTGGGCATCCCCAAGATCGTCAAAACAGAYAATGBCCCAGYGTACAAGTCCAAAGAGCTGAAAAGCTTCCTGCAGCAATGGGGAATAGAGCATAAAACTGGCATCCCCTATTCCCCGACAGGCCAAGCCATGGTTGAGAGGGCTCACCAGAGCCTTAAGAGGGTCCTAGAACAACAACGGGTRGCAGTGAAGGTRGAGTCCCCTCRCGTCYGGCTGTCCAAAGCACTCTTCACGATCAATTTTCTAAACTGCTCTTTTGACAATCTGAACCCTCYGATCGTGCGGCATTTTGGTCACCAGGAGCAGCTGCAGCCAAAAGCCAGGCCTCCTGTTCTRATCAAAGATMCARAGACCTGGAAAACGGAAGGGCCATTTGATTTGGTCACCTGGGGGAGAGGATACGCCTGCGTGTCCACTCCCTCGGGACCTAAATGGGTACCATGCAAGTGGGTTCGGCCTTTCCTTCCTGGGAARTCCAAGCAGACCAATGTAGTGGCACAAGTGGAAGAGGCTTGTTGGTGAAGGAGACGCAAGCCTTTTTCCTCAGACCTCGACCTCCTTTGATTCCTTTCCCAAAAGCAGAAAACAGATTTACAAATGTCGTTAACCTTGTCCTTTTTTCATTTTTAGTAATCCCAACCAGATAGTTCCCCTTTCGACAACAGCTCTCCTGCTGATCACGTTCACCTGGTAAACATCGGACTAGCTGGGGGACATTTTCAAGAATTGGGGCCTTTCCGGTTGGGTTGGTTCAATTCTAAAGATTATGTTGTTGGTTCTCCTGATTTTGTTCATAGTGTTAGTTTCTCTTTCAGCTCTGTGAAAGTTAAAGGACTCTTTGCTAAACTGACATCCTTCCCCGTGCTAACCACGAAGTAGCTTCAGCAGAGGAGCACCCTGAAGGGAAACTTCAGAAGATGATCCATCAGAAGCAGTTCCAGCCGTGGAAGAAGATAATGGACTTTAGCCCTGCTGAGCTACCCCTAGTACAGGGATTTATACCCGGACTCCGAATATAACAACCAAATTCAGTTCACTTCCTTTTAGACCCAGTTTTATTTTTCTTTTTAAACGAAAAAGGGGGAGATGTTGTGTTGTGTTCAGTTGGACTGTTCTGTTTTCCCCTGTTTTGTAATGGTTTTGCCCTGGTTCTCCTCCTCCTCGGTAAATGTCAATCACTCCTGTCCACCACCCTCTTTTCCAGAAAATTCTGTCCTGGGCTTCCAGGGATTCTGTGGGGGATTTGGGTCCCTCCCTCCAGTTGCCCTGATTGTTCTGTTCCATCTGTCTATCTTATGTACCCCACTCCCCCCCGGATTCCTATTGGCTGCTGGRATTTGTTCCTCCCTTCTCTCTTCACACTTTATAACCCGAGGRGRGGGGGGCGAGCCCTTTGTCTCCTGCTGCCGGTGCCCCTGAGTTGAAGTAAACTTGGATTATACCCAGCTGGAGTCCGCCTTCTTATTTCTGCTGCAAGAAGCCTTGGTCAGCCCCGTCCTGCATCTGGCAACGTCCCCGGATTCCCCTCCGGGTGCCTGCCTGAAGCGCTAGCCCGGAGCCACCGCTCCCGGGCGAAGTGCTCCACTGCTGCAGGTACAGCTGGAAAAGCAAGCCGGGACGTTTTCTACCAGCTGACCAGCTGCAATTGGGCGATGCAGAAATCAAAAGACTTGTTACTTGTATTGTTGGCTTTTCCAGGAGTTTGCACAATTCTCTTTCCGCAACACAGACTATTGCAATCACATATATGCTAYAGAGCAAAGCCAAGAATAAGTGAAGAACCTCTGGATGGGATCACAGTGTTCACTGATGGCTCAGGGAAGACACAGAAGTCGGTGATCACGTGGATGAACTCAACAACAGGGGAATGGGACTCAAACGTGAAGACAGTTCAAGGCTCTCCACAAATTGTGGAATTGGCAGCTGTCATCCGAGCATTTCAGTTGTTCAAGCAACCTCTCAATTTGGTCACGGATTCCGCATATGTTGCAGGCATGGTCAAACGATTGGAAGGTTCGCTCTTGAAAGAAGCCAGCAATGAAGTTTTATATTCGTATCTGACAATCATGAAAACATTGCTAGAAAGCAGGAAACACGAATATTTTATCACTCACATCAGAGCACACACAACACTACCAGGATTTCTAGCAGAAGGGAATGCTCAGGCAGACAGGTTGACAATGCCCATTTCACAGACACTTCCAGACATTTCTGAGCAAGCAAGACTGAGTCATGCATTTTTTCATCAGAATGCACAGGCCCTGATGGAATCCTATCGCCTTTCAAAGAACCAGGTGAGAGAAATCATTAGTGCTTGTCCAGACTGTCAGCTTGTGCAGCCATCTGCTTCCACAAGAGCAGTCAATCCATGAGGACTGCAAAGTCTTCCAACTGTGGCAAGCTGATGTCACAAAATATCCATCATTTGGGAGGCTCAAAACTGTTCATGTTTCAGTTGACACCTTTTCAAGAGCAGTGTTTGCTTCAGCATATGCAGGGGAAACAGCATAACATGCTTGTAGACACTTTTTGCAAGCATTTGCATTGTTAGGTGTCGCAGACATCTTTCATGAAAATCCTTTCTTAGGATTTCTGAGAGCTGCAGTTTCAGCGACAAATGTAAACAATTATTATCTGCTGCTGTGGAATGCAACAGGTGCATTTGTGATTGGCCCATCTTGTATGTTTATAATTAATGGCCAATCAAGGACTGAGCTCTCTGGGACAGAATTGGAGAGAGCTCCTTTGTTTTCATTCTTTTCTAGTCTATTCTTAGCTTAGCAGCCTTGAGAAGAAACCTTCTCCTCCCTTTTCTTTTTAACGTAATGTAATATATATATACAATAAGATAATAAATCAAGCCTTCTCATGGAGTCAACACTCTGGTCTCTCTCTCATCCTGAAAACCCTTGTGACCACCATCAACAGTTAGGTGTGCCTCAAGAGATAAAAACAGACAATGGCCTGACATACACAGGCAGGGTGCTTGACAGATTTCTGAAGAGGTGGGTTGTCAAACACACATTCAGTATTCCTCACTCACCCACAGGTCAAGCAATCATTGAAAGAACACATCACATCCTGAAATCCCTTTTGCACAGGCAAAAAAGGGGGGAGCCAGAGGTGATGCCTCACATGAAATTAAACAAAGCGTTGTATGTGTTGAATTTTCTTAACAGTTCATCTTCAGAGCCCAATCCACCAATCTTGAGACATTTTTCAAACAGCTCTCAGGCAAAACTAAGGGAGAATCCTTTGGTTTTGATCAGAAACCCAGACACAGGACAAATAGAGGGTCCCTTCAAACTTATCACGTGGGGCAAGGGTTTCGCTTGTATTTCCACAGGGCGAGGTCTGAAGTGGGTGTCAGCGCGGCACGTGAAGCCATTTCGGACGTGAGAACAAGAGAGCACTGATCCCAGAAACAGAGAGACAGGCACGCAGACAGAAGAAGAGGYTCAAGCTGCAAACAACGACTCAGAAGAGAAATAAAGAACAAAGACTTTGGGGGTTTTCCTTTGGGTTTTGGGTGAAAAAGATGGCAATGCTTTCTCACAAGGGTGAAGTCGTGAGCTTCATAGTGCTCATGTGCCTCACTTCTTCATCTGTTGCTTTAAGCAACGAGGCAAATTTACCCGCTGATCAACCAAAACAGAATATTTGGGAGGCTTTAGCCCAGGCAGCGAATTTAGAGAGTATCTGTCTGACTCACTCAAGGCCAGGGAGGCCATTCTCGGCATGCATGGTTGGATTGCCGGTGGATGAATGGCCAGTTCCAGGACGCTCCCCAGTTGAAATTTCGCAGGTCGTTAAAGATCCTGTAAATGAGTGGTGTTCTTGGACGCATCTCCTTCCAGTGGCTTCTACTGAACCCCAGGAATTGGAAATTTTCAGGTCCACGACAATGGAGCTATGCATGATTTTTGAGATTCCGGATGCGCCAAAACCAAACAAAACCATCAATGTCACTCCAAATCATGCTTTTTATAGAAATGCATCACCTTGGTGCAAATACACCTAGACGACAACCAGAGGGTCACTCCAGGTTCTAGTGCAATTGCCACGGGGATTTTTTCTGATTTGTGGGGACAGAACTTGGCACAGCATCCCTGCAAATGTCAGAGGAGGTCCATGCAGCATTGGGAAGATTTCAATGTTGTCACCAGATTCGAAATTGGCGAAGGAACAAAAGCATAGAGAAAAAAGATCATTGCAACATTATAGTGCAGATTGTGACGATGAAGTGTACACTTGGGACAAGGCAAGGAGAATTGTGACTGCAATTTTCTCACCTCAGACAGCGTCGGGGGTGGCCTTGACTCAACTGGACCGAATAGGTTGCTGGTTGAGCAAGCATGCTCAATCTATCTCTATTGCACTCAGCAACTTGTTAAAAGACATAAGCAGTGTAAGACAAGCGGCTCTTCAGAACAGAGAGGCAATTGATTATCTGTTGCTTGCTCATGGACATGGATGTGAAGAGTTCGAGGGAATGTGCTGCATGAATCTCTCTGACCATTCGAGGTCAATTCATGAAAATATTCAAAAGATAAAAGACAGCATTAAGAAACTTGGCAAGATCACTGGGTCCTGGATCGACGATGTGGTTAGATTTTTTGATCTTTCTCCTATATGGAAAGAGCTTTTAAGAATAGTGCTTTATGTTTTACTAGTGCTCTTAGTCCTCATGCTCATTGTGCCATGCATCTTTTTATGTGTGCAACGAGCCATGAGTCGAGTTGCAAAAGAGGTGGTTTTAGTGCAAACAGAAGGGGGAGATGTGGGAACTCAGCGCATCACTCCGGATGTCCAGAGTTGCCAAGAACCCTCTTGGGGGGCTCAGAGGACCTGGAATGTTGCCAGGAGCGCCTGGTGGCTTGACTTTGATCCATCTAGGGATTTGCCACCTGTGTATGAGGACATGAGAGGCATTCAGGTTTGAATGGTGTGGGAATGACGTATGTACAGGGTGAATATATAGATTTTAGGTTTTGGTACAGGGGGGTTATGGAGACAAGACGGAGGGATCAGGGCGTGTCTTGTCCTTCTTCTTTCTTCTTCTTGTCATCCATTTTCTGTGGTGATGTTGGCACTTGGGGATTGGTTTGACACAGAAGTGCACAGTTCAATATGGGTGATTGGTATTGGGAAATAAAGGTAAATACGTTATACGTAATTTGTAGTACATAAAGACAAGACCACCTCGGGGGCGGTCAGAGTGCTTTTGGCTGCCTTGCTGTCCAGACCTCGGGTGGGCAGGAGGAAAATTCTGTAGATAAGAAATAATAAACAACCTGAAGACCGAAAAGCGAAGAGTCCAGTCTCATCCTTCGGAGCGCAGGCTGCCCCAGAACCGCTCCCCGCTTCTCGGGGCTGAAACAGTCTCTGAGAGAAAACAGCAAACATCTGAGGATTAATTGTAAATGGGTAATGTCTGCCTCAGCTGTAAGGTGGGTACTTGGTAAAGCATTTGCTATGCTACTATAATCCACACCTGCATATCTATCAGAGCCTTCTACACATGAATTTTGGGTACCTCTGCCCTAAGAAACTCACAGTCCTCAAACTGATGCCCAAGTTTCTTACAGAGTGGTGAGGATGAAAATCATCTTTCACAAGCTAGCACAGGACTTCTCTCCAAGGCTAGAGGATTATACAGCAGCACCCCAATGTGGTGCCTCTTTTGGCAATAGGTACTTCATGCAGGTTTAGGCCCTCTTCCAGAGGAGCTGGGTGACCAGACCCATTGCATTACAAGCTCATGCTCCTGCCTGGGAGGTTTGACCTGAGTTTTTCTTTTCCTACTTTGCCTGATTTGCCACAGAACTTAATATAATAAGAATGGAGGATTTTTTTTTTTCATTTGCAAAAATAACTGAGAAAGGCTGAGAGTACTGGGGCTAGAGAAGGGAAGGTTTTGTGCAGACCTCAGCAACCTAGCAGTATATGAAGGGGGCCTACAGGGAAGCTGGAGAGGAACTCTTCATCAGGATCTGTAGTGGTAGGACAAGAAATAATGGGTACTAACTGAAAGAAGTGAAACCTAGGTTAGACATAAGGGAAAAAAATTCCTTACAGTGAGAGTAGTGAGACACCGGAACAGTGCACGAGGAGGTTGCGAATACTCCAAACCTGGCAGCGTTCAAGGCCAAATGGAAGTCTGAGCAACCTGATCTAGTGGGAAGTGTCCCTGCCTATGGCAGGAGGATTACGACTCACTGAGATTTCCAATTTTTAATATTCTACGACTCCATGACTGACTGCTGCAATCGGCGTGAGCACTTTAATCAACGTTTTATACCTCTGTTTATTCATTCACCTCTTACTGACTCTCTGCAATGAACGTTCAAGGATCTGCACAGCAGAACTCTCCAGACTCCTCGGAGGGCACCGAGGTCGCTCTTTGCGTGCGCTCAGCCATATGAGCCCGCCATTTCCAGATACAGGGCCTGGGGGGAACCCCGAAAAACTTAAATCTCGGCGCAACGGCGCTGAGCAGACACCAACGGTCCAGCCGCGACACGACGGGGAAAAGGGGCGAGGCCACGGCCGTCGCTCCCCCGCCCCTTCCCCGCCGGACACCCGTCCCGGAAGCGCTCCGGGAAGGCGCGGGCGCTTCCGGGTGCCGCCGCTCGTCCCCTCGGCCACGCCGCGTCCCGCCCGCAGCCCCGCAGCCCCGGCCGCCATGAGCCACTCCACCCCTGCTCGCCTCTCTCCGCGCCGAGCGATGCCGCCGCGGGGCTCCCGGGGGCCGCTGCCGCCCTTGCTGCTGGTGTGGGCGCTGGCGGCCTGCGCGGCGCGGGCCTCCGAGATCACGTTCGAGCTGCCCGACAACGCCAAGCAGTGCTTCTACGAGGAGATCGCCCAGGGCACCAAGTGCACCCTCGAGTTCCAGGTATCCCGGCGGGAGGAGCCGCCCCGGCCGTGGCGCCGCGCTGGGCCGCGGCCCCGAGCCCTAAGCCCAGGCCCCTGCCGGGGGCTCTCCCTTGGTTTCCTTCCTGTCAGGAGCATTTGGCAGCAGTGCCCGGCCATGGAGTAGCGGCTGGATCCAATAAGAGGTTTCCAGCTTGACTGAGGAAAACTCTGCGGGAGCGGCTGGGAGGCTTCCGTATAGTGCAGGGCTGAGTGCGGCACAAAGTTGGCCCTGAAAACCGGCAGTGTCCGTAACCTGGTGGCTCCCATTAGTGACCCTCCTGAACAGCGCAGAGAATACCTAAAGCACGTCTGACCAACAGGTCGGTGTGCCGCAGACGTAATTGCCTTGAGGTTTGTGAAGCATCGACAGAATGTGCACGGTACCTCTTTAAGAGCTAATATTTCGTATTTCAGAGTACAATTCAGGTTTGCCTTACATACTAAACAGTGAAAGGGTGATAGGAGAAGGATGTGGTACAGCATCACTGTTTTGGTGCCTCTGAGTGTATCAGCAGGGCTAGAACTTTTCACTCTGTCACTTCAGTAGATGAGCTCACTGATAGTACAGCAGCAGGATGAGAGAAAACATGCCCGCTGACAAAAATCACAGTTATCTTTGGGGGCTTTTGAAAGGATTGTATAATTTTTATGAGCTGGCTTTTCTGGCTGAAGTCCTGTGCTTTTTAGTTTCTCAGTTGCTGTCCCATCTCAAGTATATTTGGGGAATGTTGTTGCCAAATATCAGTCCTTGTTACTCTGTCCTGTGTGGTCTAAGTCCTGGATATCTTTTTCTCTACCCAAATATTTTTTGTCTCTGACTGTTTCTTCCGTACAGTCTTTTCTGTGCAGTACTTTACCCTGCAGTTTTGAAGTGAGTATCACTGGACAGATAAGCATGCTGTTGCCACTTCTGTTGGTGACCAGAACAGGATTAGCAGTGCTAAAAGAAAAGTCTGGATTTGACCAGCCACTGGCAGCTTGAAGTGTGAATGTCCTTTGGCAGTATGTCTCAAGGGCCTTCAGGAGGCACAAGCAAGTTCAGTGGCAAGGAATCCTAGGGGAGCTTTAAAGTTCTGGCCAATCTTTACTACCTCTGTAAAAGCAATACTTTCAGGGTGCCTACACAACTGAATGCAAGTGCCTTCCATGAAAAAGCACACCCTTATAAAATTGTAGATCGCATTTCAAAAATGAAGAGCTGTGTTATTGCCCACCATCTGGATGCTTTTAAAATTATGCCTTTGTGGAGGAGCTGCTGCTCCAGTCTTTTGTTTCAGTTGTACCACTATTGTAATAATTTTAATAACCGGGTACTTCAGTAAACTGATGAGCGTTTAAACAATGCCATGTGGACTGAAGTGCAGATACAGAGATACTAAAATATTTCAGTGATTTCTGCACATGTATGAAATAAGTCTCTTCCTCCTTCAGCATGCTTTAACTTAAAAGTAAAAAGTTTGCAGCAAGGGTAAAGTGTAAAACTGCTATGATAAGAGTCATCAGAATACCAAGTTGTGAATACCTAAACTCCTCATCAATCTTTCTCGAGAATCCAGGTAGTAATACACTATAGACCAACAGTAATCAAAGCATAAAAAATCCCCTTGAAACAGTTGTGAAGTTTTGAGTCAGTTGCAGGCATTATCCAGATATGCTGGTTTTTGCAAGAACTTCTGTGTCTAACTTCAGAAGGGAGGTGGCAGGTCCCCCAGAGCTTGCTCTGTTGACAGCAGCTGACAGGAAAATGGACGGATTGAAGCCAGACAGATTGAAATTCCTGTTCTACTGGTCAAACACCATTTCTGCAGCCTAATGCAGCTGAGATACAGCAGAGCAGTTACACTTTCCTGGCCACATAGGAAGGGAGTCTCTTGCTGCATGTTAGCAGTCTCAGCTGGAATTAACTCCACAGAGGACTTGAGTGTACAGCAAATGTCAGACTCATTACTGTCATGTCTTTGCTGTCCCATGGAGTGTCATCTACTGTAGCCTTTGCTGTTGTACGGTTAGTAATAACAAAGTAACTAAAATTGTTCTCCTAAGGGTTTGAAAATACAGCTGACATTGCAAATGCTGACCCAGAAGCATTTTTATTTATTTTCTGTTTGTCGTTCGTAGGAAAATAATTTTGCAGGCTTGCTTTGAAAGCTTCTCAAATGAATGCATTCTATTTTAAAACACCTGTCAAGGCAAAAAGCTTTGCAGTTTCATCTGCCAGACCAGACTTCTTAGAAGAAATATATAGGTGTCCATATTTTTAAAAAGACAATTTCCTGGTTTTTGTTTCCAGGTGATCACTGGGGGTCATTATGATGTTGACTGTCGGTTGGAAGATCCCGATGGCATTGTGCTGTACAAAGAGATGAAGAAACAATATGATAGCTTCACATTTACTGCATCCAGGAATGGAACATACAAGTTCTGCTTCAGCAATGAGTTCTCTACTTTCACACACAAAACTGTGTACTTCGATTTCCAGGTTGGAGAAGATCCGCCACTGTTTCCTAGTGAGAACAGAGTAACCGCACTTACCCAGGTAACTGTTGTGTTTGACAAAAGTTGTTAGGTGAATGCAATTTTTCTTCAAGTTCGGCTGCTTTAGTTATCTACATTGCTTTTGAAAATTAATGAAGTGAAGCTTTTCAAGTATTCTGAATTGCAACAAATAGGCTTTCTTTGTAAAGATAAGATTAGTAGAACACAAAACAGAGCTGAGAAGGAATCACCAAATGTTTAAGAGGAAATTAGGACAGAAACTTAGGGCCACTGTTGTTTGGGGTTTTGTTGTTTGGGTGGTTTCTGGTGTTTTTTTGATTGTTTTCCGTTTGGTTGGTGGGATTTTTCTGAAGTTTCTAATGGAACATCCTTTCAATGACACAGTATTGTGTCTCTTGACATGTGGATTTCACGAAATAGATATTGGTGGAATAGGGTTTAAAAAATTTCCAAACTCTGGAGAAACTGTCAGAATTATTTCTATAATTAAAACATTAGAGTCTTTTTTTAGGAGGAGAACTCATGTAACTACTGTTTTTAAACTGGGGAAGGAAATTCTAGCAAAATAAATCAATAAAGTCAGCTATATTTGGCTTCTAGACATTTGGGCTTTTTAAGTCTACAAAGTGTCAGAGCATTATTGTTATTGTATTTTCAGGATTTTATAGTTTTGTACCACCTGTGCACAATCTAAATACCTTAAAACTTTCTTTGGATCATTTCCTAAATTGCTGCAGTGCTTTTATTTTGGGCCCAGATTATTGATACTGTATCTCCTAGTTTCTTTTTTTTGCTTCTTTGGTAGGAGCTTCTTTTTGCAGTTCTGGTCAGGCTTGTGGCATGACCAAATTTGGGCAGCCTTTCATGGGAGCAGTTAAAGGTAAATCCGTAAAACCACAGTGACCTTGTGTTTAGATCCCTTGTGCAGATCAGGATGTTTCTACAATTTACAAATAGCAAAACTTAGTTTGGAAAAACTCATTCTGAATTTTGTCGAGAAGATTATCTTAGACTTGTTCAGACACATGTCTTGAAAGTCATCAAAATGCGGTTAGACACAGATTTAAGGGACTCAGAGCAGCCCTACAAGGGCGTTAAACATTTCCCTTAAAATAATTTGTGCTCTTTGATCTTCAGGAAATATTCATTTTAAGCCATTTCAGAGAAACCTAAATTGTGAGTAGAAAGTAAGTCTTTTGAAGATCTAATGACTGTCTCTTTGTGATCAAAACACAGTTTGGAATACTTTTACTTACAGCAGATAAGCTGAAACTGCAAGAAGTTTATATAAAAAGTTATCTAGGACTTGGAAAACCAATAGTGCTTTTTGCTTTTTTTTAAATGAAAAATCATTAAATTGGCCAAGTTGGTAAGTATTTTTGTATGAGTAAGGTATTGTAATAAAGCCTCTGTTTTGGCCTTATTAATACGCTGAGCAATGTAGCTTAGGAGCTCAGTCTTCAGAGGGACAGGGTACCCGGAACTAAGCTAGCTCAGGCCGGTGCTGCGGGCAATACTTTATAGCAAGCTTGGTGATTATCAGCTCTTATCGTGAAAGCAAGCTCTTAGGATTTCAGCTCTGCTTGCTAAGTAGGGGTGCTCCGGGCTGAGGCTGCAGCAGACGGAGAGAGGAGAAGAAGGAGCGGCGCTAGCTGGTTCCACAGAGATGGCTTTATTGGGGGATGTCTGTGAAGGGTCCCAGCGACAGCTCTTCTTCTGTCTAATGGGGTACAGTATGCTTCTTTTATAGGGATAGAGGGAATCCAAACTTAACCGATAGTAAGGGTTTAGGGGATTCCAGGTTCGACCAATAGTAAGGATTAAAGTAACATGGCCTTCTAGGGTTACAGAGATAGGCTCTGGGGCAGAGGTCAGGGAGACAGGAATTTTCTTTTGCTATTTCAGCATTCCTATTGTTCATATTCTCCATGGGGCCTTAGCCAGGTCCATGGGATTTACTACAGTATTGAGTGTTCAGGAGCACTGAAGGATAACAATTGTCCCTTCTCTAACCAGTTTTTGTATACATGAGTAAGAGAATGGTCCCTTGACAACAGAATAGATATTGTACAACTTGAGTGAGAATTAATCAATGAAGAATGTCATATTTGTGAAAACTGAAGCACATAGTATCTGCTCTGTGTATCTTAATATTAAAAGCAACTGCTTTTTTTCCTGTGGAATTAACAGCTGGAGGATCAGTGGCATTTCAGAAATATTTCCGGGGGTCATTTTGAATCTAAGTATAAATTTGGAATTTGTTCATTAATTCTCAGAGCTTGTTGCTTTTTATTAGTTCTGTGGTTTTATCTGCTTCTGTATTTAACAGCGTCACATTTTTGTGTGTAAAGTTTCATCAGTATAAGTTACATTTTATGGTATTTACACTATTTCTATCTGACATTGGTCTGAGTTAATTCTTAGCTTGCAAAATTACATGACTCCTCATTTTAAATATCAAAGCACAAAATCACTAGAAGGGTTCTTAATTCCATGTTGTGTGTTTGTTTCTTCAGATGGAGTCTGCATGCGTTTCAATTCATGAAGCTTTGAAGTCTGTCATCGACTATCAGACTCACTTCCGCTTGAGGGAAGCACAGGGCCGCAGCAGAGCAGAGGATTTAAACACAAGGGTGGCCTACTGGTCAATAGGGGAAGCAATCATCCTTCTTGTTGTTAGTATCGGGCAGGTATTTCTCCTTAAAAGCTTCTTCTCGGATAAAAGAACCACGACAACACGTGTTGGATCGTAACCAGTAGCAGCAATGCTTCAGGTGTGTTACTCATAAAGATTAGTGGTTCTCCAATTTAACTGTAGGTACAGAGGTCTGAATATATGCAACACTCAAATGTGTATACTCCTCATCTCTTAAAAATTATAAAACAGACCCAAAAAGTTACGAAAGGGACACATAATTTGAAATATTTTTAAGGATCCTTCGGAACTTAAATATTTTATTTCCTGTATTAAAATATCTGGCAGTGTCTAGTCTCTCTTTATTTCTACTGATATTAATCCAAACCAAGTATGATTTTTACCACTACAATTAGTCATCTACAGTGTAACACTTTAAAATAACACAACAGTCTATTGTCTGATACAAGAGATCATATATATGAAAATCTCATTTCATTTTAATTTTCAGGCTGAATATCTTGGACTACAAAACAAAAAATGTGATTAACTGTAGTGCACTGTTTTGATTTGCTGTTTTAGAAAAATGGAATCATACCCATTGCTTTTTTGTAAAATCGTTGAAAGCTTGGCACTACATTGTGGTACACATTCTTTATAAGCCTGGAAAGTCTTCAGAATTTGCTGAATTTTATACTTCATTATGATTGCTTAAACATCTTCTGTATTAAAATAAATACATTTTCTCTTTTGAAATGTTTGTTTTACTGAAGAAATTGTAAGCTGAGACTACTCAGGAAATCCGCTTCTGCATACAAAAAAAATCAAAATTTCCAAGTTTATGTAAAAAATGTGCAGTAGAATAGGGAGTCTTCTAACTTTGTCATTGAACCTGTGCAGTACTATACATGCTGCTGCTGCTGCTTTTTGGATTTAGGACCAGAAGTAGCTTGGTTTGTTAAGCAGCACAACACCAGCACTGGATGAGGTTATATTGTGTGTTAGGCACGTACAAAGCTTTTTACTAGATTGTTTTCCTAGCAAGAGGGCAATTTGATACTGATACTACATTGCACAAGTGCTGTAAATATTCCTTTCTGTTTTGCACCGAGACATGACAGCCTTGTGTATCTAATTGCCACTATTTTGTTAGTGGTCAGGAAATGTTTTAAATATTTCAGGTTATCTTTTTTGTAGAGTTATTAGAGTTACATTGCTTTCACTGCTCACATCTTCAGTAGCTTATGTACTGTAAAATTCTCTTTTATTTCGTTGTGGAAGGTAGTAAATGTATGTACATGCCCATAGTTTGAATTGAGCTGGTCATAGTAAGGTTAAACTCCTTCAGATGGCTCTGGGGAAGAAAAAAAGTAGGCTGACCAATTCTTTAATGCACACAAAATAAACTAAAGTAAAAAATTTGTCATATATTACTAGCTCAATCAAAAGATGCTTCTTACACAAGTTCTTGGCAAGCAGAGAAAGAGTACTACACCCTTATTAGTTGCCTATAGTATTTCTAGCAAAAATTTGAAATTACTTGTTCAGGTGACACTTAAGCAGTCTGAGGAATAGCTCTAAGATGACTTGATTTTAAAATCATGTCATGGTTGAGAAAAATAAAAGTGCCCCTACTCTGTTGTGAACTGATTGACTGCTCTTTTGGAAACTGAAGGAAAACATCAGACAGCTCAAAGACTATTTAGAAGGTCATGGAAGTATTAAATTTCCTTAAGTAAAATTTAGGATGTAAAGTTTTGCTGTCCTATACTGAATTTTGAATACTGCAGTCTCATTTTGGGATGCAGGTTCTCCAGAAATAGTTAGACCCACTAATACAAGAAAACAAAAGTCTGCTTTTGTCTTGCAATACAAATCTGTGCCTGCACACAACATTCTTGATTGTACCTCTATGCTTTCCTCTTGTGCTTCAGCAACTGATGTCTAGTACTTTTTGTGCTACATTGCACACAGTAGTAAAGCAAGTGGTACACTTCAGGTGCAAGTGTCAAATGAAAACATGATTTACTTTTGCTAGTGTTCATTATTTCTTCAGTTTGAATATTAGTTATGTAGCTTTAATCACAACAAAGGCATTTGGTTGAAGGCTTGAATTGTGTTGGGGTTTTTTTCTACTGAGTTGTTCTGTGTGCTGGCCAAAGTAAATAGTGCTATAAAACTGATGATGATCAGCTATTGCATACATGTCTCTTTATTCTTTCATAATGTTTGAATGTGTGAAGTGGACTGTTCCATTCAATGTTACTCCCACAGCAGAGGTTTAGTGGACTTGACTTTTCCATTAAAGTTAGGTGTCTGAACCAGTGGTCTGGCATCCTGCTGCATAATATGCAGCAACAGCTTAAAAATGCCTTTATTTTTGTGTTGTTAAAAACATGGCACAAACACACGTTTAAACGTAGCTGTATATAGTTTTTAACTGACTGAATAGGATATAATAAAACAAACATGCTAACACGCAGTGGGTGAAGAAGTGCATTGTGACCTTTGGTTAAAGCTGCACCTTTTTAATATACGAGCAGTTTGGTTAATGGTGTGATACGCAAGAAAACACTCTGCATTAAAGGGGATATAACTGTGTTTTTAATTGCTAAATGCTCTGGGTTTCAGCTATGCGTTGAATGTTTTATGTTTACAAGACTTCTTTTCATGTCCTGAAATGTCGGTTCTTTAGTTTGAGGGCATGGGGGGGAAAATTTAGTTTGAATAAGACAAAAAGCAGACCCTGTGAATATTGTATGGGAAAATAAAAAATTAATATATGAATGTAGTCCAGTTGTTTTGTTCGCATATAGGATTGGGGAACATTATTCTTCAAAAATTCTTTGAATTATAATTTGAATAGTCAGCTTGTGTTTTAATGTACTACAGTTAATCTACCTCCTGACACTTGATCATTACTTCAGCTATGCTTAGCAAGGTAGTGTGATTATTGGCTCTTTGCTTTGGACATCCTTAATGCAGGCAGTCACAGTCATAAATCTCTTCATGTTGGAGTAAAATTCAAAGTATTTAATTGCAGATGCCAGGAATTATTTCAGACCTACTGCATGTTTTCACATTAATTCTGTAGATACAGAGTTACAGAGGGAGCTGGAAAGGTGCCTTCAATTAATATTTTCCAATTACAAAATATGAACTTCAAATAAATAGTGACTGAATATGTGATTTAAGGTACTTTATATTGTGTTGCATAGGTTTAAAGAACAGATATGGTAGGCATCATTGTTTTGTGTGGACACCTTCCAGAATTACTCTTCTTGCTAAGTCAGTTGCTAGATATTAAAAAATTTCAAGACTGTACAGCAGTTGGATTAAGAAAAGCTTTTGTCTAGAAGTATGGGTAAATACTTCTTTCAGTGATGTGTTAATATTATGGCCAAGTAGTTGTCTGGGGCTTTTTAAGGTGCACGGCACCCAGCATTTTGAAGCAGTTAGTTGTTGTGGTCAGTGGTGCTTTTCTGCTGAAAGGAGATAATCGTACGAAAAGAAAAAAAATTAGACAAAGTGAAAAGATGAATCAGTAGATCAAGTGACATGCATGATGATGATGAAGGCTTTTATTAAGAAGGGAGGAGAAATGTGCCCTGGACCCCTACAAATGTAAACAATTCCTGAACTACTAGGCTACCAGAGGGCACAAGTGCAGCAGCAATACCATAACCACCTCGTTAAGGGGTGAGATGAAACCAAAAGTTTAACACAGGTCCTAGATGAGATGGATGAAAAGTCTTTCACATTCTTCCCTTGACTTGCAGAATCAAGTTCCAGAAAAGCAAGGTTATGCTATGTGCATACTGAGGGTGCTACTGATTTCCATCAAATTAAGTGTTGTGAGACATGAAAGTGGTGACTCAGCTTAGCTTAGTAGAAGCTCCAGACAGTAACAGCTCTCAAAAGGCTCATTATATGTATTAAAATGTCGCTGTTGCACTCTACAGGGCAAGATGTTATGTAAATGTGAGGTGGTTTCACTTTTCAACACTTCTAAGCAGATTGATTTGACTCATGCCTTCTCCCCACCTGCTGACAGGAACCAGCATACACATGTGAGAGGCCTGGTCAGCATCTATTGTGTGCAGCACATTTTTAAGCACATGGACTGCCTTGTGTGTCCATGTTTTATGTTTCTTATTACAGGCTGTTTTGCTAGTGAATTAACAGGAAAGGGAGTGGCATGGGTTATTTGTAGTTTTGTTGCCAGCCTCCTGTTTCAGGATGGAAGGTCCTTACATGAGTCATCTGAACTGTAGTTTTACCAGAGTGCAGAAACAAATCCTGACAGGAACACCAGGTTCCTTAATTTCACTGTTGATCATTGTGTGTTCAGTTATCAGTAGAGGCCATTGAACAGAACTTCCTTCTTTTCGATCTGAATGTCATTGTGAGACACTGTAAAGTTCAGAATACAGCACATGAGAGGCAGTACAGCAGGATGCTATCCCTTCAACAGCCTGCATTGTTCAGGTGCACATTCTGTAGCTGAATGTATTTTTTGATGTGTTTCCACAAGAAGGATGCAGTGACCTCCTGCAGACATGTGTGACATTGCATAGTCCCTTATCAGCTGCATATTTAAGAGGCCTCCACTTGATGGAGTATTCCTGGCTTTAGCAAGAACCTTTTTGTTAGGGATGGTTTCTATGCGTATCTTGAACATTCTTTCCTAAATTATTGTACAGGGATTTTCCTGGGACCAAGGACAGTAAATTTATTCAGACTTTACTGTAAATTAGTGTTCTTTATAAATCACCAAAACAGAAAGCACATTGATAAATTTGATGTGCAGGATATGAAAAACCAAAGACAAGCATTTTCTTCCTGGAAAAATCAAACCGGAGGAAAAAGTGGTTGGGAAGGATAACACTGATGCGAGACAAGAGCTTTTTTGGCACAGCACTGGCTTTTGCTCTGGTGTTTGTAGAACACAATACCACTAGATGTCAAGAAAGTAACTCGACAGGGAGAGAAAGGGGGTAAGGAGGGGAAAGAAGGAGGAGTTAGGGTGTATTAAAAGGATGGAAAAAAAGGAACAGATGGGACCCATGTGCTGGGTTTGTGAGGCTTAAGGAGTGCCTAGTTTGCTCCCTATGGTCAGGAGGTGCTTCATCTCCAGGGGTGCTGGTGGCCTTTGGTGGCTGCTACCCCCAGTACAGGTTTGCAGCACAATCTGCAAATAGCAGCTGAAAATCACACAGAATCTACTCTTCTAATGCATATTGGCACACACATAATGAGGAATTCAATGAAAACTACCCTGGGGAAACTCAGAAGAAACATGTGTCAAAGGGTGGGTGAAAGTTGGAAGAGCAGGCCGCTGCAACAGGGAGAATGTGAAAAATGGAGAATGGTAACAACCAGGAAGTGCTGCCACCTGTGAAATACTCTGCCTCACCTAAAACCAGCCTTTAATGCACTGACACAAACCCATAGTGACTGCATTTCTGTGTCAGTGATTGTCCTGAACTACTGACTCAAGATAGTCAGCTGCCCACCTATTCTGCATGTCCCTTTCACTCACAGAGATGCCTAAGACATTAAAGACCTCACCACCACACCACACTTGCCCTTCTCTGGAACAAAAGTCATCAGAATCCAAAACTTCACAGAGCAGAAAATGAGTCCATATTTCATGACTTGTACAAATCCTTAGGTCAAGCCCCTAGAGAGTTACACTTCATTAAGTGGAATTGTGTAGCAAATAGAATTTTTACCCTCCTAGAAAGAAATTGCTTGAATTTCAAAGTGCAATTAACATATTAAAAAAATTGGAAAATAATGCTTTTAGGCAAAGTATGTGGCATTTTTGGTCTAATATTGCAGTTTAATTTCAATTACAGACTGTTACTGTTTACAATATCTTGGGACACAGCACATGACAGGATGTCTAAAACATTTCTTTCCCCCAGGTTATAATACTTTCCTGCAAGAATATTCAAAACCAAAATATTCCTTTTACTTTTTACTCCAAAACTCCAAGAGTTGAAAGTTGAGCTGCTGGCAGCTGAGAGTCCTGCATGCAGCGCAGTCCACAGCAGAGGAAAACCCTTGAGGGTGTCCTGGGAATCTGTATCACTCTGTAGGGTTGGGCTCCAGATATCTGTTTCTTTTCCATAGTATTTTCTCATAACCTTGAGTGGAAGTAGGACTGCTATAAACTAAGATTGCTTCTGAGCACTTGACTGGAAGCAGTAATTTTACTGAAGCATATATTTGGAAGTACACAGAATGCATAGCAATAAAGAAATAGGATGAATGGCACATGTCTGCAAGTGAAAGTCAATACACTTTGTGAATTCCAAGACAAAACATTGCTGCCTACCTTCAGCTCATCTCTGTAGGATCGAACTTTCTTAGCATAAATCCTGACAATAGTGCATGGTAAAAAAATCCAATTAAGTACAAAAATTAAATAGAAATATTGAACTCTTGGTAGTCATACAGGTAAAATTCCATATGGGGAAAGGATGACTGATTTAGGGCAGGGAGGCCTAATAGATGCATTGGTAACTCATCTTCTTTACTGATGCATAAAGAAAACCAGTGTCCATGAGTGATAGGAACCAGGTTCTGAATTGGAAGGCATTCAGAAGTTACAATATTGGGGTGTCTTGCTGTAATGTGAGAATTTCAACATCCGAAATCACTGCAGAAACTATACTTCTGCCTTTCCATTTACTGGCAGACCAAACACTGCATTCAGTCAAGAGATCCCTGCTTGGTGAATACAAACTGTCACTTAATACTCTCACTGCCTTTAAATGTTTGGATAGGAAAAGCTCTGGTGGGCTTTTACCATATTCAAATACTGATAATTACAAACCTCTTCATCTTTGTCATACCTGTGGTGCATACTGATGCAGCCTAAATTCCCTTGGATCAAAAGTAGTTCTGAAGTCATAACAAAAGCCCTCAGAGAGTGGGGCTAGCCTGGCACTTAAGCCAACTGGATGTGCCTTCTCCTCTTGAGGCCCTACTCCCTCCTCAGGACATCTGTGCATTTCATGGCACACAGAACCATCCACTTTCCCTGAACTCCTAGGAATATATCAAGATAAAAACAGGGATCATTTGAATCACTAAATCCTTCAGATGCATCAACCATGAAATGAGCATTTATGCAGGAAGGGCTCAAAGAACATCCTCCAGCCACTACAGCCTTCAGCACTCAATAGCAAGCAAATGGCCTGTCATTAAAATACAAGCTCAAAAGTCTCAATGAAGATTCCCCTTACAGTAGTCCACTGGAAAACCTTTCGCAGATCTGAAAGAAAGGTCACTGATGGAAAATAAAGTTGAAGGAATGAAATTCTGAAAGACCCAGAGCCATCACACCTGCTCATTTTGTTCACTTTAGTGAGTTTTAGACACTGTGTTGGAAATAGCAGACCCAACACAGCTCTGCACACAGATTCACAACTGTATGCTTTCAAATTTTTTGTGGCTATCCTTCAGAGCTCTTCACAATCTTTGAATCAACCAGATGTGGACACCTGGATGGTGGTACAGGATGGGCAGAAGAAACAGGTACATTAGAATGGGTACTTCCTCGCCACATGATAAACACTAGCTCCTTTTATTGCAGATTTGGAGCAATAAAGGTTCTTTTTTTCCCCATTCCACAGACTAGGCAGTGTATCTGAGGAGGGCAAATCCTTCTGTCTCAAGTCCCTCATTAAGCTTGTGGAAATAACTCCAAGGGAATACTTGGGTCAGGTGAGCAAGACTCATAACTCATGTCAACTTCCAGACTCCAGGACAGCGTGGAAACACTCCTACCCACCATGTGAAACCTAATAACCCATAGTCTTGCTCTTGTTAATGCTTTCAGCCCACCGAGGCCTGCATGGCTGGTATCATACAAGTGAAGGCACATAGTGGCCAAGAAAGAAGGAGAGGGAGGAGGGAAGTGCAATAGTTTGCTTCCCAGCACTTTGCCATGCGCGCAGGAATGTGGCGTATCTTTGAGTCTGTGGTGATTGATGATGGTTCAAAACTGTTGCACAGTGTCTAGTTCTAGCCTTAAGCTGCAGTTGTAGAAGCTGACACACAATCCAAAGGACAGAAGACAGCACTGGACAACCTGAGGGTGGTGCTGCACCCCAGGGATGCCTTAAGGCAGAGCAGGTGGCTGCTCATTAATTCCAGCTCCTCAAAAAAACCCATTCATTTGGAAGGTTTATTTTTAGTATGTTGCCCTTCCAATTTGGCTGATTTGGCTAACTGGCTGTCAAGATTTTCCTTCACATCTTCATTTCCAAAAACTGCTTTCAGGTGTGAAAGAAACACAAAATTTTTGGTCTCTAACATTAGTACTGCAGGACAGCAAGTGAATGCAAAGAGTGAGCTACTAATTTTTCTGCCAACATTGAGAAACTTTCAAGGACAAAAACTGTTGCTAGATGGCTTATGCAACAAGGTCCATGAGATAACACAGTGTGACAGCAAACTCCTGAAGCTGAGCAGCTGGGTACTCTGAGCATATCTTTACACTTTCTAGACCAATAAATAATACTTCCTGTTCTCTACCAGGCACTCTGAGTAAAGACAGGATTCCGTAGTTTTTATGTTGCTCTGAATTTGAGTTCCACATGTGTTCCCTTGCTGTTTCTCTTTTAGAATAAGTGCTCACCCAAGCGTTGAAGTTGGCTTGGGTGCTTCAAAACTACAGTGCCCTTGCTGTAGTTTTGCCTGCCCTGTGGCTGGCTACAAGACTTCTGCTGTGAGATTATTGCAATGCATTTGGGACCCAAATGAAAGATAATGTGTTTCCATGTCATTAGCCTAAAGAGAAAGTTTTCAGTGTCATTCTAGAAAGTGGAGAAGGAGAGCAAACAAGTCAGTCTGGCAGTTTTGTGTAGAGTGGCTGGGCAGATGGAGAATACAGGTAAGTACAGGCAGTGTAGAGGCTGCAAGGCCAGATCTTTCCCAGACCCAGGCAGAACTAAAGGACAGTAACTGAGCAGCATTGGGAACCACAAACAGGGAAAGTGCTATGGCCATTTGCACCAGGTAAGGTGTGGAGCTGAAGGGATCAGACAACAAATTAGCTGAATTGGCAGAACTACAGAGGTTCAGTCAACACAAGATTTCCCCAGACGGCACACTCCAGCATTCAAGAAGGCAGAGATCCCCCAAAGGTCAGCATTGCAGGAGTTGGGATTACTTCACAAGAGACAGTTTCCTATCGGTGGCTATGGGACAAGAATCTGCTGCTTGTGCAGAGAGAATATTTGTTTTCTCAGATGGAGAGCTCTCTCCAAATGGCAGCAGCTGAGAGAAATGCAGACACCTTCAGTAGCAGTCCTCTAAAACTTATGCTCTCCTCAGGCTGAGTTTCCTAGGCAAGAGAGCAAGGATTGCAGTACACCTTGGAGGAGCAAAGAGCATAAAGAGCAGAAAGAAGCAACTTGATGCTGTCATTCTGTTGCTAGACCTGGGTACCTGTGCATAGGAAATTTAATGAGAGCCAGCTGCTGGGCACACAGGCAGCAGGCTTTGTGCAACATCAAGATGCGGGGCTCCAAAGTCACAAATTAGTATTTTGGTCCATCTTTGCTCCATTGATGCAGGTCAATGGAAGGGGCCAAGTTCCAGCTGTCAGACAGGTGGCTGAGGATGAGATCATGGCACTCTATGCAACATTGTCAACTGCATGCATGAAGACAGGAATACACAGAAATCCTAGCTCTAAAAAAAGAGTCTTAGTGCCCAAATGAGATACAGAGAGCAAGGTCCATGGAGCACTAGGGAGCCTTCTGAGACAAGAGGAGTCAGAACAAGAGGAAAAGGCCACACTTTGATCTTAATGAAGTGAGGTTTTTGGCCCTAAAAATTCAAAGGCTCCCAAAGTAATATTGAAAGTAGAAGCTGGGAGAAAGCAAACAGGTACAGAAGAGCATTTAGTGTAGATGATGTGATGTTAAAAAGTGTAAAAAGGATACATCTAGGGTTCAATGCCTCTTGTGAAATACCAGAAAGGAAATTAAAATAAAAATTGCAATAATTAAGGACAGCAAGTTAGACTGCCAATGCCAGTTCATTTTCACATGCAAAATTAAATGTTGGTGTCAGGGCAAAAATGGCACATCCTTGCAAGGAGCCTGGAGAAACAAGTTAGGGATGCTGAAATGGTTACCTTCAAAGAACAATGGCCATCTCAGCAGCTGGGATATGGAGGATCAATGGTATTCATTGTTACCTTGCTGACAGTTTTCATGGCAAGGAAAGAGTCAGTGCCCTCCCTCCCCTCTGCAAAGCTGTGGCCAATGTCCTCCTATCTCCCCCAGTACCAGCAGAATACTCCCCACATCCACTGAGTGCTGTTCTGCCCCTACAGGAGTGCTGCCTGGGCCTTCAAGGCCCATTCCCCCTGGCACAGCTCCTGTGATGCCAGCTGGTGTCCTCCTGTGCCCAGCAGGACAGGAGCAGGTGGAGAAGGGGTGAGTGCCAATGACCCATGTCCACAGTTCCAGCGAGCACCTCCTTCTCTGAGCAGGTTTGGGGGCTTCCTGTGATGCAGAGTGGTAGCCAGTGCCCCTCTTGTGCAGCACTCCCCATGCCCAGGAGGCCCAGAGGGCTGCCACTGGCT
The DNA here is from genome assembly GCA_014549065.1 of Cardinalis cardinalis. Lineage (NCBI taxonomy): Eukaryota > Metazoa > Chordata > Aves > Passeriformes > Cardinalidae > Cardinalis > Cardinalis cardinalis. The sequence continues at coordinate 33,891 of JACDOX010000820.1, read as the reverse complement.
CCGGTGCCTACTGCACACAGATTAAGCCAGCTGGGAATGGTGGTGGGATGGTTACTGAAAGGCTTCAAAAATCCCCCACACACCCACCTCTAGTGAGTCAATTGACACATGTGGGGAATGAAAATCTTCACATAGAAGAGTGGGGCCAGCAGCGGCAGGCAGTGATTGCCCCCCTATGCTCAGCACTGGTGAGACCACAATTGAGTCCTGTGTTCAGTTGTGGGCCTGTTACAAAAAGTCAGTAAAAATAAAAACTCCTTAATACTAATGTAGCCATTAAGAAGCCAGCATTCTTTATTGAGCTGGATGCATGAGGGCATAGCTCCTCCAAAATCTCTTTCATGCTGAGTAAAGAGAAAGCTCTAGTTTACATACTGTATTTTACATACACATTGATAGGATTTCCTAGAAGAAACATATATATGAGACTCATTTCTCTGAAGTCATTAACATATGTTCCCTCCCCTCTCTCCATGTGTTCTTCTGTCTTGGGGGTCTCTTTGGTGATCACAGTGGTCAGGGACTCTGAAGTCGTAGCTGACAGCCTTGTGAACTAGCAAAAGTTGGCACAACTGGGCTGGTTGCTTTCCAATTCTTCTTCCTACAGAATAAGTATCATGCAGTTCCACAGGTCAATGGTTTTTAATGAATAAGCATTGTATTAACCCACCCATTGTGCAAACAATTCTTCATCTGGCAACAGGCCCCTCTCTGCAAGAAGGATACTAAGATGCTGGAGTGAGTCCAGCGAACGGCAACAGAGCTGACGAAGGGCCTGGAGCTCAAGTCCCCTGAGGAGCTGCTGGGAGAGCTGGGTTGTTTAGTGTCAAGAAAAGGAAATTCTGGGGACTTACCACTCTCCCCACCTGCTCGAAAGCAGGTTGTAGACAGGCAGGGGTTGGTCTCTTTCTTCCAGGTAGCAAGTGACAGGACAAGAGGATAGCCTCAAGCTGTGCTGGAGAGGTTTAGGTTGGACATTAAAAAGAATTTCTTCACAGAAGAGCTGCGCAAGGGGGTGGTAAAGTCAGTGTCCCTAGAGTTGTCTAAGGGAAGACTGGATGTGGCACTCAGAGCTATGTTTCGGTTTACATGGTGGGATTCGTGGGATCGGCCTCAGTGATCTCAGAGATCTTTTCCAACCTGCCTTCTTCCGTGATGCTGTAGCAGCTGAGCCATCACAGCGCACACTACACAGTCCGCGGTCCTGGCGCGGGGGCACATCGGTACCGACGGCAGCCCCGCCGGCGCTGCTCGGCTGGGCCGACAGGACGAGAAGGAAGGGGGAAAAGGGGGGATTTCCTTCAAGTCTCGTCTCTACGTGAAGGGAGGGAAGAGCCCGACTCCCGGGACAGGCCTGCACCGCGAGGATAGCACGGGCGCCGCTGCAGGCGGAGCGGCCCTTCCCGTGCGGGCGGTGCTGCGGACGGGCGGGCGGAGCAGAGCAGAGCGGGGCGGTGCGGCTGCCGGCCCGGCCCTTCCGGTGTAGCGGTGGCCATTGGCTAGGGCCGGTTCTGAGATGGCGGCCAGCGCGGTGTCTAACCCGTCCCAGCTCCTGCCGCTCGGTAATGATGGGGGATTCCCGGGGTCCCCAGTCGGGGTCCGGGGCGGGGTCCCTGTCCGGAGGGTCGGGGCGGCTGCGGGCCCCTCTAGGGCCGAGCTGCGCCGGCACCTGGTGGGAAGCGGGAGGGCGGGAGCGCCAGGCGGCGTGGCCCACGCACGGCCCGCGAGGATGTCGGGGTCTGGGGCCAGCGGAAAGGGGAGTGTGAGTAGGGGATAGGTATGGGGGTGTTGGGGTCTGGGGGATGAAGTGTGGAGCTGTGGGACTGTCTGAGGGAGGCCGGTGGGAGTGGGGTTGGATGTAAGGATGTCGGGGGGGGTGTGCTGGTTTATGTGGGAGAGTAGAGGGGAGGTGTGTAAGGTTGTGTGGAATGTGTCTCTGTTTGTGTAAATAAACACAAAAAAGCCCGTAAGGCACGAAGCCCATGCTTTGTAGAACGTACGCCTTTCTGTGTATCTACAGAACTTGTGGACAAGTGCATCGGTTCACGTATTCACATCGTGATGAAGAGCGACAAAGAAATTGTTGGGACGCTTCTAGGATTTGATGACTTTGTCAGTATCCTTTCATGGGCGTTTAAGGCTGCCTGCTTTATGCTCTGGCCTAAGTAATTTATAGCTCTTGAGAGTTTTGGGTTCACTGAATAGAACTTTTTTTTTTATGGATCGGTTGTATTCTGATATTTTCAACTTTCAGGTAAAATCACATTTTGGCATGAAATGAAAAGAGCATTAAATAGTTGTAAAATCGGGGCCTTGTTTTCCTTGAAACTAGATTTTCAGATATGGTGCTGGAAGATGTTACGGAATTGTAAGTATGTTTTCTGCCTCTTGTTGCTATTTAGTGTTTGGTTCACTGAGATAAAGTACTGTGTAAGGTCTGCAAAAAAAGTGGTTTTACATCTATGGAATACTTACCAGCTGAGTAGTTTAACATTGGACTTAAAACAACAGAAAGTGATCTATTTAGGACAGCCATGTCATAGAGTAGCTATTGTGTGGTTTATACTTGTATGGGGATCCTATTTGTAGTCTTAATTTTGATTGGGTTGTGTGGGAAGCTTTCCAGTAGTTAATTTGTTTTTACACTTCTTTAAGACCTAGGCTAAGATTCAACAAGGTGGCAAACTTAAATATTTTTACTTTGTCATAACATGTTGATATATCATATTCAAGAAATTGTTAAGCTTTAGAGGGTGAATACACATCTCCATGTATTGAGTAGAAGAGACCTTTTCAGTTAGCTTTCTGTACCTAGGTGCTCCATTTATCCAGGTTATGCTGCCAAGTAGTTGATTTATTTGTTAGTTTCAGCAATGGCCACCTTAATACAGAGATTTCTGTCCGTTCTGTGGTTAAATCTGGAGCCATTGTCCCTGGTTCTGTGTTCTTACTTACTGTTTCTAATGCTCCTTCAGTGAGATCACACCTGAGGGCAGAAGAATCACAAAGCTGGACCAGATTCTGCTCAATGGAAATAACATAACTATGGTAAGTCATGCATGTGTTGACTTTCTGTGCCTGTAAATCGATCAGTTATTATATTCAACTCCTTTAAGCCAAGCTTTCCTGACAGTTCCGCTACATCAGGAAGTTTCAAGTAGCTTGCCTGCATAGCTGGCCACAAAGCCTGAACTTCCAATAGAAGGGCATTCCTAATTTTGTGGGAAGAGGAAGGCTGAAGTGGAAAGATCTGAGTCTAATTTGGCTCTATATGAATGAGGAATAGTCTCCATTGTGTTGTTTTACCTATCTTGCACCTCTGCATTGTGTGTCAGAGCAGGTGCCATTCTGTGTTAATTTCTAAGCCTTTTTTCTGCTTTGGTTATTGTTCTGCATGTTGAAAGGACAGCACATGTTCTGACTCCTTGTATGGGGTTAAATTCCTACCATCCAGTTAGGCTGGGCGTGTGTTGCCCTTGAAGAAGAACCTGGTGAATTTTCAGCAAGACATAGATACATTTCTGCATTAGGTCTCGTGTGTCTTTTGGTAATGTATCTTCCCATATCAGGAAGTCCATGATTTAGACTTTTTTTTTTTTTAGATTTAGATTTTTCTTATTTTGACCCCAAAACCAGTTAAGCTCTTTCTCTTTAGAAGTGCTCAGCTGATAATGAAAAAGATACCTGTAAAAGTAGTGGTTAATCCTTTTTTTTTTTTCCCTCATGTTTTGTCTTTTGTATTTCTTTTTCTATTCTTCAGTTCTTTGCTTTCTTCATAAGGAGATGCTATGCTGATTTACTCCCTACTGCCTTTTTGGTTTGTGTGTCTCTGGCAGTAACTGACTTCATCTGTTGGGAGAGTCTGAAAGCCACTTTTGTGGTCTAGCATGAAGTCCGAAAATGTTTGTTGTAAAGCAAGAGCTGTCATGTATGGGTTTGTAAAGCTTAACTCTATGGAACTAATGCAAAAATGTCTTACTCTTTTATAGCTGGTTCCTGGAGGAGAAGGACCTGAAGTATGAAGACATGATATTCATATGTACTTTTCATATATATATATGCAAAATCTAAATAGAGATTTTGGGGTAGAAATGTTTGGATATGTTTGCTTTGCTTACACAATTGACATTGTGCAAAAGACAACTCTTGAGGAGTGCTGGTGGTAATGTTGATTTTGTAAGTTGAAATAATGACTTTCTTGTAAAGACATCTGAACCTCTTCTGAATAAAAGGCTTTTTCTTTGTTGGTTACTGTGTTCTGTTATGTGAGTGCACAAGTTTGATAATTGTATAACTACTTAATGGAGTAGAAAAATGACAGTTGTGTTTTGGTTGCCATCAGTCATCATTTTTTCTACATCTGTTGCATTTGTTTCTGGCCCAAGTTTGTATAATTCACAAGTCATGAGCCAGGATGTTGCTGTGGTTTGGCATACATGCAGATACTGAGGTGGATGTTTTGTTCGAAGTCTGTCACTGGAAACCATGTGGCAGAGTTCTGTAGAGTTCTGAAAACCCTTCAGACTGGGTGCATCTGTTCGATGCTCAGCAGCCTTTGCTTCTGCTGGCCTTGAGGTTCAGCTCTTGTGGACCATTTTGTTGGCTGATATCCTTCCTTACAGCAGAGGCCCTGCAATGGTATTTGGCAAGTGAGAACAGACAGACCCAACCTGTTTCATGTTCTGGGGCTAAAACTCCCCAAGGCTGGTGTTAAAACTTCTCATTGGTGTCAGTGGTGAGTCTGCTTTCACCACTCAGTGATGCCATGTATAGTGAGATTAGGAGGTGCCTGTGGCTGCTTGTGTAGTTTGGAACACTCATTTTAGAGTAAACAGGAGTCTTGTGTGTCCATCTGTTCTCCTGTGATATAAAAGTGTGACAGATATTGCAAGCTACTATTTTAGGATAATTTCTGTAAGTAATTGCTGTTTTGTTATGATGCCATGCTCCAGTGCAGCTTATGCTTCCATAGTACACCTCTCAGCTGGCTTCTATATGTAAATGTCTTTGGAGAGGAATCAGAGATGCCTGCTGTCACTGTAGACAAGGTGGATGCAGCATGGGCTCATGTGGACAGGATGTGCTTTTCCTTCCCGTGACCAGAAGTGAGAAGAGTTGAGGAAGGGGGCTCAAGAGCAAGATTCTGGAAGGAAGCTGCTGTACTGGGTCTTTCTGCCTTAATCTGACAGAAAAGCTGCCTTCTGCTGGCTGGGTGTGAGCTCACAAAGCAGTGACAATCTCTTGCTGTAGCCTGTTAAAAGGAAGAGGGAGTCCCTCCTCTCTCACAGGGATAGTGCGGCTTCTGGCTTATGTGTTCTGAATACGTGATGTGTGTTTGGATTGTGCCCTGGCAATCTATACCATTACTCCCTGAATATGTTTGCTTTTTTCCTTTCTGTCTCCATTTCTTCCTCCAGCTTTTTTTAATACATGCATTAAAAAAAGATACTTTTTTTTTAAACTTAGATTTGATTGAAGCATCATCTGTGGGTGTTTGCCTCACTTTCTTAGAAATAAGTTGAGTCTTTTTGACAAGAAATGAGAACACTTCAAAGATTTCTAGTCAGATCAGAACTACTGTGTTGGGCTATTGTTGAATACAATTTTGGTTTTGTTCCTGTTGTCCAGTTTGTATGCACTTGATTTCTGCTTCGCTCAGTGTTTTGAAAACAGTCATGCTTCTGAGAGAAGAGTAGATCTTGACTCAAAAGCAGCTTTTACTCTGACAGCACAAGCATCTTGTTTGTTGCCTTGAAAAAACCCAAACAACTTGACACTGCCTCAGTTTTTGCTTGATTAGCTGTGTTTTGTTCTACTCACTCCAGAAGGAGCGCTTAGACTTTCAGAAGACATTTTAATTCCTGACTCAGGTCTGCAGAGATCCTCCTAAAGACGGTTTGTGCATGCAAAAACACTGTTAGTCCTTTCTAAAATGAAGCATTTTTCCGCTGTCAGCTGAGAATACAAAGTATTCCAGGTGCATCTAGTTTGCTTTGCGTTCATTATTCCTGTAGCCTGTTGCTTTGGAAGTGCAGCTGATAAGCTTGTCCAGTCAGTGAGTAAGTAGTGGTGGTTTTTGTTCTTCCTCCCCTAGTAATCCAAGCATTTATACTGCACTGCCTACTTGTGGACACTGATCTTCTCCAGAATACTATTCAGGGTGCCACCACATGTAGGTAATTTAAAATAATAACCTTAGACTTTAAAAGTACGGAAAACTGAATGAGGGTTTAGGGCAAGGTAATTGTCAGGTTAAATAACTTTGTGATTATGATATGCACAGTAGTGATTTTCTTAAGATTTATGTTTGCGTTGCTGTTTTTCGTTAGGATAGCACTGGTTGCAGTGATCTTTAGTTCTACTACCTGGCTGTCTTAATATGGAGAAAGTTCCCTTCTGAGAATACTTGCTCATTCTGTTTTGGGTATAATATCCTCACTGAAATTATTACAATGATTCCTGTCTGTCCCAGGTCACTGGTAGTTCTTAACACAGTCAGTGCTTCCAGAGCTTATCATTGTACTTTAGGAGTCTCATCAGTAACGTGTCATTTTGCAGGAGTAACCATACTTTGGTCAATTAAAATACAGTCAGACACAATGTAAGCAGAGAGCACTAGAATATTTATTCCAGTTTCAATTCCAACGAATCTGACCTCAAGGCAGTTGATTCAAGGAGTCAGCAAATATTTTGAGGAGCTTGCTTTGACATTTTCGAACTACCATAATGAACAGGAATCAAAATTCAGCTTTGTTTTGACAGGTGCTGCATTAATGCTGGGCCACACTTTTGCTTTCTGCTAAAAGAGAGAATGGATCTGAATTAATAATTTATCAACAGATTCTGCAGCTTGATGTCATTTTCATGAAGTCACTATGGTTGGTTAATTAAACTCTTAGAAACAAAATCAGGAATTCAAAAATTGTACCATTTTATTTCAGAAATCCTTGCTTATATTTGTACAATATATTGAATACCTCTCCATTTTCTGCAAAACCTAATATATCTTTCATGACTTTTTTCTATAAACTTATATAAGGTCACATTCTCTTGAAGCCTTCTAGAAGCTCAAAATAACCATTACAAATGAAATATTTGTTGTTTTCACAGGAAAACAGTTACAAGAAAAGACAAAAATATACCTGTTTAATCCATTATGAAAAAATACTTCAAGCAGATTGAATGCAATCTTCATACATCTGTACTTAATACTGATACTTAATTTATTAGCTGTTTTCATTTTTTATAATGTATTTAATCAAAATTTTAAAATACATTTAAAAATGACAAAGTACTGCAGTTTTATTCCAATTAATGGGTTCCCAAAACCCAGAGTAACCTTTTTAAATCTAATTCAAACCTGTAAACATTAGTGAGTATTTGGTTTGGGTGGTTGGTTGGTTTTGTGTGCTTCTTTTAATGGATCCTCATATTTTTTTTCAGTACGGATTAAAAAGAGTGGCCTCCAGCAGCCATTAAGTGCAAAGGGATTTGGCAAGTCCTTCTGTCACCTGCATTCCCCTGGCATTCCATTTGGTGAAGAACTTGATGTGGCAGCAGCCCCTGCACAGGAAGAGGATAACACAGGTTATAAAGATTTATAAATAAGCACTTAAAATGTTTTTCCATTAAGTAAGCACTGGTATATTGTCATGATTTAGGAATGTTACTCATCAGTTCAGTGCCCCACTGAGGCTCTCCCAAGCTGTGCACAGTTTTTTGACCGTACCAGAGGCTGATGCACAATAAAAAATATACCTACTCAATGCTACAGTGGTCTCTGGCCCAGGGGTCTATGAGACTACTTTTGAAATTAGTCCCATTGTCTGGCTCAGCTCTTTCTGGGGTTCCACATCACCACAGGCCTTGCTTTTCAAGACCCAAGATGGTGTTTGGGCACAGGGTACATCTCCAGCCATCTCATGGTGGATCCCACCCCATCAGCACATAGCGCTGGCCTTCGCTGGTTTGTAGAAGTGCAGTCTAACTAGCCAGGCCTCCCCATATTTGTATTTTGGGCATTGTTCCCCATATCACAGAGGCTTTACTTGGCCTGCTTGATTGCAGTGCATATTTCACAGCTAAGGATAATCTGGGAAATAGTGTCCGTGGGTAAGTCCACCCCTCAGTCCCGAGCCCGTCTGTAGTGTTGCATCTCTTCTCTGATGACCTGAAGCGTCATGGGCCCAATGAGCCTGAAATAATTCACCCTTATGTTCCCAGTTCAGATCCACCTGAGACAGTTTGATCTTGGCAACCCAATCCACCTGTCCATTGTTGTGATGTTCTTCAGTAGCCCAGCTCACAGCTGCATGTAAAAGGACATCTATGTGATGTGCTTTTACAGCCAGCTTTTCTCTCCAAGCAGTGATGTCTTGTCAATCTTCGGCAGCCCAGATGGGTTAACCTCTCTTCTACTAATTTATGTTTTTCCATTGATCCCGCCATCCCTACAGAGCATTTGCTAGTGTTCAGTGGTCAGTGTAGAGGAAGGGCGCTGGCCATTTCTCTTGTTTAGTGATATCTAAAGCCATCTGGATGGCTTTTAGGTCTGCAAATTGACTTGATCCACCTTGTCCTGCAATAGCTTCTGCAACTTGCCATGTAGTACTCCAAATTGCAGCTTCCTATTTTTGATTTATCTCCAAGATACGATATTGGAATAATACCAGTAAAACTGAATGGGACGTGCCTGACCTTGTCTGCCCCTTGCTGCTTGACCAAAAGGCAGCAACTGTGGTGGTTTCACCTCACAGACACCTTTGGCTAGCTGGATGCTGCAGCTAGGCCCTTGGAGGCAACTCCAGGCTTGCAGGAGCTCAGGTTTACCTTTGGCAGAGAAGCTTCAAGGCGATGGTGAAGGAAAAGGAGTTGGGTTCTGCTGGAAGGTTTTGATCCAGAGCTTTATTCCTGGCCCACAGGCCTCTGAACCCATAAACAGCTCCAACAGCACTCCCTGAACCCTGTCGCTGCTGTTCCTTTTAACCCCGGGGAGAGGGGGTGTGAAGGGGTAGGGATCCCATCAACCAAGTAGGCGGGGAAGTCTTAAGGGACAAATGACACGTGGATGGCCCAATGTCCTCCAGGGGTGGAGGTATCTTCTGAACTCTGCCAATCACTGGACGCCCTTCTGGAATGCCAGAATTGAGCGACAGCACTCAGCAGGGGTCAGGGTGTGGAAAGGAGGGATGATTGACACACCTGGCAGGGAATTATCAGGGAGGAACCTGGGATATCTGAGGCAAGCCGTGACATCACACTGCAACAATATGGCAGGACCTGTCAATGGTGAGGCCATTTTCCTTTTTCTGGTAGCTGATTATATGATAGGGCCTCCTCAGTACGTCACCTTTTTGTCCTCTGTTGGGAATGTTTTATGACAGAGGTCATGTAGACTCGCTTGTTAGCTGAACAGAGCTAGAAAAGTACTGAAGATAGTTTAGCTGGAGTTTTGCACCTGCAGATAATGTGTCCTTGGGCCTAGCTAAGTATGATAACAAAGTAGACAAAGCTATGTGAGAAAGGGGAGCGGTAAGCCTAAAGAGCATGAGGAAGATTGATAGTATAGCTTAACCAATGAGTTACTTAGCTTGCAGAATATTCATAAGCTTATTATTGTGTGTATAAAGTTTGATGCTCTACCGAAATAAAGGGAGCTTGCTGAACTCATATTGAGCCTCCGAGCCGCCCCGTACCCGACAGTCCTCCTCTGATCATGATAGTCCAAAATGTTTGGCTTCCTTGATTTCCAAGATTCCTGGGTGATTGGTATTTCCTATTGAGCTTGCTGAGTGATCATCACAACTCACTTACTCCATGTAGCATCAGTGCCATGATGTGTGGCAGGAACTTTCTTTTGAACATCCAGCCCAGCACTGGCAGTCAGGGTGCCAGGAGGAGCTGTGCTTGGGTGCCAATCACTTCCAAAGCACCTCAAAATCCTTCATAAGCTGCCAGGATCTCTTTTTCATGTGGGGTATAACATGCCTTAGATCTCTTGTATCTCTGAGTCCAGAACCCCACTGGTCATCTTGAAGTCTCCCTGGGTACTTTTTGCCAGAAACTCCAGGAAAGACCATTCTCCCTGTCTGCATTGTAGAGCAAATTTTTTGCATGTGCTCCTATCCGGACTGGCCCGAAGGTTACTGCATGAAGAATCTCCTGTTTAGATCATTCAAAAGCCTGTTATTGTTCAGGACCCCACTTTAAATCATCCTTCTTCCATATCACATAATATTGAGAGGGCTTACAATCTGACTGTAATCTGTAACATGCATCCTCCAGAAACCTGTAGGGGCTAGGAAAACCTGTGCTTGCTTTCTATTTGTTGGTGGGTACGTAACTGCTTGCTTGTTTACCACATCCATTGGAATCTGATGACATCCCTCTTGCCATTTTACTTCTAAAAGCTGAATTTCCTTGGCAGATCCCTTGAGTTTGCTTTGCTTTATGGCAAAACCAGCCTTCAGGAGGATCTGGATTTTCTTCTTCCCTTCCTCAAGAACCTCCTTTGCTGTGTTGCCTCATACAATATCATTGAGGTACTGCAAGTATTCTGGAGCCTCGCCCTTTTCTAGTGCAGCCTGGATCAGCCCATGGCAAATAGTGGGGCTGTGTTTCCACCCCTGGGGCAACAGTCTATTGTCAGTCTCCACTCTCCGTTGGGCTTACATACTGGCCATATAGGACTACTAAAGGGAGCCAGTGAATCTTGCTGACCACCCCCTGGCTCTCCAGCTCTCAAATCGTCTCTTGGATGGGGGTCACAGGGTCCTGGTTGGTGTGATATTGCCAACAATGCACTGTTGGCAATATCACTGTTGTTCTTCAGTGCCTGTTGTTCTTCAACCCTTAGCAGTCCCACAGCAAAAGGTCATCTGAGAGATCAGGAAAGGTCATCCTTGAGAGATTATCTTTCCCTCACACTTGACACAAACTGTCTCCAGTGGCTGAGGGTTTCTGTGCTCTTCCCAATCATCTTGTCAATGCCCATATTCCAGGACAGAGATCCCAGCTGCTTGGCTTCATTGCCATCCAGTTTCATATCACAGGCCATGACATTCCAGAATTAGAGCAGCCAGGTCACCAGGGGCTCTCCTGACTAAAGGTTGAAATCTATTTGTATATCTCATAGCTCACCTGAGGATTGGGATTGAGTGATTATCTCTGGCCCTGCCTTTTCCTCTTGTTTTGAGGGCTCTGCTTCCTCTTCATCCCTCATGCAGTCAACTGATTATGTGTTGGATTTCTTTTTCTGTATAGGGTTGACTGCTACTGGTTGTTCCTCTGGTTCAGTAGCAGTTTGAGTGGCCGTGGTACCTGCTGGTCTGCTTCCTTTCTCCACCCCCGGGAATGATGTCTACTGTTGAACAGTGTCCAGTAAACAGTAGCCAGGAGAGAACATGTTGTGTAAGTTCGTGCCTCTCTGGAGCTACTACACCATTTTTCTTTGACATATTTCACCACTTTATCAGGTTGTTAAAGTGATGTAGTTGTTCACGGGTGAACTGCTAAACTATTGGAGAAGTCCTCCCAACACTGGCTCGTGTCCTCCTACATTCCATGCCACTCATTACTATCCCACTTCAGGGCAGATCTCTGAGTAACCTCCCTAGAAATCTTTCTTGCCTCTAAATATGGTGTGCACTGAGGAGACCTAGCCAACCTAGCAACAAGAACATACTTTCCTTAACATCTAAAGGGAATTCAGAATTCTTAAAAGCTGTTGTAATGGGCCTGAAGGGGTAAAAGGAGGTGAAAGGTTGGGGAAAATCATCCTCTCTTTCCTTTCTTTCTTCCCCATAGACTGAATGCTTTTAATAATTGGCTCCCAAGGCTAGCACCTTAGTTAAGGGTAGGAGAGCAATACTGAATCCACATCCCAAATGACCCTTGATATTATCATGTTATGAGCTGATATCAGAGAGTGCAACAGAGCAATCCTGATCCCTCTCCATGCTTTGAAAAAGAAACACAGTGGGCACACAATACATATATGGAAACGTATTTAGTTTCTATTGGCCAGATTTTGGTACTGGGAAGGATACAGGGATGGCTTCTGTGAGAGGCTGCTGGAACCTTCCTTGCTGTCTGGCAGAGCCAATGCCAGCTAGATCCAGGACAGGTGTGTCACTAGGCAAGGCTAGGCCAATCAGAAATTACGGTAATGCCTCTGCAACAACATATTCAAGATGAAGGAAAAAAAAATGTTTTTGCACAGATGCAACTGTGGCCAGAGAAGAGCAGAAGAATATTTGAGAGGAACAACTCTCCAGACACCAAGGTAAGTGGGGAAGGAGGTGGGGAGTTGTGGTCCACCTGCAGTCTGCAGAGGAGAGCCAGGCTCAGGTGAATGCCAAGAAGAGGCTGTGAACCCATGGGAGGCCTGTGCTGAAGCAGGTTCCTGGCAGAGACCTGCAGACTCATGGAGAGAGGAGCCCATGCTGGAGCAGATTTCCTGGTAGGACTTGTGACCCTTTGGAGGATTCATGTTGGAGCAGCCTGTTCTTGAGGCACATAGTGGAAGAGTAATCCCTGTTGCAGCAGTTTGTGAAGAACTGTTGCCGACGGGATAGACTTACATTGGAGGAGTTCATGGAGAACTGTCTCCAGTGGGAGGGATCCCATGCTGGAGCAGGAGAAGGATGCCTCTCCCTGAGCAGCAGCAGAAACACACAATGAACTAACTGACTGTCCATCCCCTGTCTCCCTGTGATGCTGAAGAGAGGGAGGTAGAGCTGGGAAGGTGGAAGAGGTGGGGGAAAGGTTTTTTTTATTTCTTGTTATCCTTCTCTGATTTTGTTAGTAATAAATTCAATTAATATCCCTAATTCTAGCTGGTTTTGCCTGTGACAGTATTTGGTGAGTGATCTCTCCTGGTCCTCAGCTCATGAATCCTTTGTTATATTTTCTCTCTCCTGCTAGCTGCAGAGGGGATGATAGAGAGGCTTTGGTGGATGCCTGGCATCCAGTCAGGGTCCACCCACCACGGGGTTAGGTAGCACACCCACATGAGTAGACCAAGCAGCATTGTGACCACTGGCTCTGTACCTAATACAACTAATGCTTAGATCAAATAGTTTCCAGCTCACACTGGCCAGATCTGTTATTATCTCAACCCTTCAAGCCCTACACAGGGAGACAAATAAGGCTTTTGTGGTTTAGGAATGATACTCTCCAGTTCAGTGCCCCCACTGAGACTTTACTAAACTACACACTGTTCTCTCTTGCTCCCCCATGCTGCTGCAGCATGCTGGAGAGGAGTATTGGAGGCATATTGGAATTAAATACCAATATAGCCAAATGGAACGTGCCTGGGCTCGTCTGATCCTTGCTGCTTGACCAAGGGGAGCAGCTGTGGTGGTTTCACCTCACAGACGCCTTTGGCTGGCTGGATGCTGCAGCTGGGCACTTGGGACAAGTCCAGGCAGGCAGGAGCTCAGGTTTACCTCTGGCGGAGAGGCTTTAGGTGAGGTGAAGGAAAAGGAGTCAGGTCCTGCTGGAGGGTTTCAATCCAGAGCTTTATTCCTGGCGCACAGGCCTCTAATGCAGCAACAGCTCCAACAGAACAAATGAACCGCGTGGTTGCTGTGTCTTTTAACTCCGGGGCGAGGGGGAGGGAAGGGGTAGGGATCCCACCAACCAGGTAAGGGTGGGAAGTCTCAGGGGACAGATGTCACCTGGATGGCTCTATGTCCCCAGAGCTGAGGGACGTCTTTCAAACTTTGCCAGTCACACGATGCCCTTTCTGGAATGCCAAGATTGATGAACAGCTCTCAGCAAGGGGGCAAGGGAGGGGAAGGGAGAGGTTGGCACACCTGGGGAAGGAACTGGGATAGCTGAAGCAGGCTATTACATCACACTGCAACAGAGGCATGAAAGGTAATGGGCATTGGTTAAGATAAGAACAACTTACTTGAAACAGCAATGAGATACAAAACCAAATGGTAACAGCAACAATACTAATGTCAGAGGGTATAAGAAAAGAAACAATTCACATGGAAAAAAAAACAACCCGGAAAATAAACAATATTAGACAGCTCCCTTTGCCACATTTTCTTGACCAGAAGCATTCCTTCTCTCCAGAACAGAGTCCCTTTTCCCTGCTCCTGGCAGTGATGTGAGGCAGTATGGAATAACCTAGCCATGCTTTCTCCTGGCTACTGCAAAAGATGAACCCTCTCCTGGCTAAAATGAGGACATATATACTGACTTCAGTATTTAATGCCTAGCAATGAAAAAAAAAAGCCTCTTTCCCCCAGTTTTGGCACTGTTGCCCCTTAAAGCTCTGACTGACCAGCCATTTTTTATTCTCTTTCTTTATTCTGGGAGGTGGAGCAGATAGGACCCTGTCCCACCACTGAATCTGTACCTCCTCTGGCAACCAAGCAGCAACTGCAGTTCCTTGCAATGGCTGCAGCCATAAAATCTTACTGTGATTTCACTTATTCTTCATGTACTCAGTGAACTCTTAAATGCATGCATGAACAAGACATGGAGAAAATTATCCTTTTAACACTCTTGGCACAAGGCACACTAGAACATTTCCTGCAGTAAGACATGTGGCAGCTTCAGAAGAATTAGACCTTTTTTTGATAGTGTCCCTTACACTCTTGAAATAAATCCCTAATCCTAAGTGGAAAGCGCTAAGTAGGCACACAGGCAATGCTACAGGAAATGTATCTAACTTGACAAAAAATGAGACGTTATTAAAACCCATTCTTTCTTTGCTGCTTAGAAAAGTTTATTTTCTGTATATTGTTTCCTGTATAAAATAGTTCTGCCTTAACAGAATTAACCAGATTGACTACCTTGTTCATGTTTCTCCACTTACACCATCATTGGGTATCTGATCTGGACCTTCTAAAGGTCATAAAATAACTGTATCCACTGTTTTCAGAAAAACAGTAAGCATAAGCACACTAACAGCAGTAATCTCCCTAAAGATTACCCAACTCTTGTTAAAACCCTAGTAAGATTACATACAAGTTAGCTCTCTAAAGGTATATTTTAGTTCCCAGCACTTACTTTCCAGCTCTTTTTTTTTCTTTAAACGCTTTGTCCGGTCAATGGCAGCCAACTCAGCTTTCAGTAACTGGTAGCGTTTTCGGACTTCCTGCATTTTTGCTTGGAGAACTGTTATGCGCTCGGTGCTACTCAAATTTTGCAAGTCAGCTGAAAGTTAAACAATTTCTGTTAATTATTGCATTGCAGGATTTCCCAAGCCTTCTGAGGCTTCGATGAAGGCGGAGGTACTCAAATCTTAGTGATGTGCTTTGAGGTAGCAGGCAGCAAAGCTGAGAAACAGCAGCTGCTGTTTATTATCACTGTCTTGTCTGACACAAACACACTGAAACTTCTTCTTACAAGAAATACTAAACAAGTCCTGGTTCATTAAGGCAAAATGGAAGGGGAAGATTTAAAAATTTAAAATCTTAGAGGCTGAGCAAGAAACAGAGAACAAGGAGTAAAACAGCAAGAAAGGAAAACTATCAGGATATATGGCAAAATTAAGCAAACTGGGGATGGAGTGATTTTAGAAGTAAAAAATCCTCAAAACCAGAAAATTCCAAAAGCCTTCTTATAGTATACCACAAGACCACAAGAGGCATGTTTCAAAGAAGATACTTACACACTTGAAAACTCCATTTGCAACCTTTGGGCAAATGACTATCATGTTCTTTAAGATCAGACTCCCTCTCTCCACTTTGCCCACATTTTCCTGTGGGAAGGTAGATTGTTACAAAACAAAGTAACTTTCCCACCCAACCCGAAGCTTACCAGGAGCTGTCTCACTCTAACATGACAGAATCCATCCTGGTGTAGCAGCTTGGCCCACGGCTCTCTGTACCGTGGGTGCCCAGGTACAGGACCGCAAACCAGGTCTGTAATGGGGCCCCTCTAATTCTGGCATGCTGGGAAAGGGAAACCTTGCACTGGAAACACCGGCCAGTTAGTTGTTGTGCACGTAGGCTCAGATCTATTCTGTGGATTTATGGGAACCAAAGTCCTACAGACCTAGAAGGTTGATAAAAGCAGGAGACTGTGGCTCCACAATCCATCCCAAAAACTGGCAGGTATTTAACTGAATGTGTGTGTGCATGAACATAAGGAGGTAGGGTAGGGACACACTTCCTGGAAGGAGATTCTTGAATACGATCCAGCTGCTCAAGGTTCGTATAGCCATAGTCCACTCTACTCTCCAACTGGATCACGACAGCAGTGCTCTTATTGCTTTAGAATTACAGCCATAAATAAATTGCCTGCATCAGAAAATAAGGCAAAGAGGCACTGTAATGTGTTCATGTAGGTGCCAAAATTATCCACGTTACTACATATGGAGCTATATAGTCTTTAAAAGACTTTGCAAGACTGATTATTACGTCCTAGCTCCTATTCACCTTTTTTAATGTTCATTTCAAACAAATGACATGGTACTTTCACACATTTTATTTCACACTGAGCTGCTGTACTTACTACTTTTATTCTTCTTTTTGATGTTCACAGATGTTTTGAGGCTTGTTTTCTGCTTTTTGGAGGAGCTGTCTCTTCCCTGAGCATTTTGAAGGTTTTTTTGGCCTCTAAACACTATAAAGGAGGAAAAAGACCCCAAAAAGTAGAAAGAAATGGAAATAACAACAACAACAATTAAAAAAAAGCCTGCATTTCTCTGCATTTTTTCTCAAAATATGTACATCTGTGATTAACAAATCAATAGAGATATATTTTTTGAGGCCTGCCTATTGACCTCGTTCAAACTATCACCTTTGTTGAACGAAGTACATTTTATTGTATTCTTTTAGAACAACATTTCCAGATGAATTATAGTAAAACACCTTAAGGGCATTTTGAGGAAATTAAGTTAATTGTTAACTGAAGTCTGTTGCAATGAAAAAAACAAGGAGTATAGTCAGACAAGCATTTTCTTCCTCAGTGTTAAAAATTTTTCAG
Organism: Cardinalis cardinalis; assembly: GCA_014549065.1. NCBI lineage: Eukaryota > Metazoa > Chordata > Aves > Passeriformes > Cardinalidae > Cardinalis > Cardinalis cardinalis. The sequence goes on along the minus strand of JACDOX010000820.1, from coordinate 16,941 downwards.
GCACTACAGCACAGTGAAAGCGCCTGTATTTTTGATGAAGCGCAAAAGAGCCAGTCACTTTCACAAAAAACCTTTCGTATCCAGCCTTGCCAACAGTTAAAATGCAGGCAGCAGTACACTGACATCATGTGCACAAATGTTGGCTGTGTTATTATCCTCTTCTCTCTGGTGGTCTCAGGACGAATCTCAAAATCACATGAATGTGAAAACCAGCTAAGAAGGTCAATGTTTGATATGAGCTTGACTTCCATTTTCCAGAACATTAGCTTCACAAGGGGCAATGGTTTCCGAAACATGCAATAACTGGTACTTTCTCCCACAAATTAAATGGCTTACAGAGAATCAAGTTTTATGCAAGAAACAGCATCTTCTACTTTATAAGCAGGGCACTCAAAATGCCTTCATCTTGCTACAAGAAATATTCCTTGCACACTGTATTACAGATTGTTCTGGGCTTTTCTTTTCAAGTCCAGTATAAAACATCATTCTTATATACTTTTTTCCTCATTGAAACCATCACAATTCCTAACAAAAGACCAAGAAACTTCCTGGCAGTTGTATTTTTTTCCCCTAGATGATTGCACCATTCCCACACATTTGAAGTAGACAGTAGGCTACTATTTCCTACAAAAATTTACTTCCCAGCAGGAAACTATAACAGAATGAAGATACATGCGCAATGGTAAAATGAAGGTTGCTTAGGTTGAAGACGGTTCTTTTTACCCTTTCCTTTACCATTTTCAGCATGCTCTGGCTCTGATTGATTACCACTACTGGAGCTGACACTGGCATCAAAACCTTTTGAAGAAATATTTTGGTGAGACTGGAGATCTTGCATCTGCCCTGCAGTATTCTGTGCCTCTGCCGTGCCATGCATTTCACTTGTGATGCTTTGTTTCCCTTCTTGATTTGGTGGCAGACTCCCAGAGACAATGACAGTGGATTGGTGGTTACTGCGCTCTGCTACAGCTACAGCGGAAGGTGACTCAAGAGTTGGAGCACTGTTTTGCACTAAAAACTCCTCTTCCTTCTCTCCATCATTTTTATTCTAGGTGAAAGAACAGATGAAAAACTTTTCTCATTTGAGCAATTAATAGATTGCCATCTTAAAATTATGCAGTGCTTGCAATTAGTTAAACATTCAATGTGTAGAGGAAAGCTCTCCTCTTTACTTAAAAGTCTACAAGTACCTTCCTATGGTCCATGCTGAGACTTTTCTATTGAAGACACGAACTTTGTCAACACCCAGAGAGATGTGAGAGCAAACACAGCCCTAGAGTGCTGTAGGAGCAGTGGGGCCGCAGGGTGACAGGCACAGCGCGGCAGCCGTTGGGCAGTTGGCCAGTTTGTGGCCGTTGGCCAGTTGGGCTGTTCCTTGGCACAGCAGTTCCAGAGGTTCCACCATGCTGCAGGGGAAGGAGGGGGAGAAGGTGGGGCAGCAGGAGCACTGACTCCTGTGGCAGAAAGAAGTTCTTCCTTGTAGCCCACCACCTGAGGAACCTAACCTATGCCTAAATATCAGTTAAAAAAAAGAAAGAATTTTGGAAAAGGCTCTGAAATAAAATTATATGGGTACACAAGAGTCCTGTTTGCTCTCCAGAATCAGCAAAGGGAGCTCCCAGATTTCACCCCATCAAACTGGCTTCCAACACTGATGAAATGGATTCTTCTCATTAGTTTTCTATTAAGTCATGTGAAAAGAAAAGAAAAGAAAAGAAAAGAAAAGAAAAGAAAAGAAAAGAAAAGAAAAGAAAAGAAAAGAAAAGAAAAGAAAAGAAAAGAAAAGAANAAAGAAAAGAAAAGAAAAGAAAAGAAAAGAAAAGAAAAGAAAAGAAAAGAAAAGAAAAGAAAAGAAAAGAAAAGAAAAGAAAAGAAAAGAAAAGAGAAGAAAAGAGAAGTGAAAATCCCAAAATCTTTATGGGTAAAGTTTTCATTTCTAAAAGGCTGGGAAACCACTTTTCCTGTCATGTATTTATACACCAATGAAAAGGAAGCAGAATGGGGTGTACTTAAGAATGTATCGAGCCAATATTGGAAGCAACAAGGGCATAAAAGGGAGTGAAACTACCTTTATTTTCTTTTATTCTAATTTTTGGTACTTTCCTTTGGTCTGCCTTTATCATTCATCATACCTAAATGCAAAACTAAATTGTACATGTTCATGGTTTTTAGCAGCAATTGTGACATTTTTAAGAGAAGTTACTAGGAAAACAAAAAAAGAAAATCAGGAGCCATATAAAATGGAATTTGGATTTGAATAAACCAATCATTTGTGTATTTTCAATCTGCTAAATTTCAGCTAGGATTCAATTCTCCATGTGTAGGGACACAGAGAATGAAGGCTTTATTACACTGACAGGTAAGAAGAAAAGGTGTTTTTCCAGTCAGCACTGAACAGTAAAGTCACAGGTAAAACACACCACCCAAATGAAAATTCAGATGGATTGTGGATCTCTAGCAGAGAGATATACAGAATATAGTATATATACTTCATATATATACCTTAAAAATTTAACAACAAGATAAATTCTTACAACTAGATAAAGTGTGGCCAGGTAATAAAAATAAACACTTCCGAGCCTGAGTATCTGCAAAGTGGGTATTTGGGGTGGCTAACCTACTTGAAGTCACTAACTTTCAAGTCACTGACTTTGCACTAAGATTTTAAATTCTTTTTCAATTCAAGGCTTCCATTTTAGATCAGAATGATACAAAACAAACACTACTCCCTGTCACAGACATTTTTATGAAAAATTCTTTCCTTAGGATTTTTCCTCCTGAGAAGCTGAGAGGCCTCAGGAACAAACAATGGTTATCTGCTTTTGTGGAATGCAACAGGTGGATCTTTGATTGGCCCATGTTGGTTGTTTCTAATTAATGGCAAATCACAGTCAGCTGGCTCGGACCTTCTGTCCAAGACACAAGCCTTTGTTATGATTCTTTCTTTTTCTATTCTTAGCTCGCCTTTTGATTAAATCCTTTCTTGTATTATTTTAGTATAGTTTTAATATAATATATATCATAAAATAATAAATCAAGCCTTCTGAAACATGGAGTCAGATCCTCGTCTCTTCCTTCATCCTCGGACCCCTGTGAACATGGTCACAACTCCCTAATACCAAGATATTAACAATAGGCATCTTATGCTCCAAGGCTGGGCCTGTTCAATCCAAAACTAAAGAGGTTTCTCAGAAATTGGCTTGTAGATCCTCCACAGAATTCCTAGAGGGAAAACAAGGAAGAAAGATAATTTTTCCAGCTGCTACTGGAAAATCATACTCGCAAAGGTACCACATTCTCAGGAAGACAAGGGACCTCAAGGAAGTAGCAAGCCTTGGCAAATTCACGGACAAGTTCCAGGAATCCTCTGTGTAGCTCATAACATGAAAGAATCAAAATTTTTTTTGGCTGTAATCAAAGAAAGTAGGAGAGTTTGTTTCATATCCAAATACTGGAATATTAGATGAGGGCTCCATTTTAAAATTTAGTTTATTTTTCAGTAATTTCCCTTCTTCCCTCTCTCCCCATCCCAACATACACTACCCTTCAGATCTTGGGGTTTCATTATAGGTGTTCATTATTTATTTCAGTGGCTGACTCTAAAGCAAAAAACTTGTATATTGGTAAATGCAGGAAATGGAAGACAGTTCTCAGGGCCTGACAGAAGGCCTACACCGTATGCATCTATATGCATAGCTTGAGACAAGAAATGCTGACTTAGAAATGTCATGGAATAGGACAGATATTGTTGAGAGAGAAATGGAGCTAGAAAAAAGTTTCAAAAGATAGCCTTGCAAATAAGACAAGATAATTTAGAGAAATAGAACTATGAAACATGTATCGTATTGGGACCCATGAGGAGTAGTTTTAGATGATTAGCTTTAAGGCATCTATAGCATGGCATGACAAAAAGCAAAATAGGCCAAGAAAAACTAATAGTGTATTGTAATTAAGAAATAGTCAGCTAGTTGTGACAGTGTGAATTATAGCGTCTGTATTGTCTCACCCTTCTCATGAGACTAAAAATAGAATAAAAATTTTTAAAATGCCTCACAGTTGCCCCATCTCTGGGTCAAGAAACGAGTATTGTCTGACAGGTAACTTTTCGACAAACTGAGAAAAAAATTAGTACCTGGACATGCAGATTTCTGAAGGAAAGATAGAAAAGTGTTGACAAGAATAAGCCTAAGTTTTAAATGCCTGAATCACTCAAAAATAACATCTTTTGGGATATTGTACCACATGTTACACATTGCCCACTATGCTTAGAAATGTTGCTTGAAGGCATTTTGTGTCAAAGTTCCAGTTCCTGTAGAGCACTGTCAATGTACATCAAAATCCTACCAAAAATTCAGTGTCAAAACCAGCAAGAGTGAGACTTTTGTCCTKGGCAGTAGCTTCCAGGTGCTCCTGGCAATCAGCAGGCCTAGACACAAAGATGTGTATTCAGCGGAGGGAGAGAAGCATCATGCTTAGCTCTAACTGTGACCTTTGCTAGCAGATCTTACTAGCAGCTAATATATAACATTTGTTCTGCTCTTAACCAGAGTCAGGATGGGAGTCAACGTCTAGATCACAAGAGAAGATCACATGAGTCTCAGCTTTTCCAGAAAGGAAAAACACACAGTACAGTAAATTTGCGTCAGGTTTACAGGGTTTTTTTACAGATCTATAGACAAGTGATGAAGCTTAAAAGATGAGAGCAAAGGAAAATCAGCAGATATGCTGAAACTGAGTGAAGAGGAAGGAGACTTCAAWTTAACTGAAAAGCTGCACAGAAAGCTTCTCTACTTTTTGCAGTTGCTTTACGTTTTAAATGGCAAAATCTAGGAGTACTTCCAACTTATTTTTATTAATTCTAGAATAAAGACAATCAAAACTGTGTAGTCCTGCTCACATGAAGTAAAGCACAAGAAGCCAGTAGAATAAGAAAAATTGTGTTTAGAAGGCTGAGGCAGCCTTAGGGGTAGGAGGAATGGAGAGGCGTGGAAATCAAGCCTGTGGACACCATTCAAGGAGCATCCAGTCCCTGAGCAGTCCCTCACAGTGGGTATCCCAGCAGATGGAGTCGAAATGGAGCCACAGCTCAGTGGGAGAAGTGCCGGGGGGTGGGGGGTGGGGTGAGCCGTGGTTAGCAGGGGCTCCTCCATCAAATTGCTCACTGACAGGTGTGGTATGCTGTGTGTGTGTCCAACACCTGGCAACAGCAGGCTGGCCCAGATGTGGGAAAAGGCCAAGGAGGCAGYAGAGTGGGAATGGGGCTCTGCAGGAGGCCCTGGTGGTTGCACACACCTGTGGGGGATGAGGCTGGCCCAGAGGGTGCCTGGAGGTCTGGGGTGAAAAGGGGGGAAAAGAGAAGCAGGGAGGAAGGGCCAGATGCCGCTGTGAGAATGCTGTTACATCCCACAGGTGACACAGTGAGAGGAGGGTGGGAACAAAATGGTGATTCCTGCTGATCACCCTGACATCTTCAGGACAAGGGGCCCAGAAAGGACAGCACATCGGCTTCCTAGTGTTGTCCTGAATGTGAGGTCATTACGTGGTGTTCATTACCTGTAGGTCTCTCAGTTTCCCAAGGCATTCTACACTTAAGGTAAGCAAAGCTGCTTACCTCACAATGTTCTTTGGGCCTCTGAAAGTGACTGTCCACTTAGCTACACCATGACAAGGAAGGGAGTCTTACAGCACTCTGGATATTTTAGACTTTTATTGTGACTTGGGATGAAACAAAGTATCCCCTCACTACTTCTCCATGTGCATCATTCTGTCCTGCAGAATGGCCTGGGGCCTGTTCAGGCTGACAGCTTGGAGTGCCTGCAGGCTCCAGCTCTGCTGCAGCCCAGCTTTTCATCTCACAGCTTAATTCTTATTATGGCAATTCTTTCATTTCTACTTAAAAGATACCTCAGAGCTTCCCTAAATTTACAACACTCTATTCTAAGCTAAACAATCCTCTATTATCTAAGCTATCTACGTTCTATAGTCCTTACGAGTCGATCCCTATTTTGCCCAATTTTATTAAACCTTCATATTTTTGAGAAAGAAAAAACAACAGAGCTTTAAATTGAACCTAACACACACCTAACCTAACCTAACCTAACCTAACTTAACCTAATCTAACCTAACATCTAAAATGAGCAAATATCAAAACTATAATGTTTCCTACCTATGGCACAGCTCCTCTTCAGACTCRGGGGATGGCTGAAGCTCTGCCTAAAGATGAAAAATCCCCTTTTCCCTCCTCTCAGCTGGTGGGGCACAAGGGCCTCCTCAGGCACGAGTGTCTCCTCTCCAGTCTTCCTGCACTTGCTTGCCTGAGATGATCAGAGCAGCCAGACTGGAGGCAGGATCGCCTGAGGTCACAAASGGATGCTGCCCAGAGGAAAAAGAACAAAGAAAGGAASYCTTRCTTTCCAGGATCACAYCCTCACAGGCTCAAGMAGGMYTCCTTGGCTACCAGGAAGACACACAAAGAGCACCRAGGGCAGCAWGTCCCCCTGCGCCTCCCTRTCCTGGGAGCTGTCTGCGCCACGTGGCCCACACTCCTCCTCATCCCTTCCTGCAGGTGTCCTCAGCTCACAGGCCTTTTTGCCCCTTTGCTTTTTCTTACCTGCAGGAGYTCCTGGGCAGACCAGCGCCTGTCGTCGTCTGCCTGCAGGCAGCAGCGGAGAAAGTCGCGCAGGAGAGCCGAGTGGTGCCTGGGGTTCTTCAGTTTTGGGGGCCCGTTCCTTTCTATCAGTTCAAAAACCTACAGCACATGGATGCAAGAGGACACTCCACCTGCTCCTTTGCTAGCCACATCAGCTCTCTCCACACAGAGCCCTCTTGCTAAGCTGCACCTTACCCTGAGATGGGCTTCCCACTGGTAAGGGGCTTCCCACTGGTAAGGAGCTTCCCCTTCCACCATTTCCAGCCCCATGATCCCCAGCGACCAGATGTCCACTTTGGGGCCGTAGGCTTCTCCTCTAACCACCTCCATCCAGCTGGTGCCAGCCAGCTGGGAGTGCCGACGCTGGAGCTGCGCTTGCTGTGCTCAGGGCTGAGCTGAGCACAGAGGCCAAAGTCACCTGAGGACAAAAACAAAGCCTGTCAAAGACAGCTACCACTGGCAAAAGCAGCCAAAACCATTGCCCACTCCAAGCCTGACCAGGCCATGCTGAATCTAGCTGAAAAAGCAGCCGAGCTCTCCTTCCACGTGGCTGGAGCCAGGCAAATAAGGCATCGGCCATTTCAAAAGCACCCTGACGATTCAAACACTGGCCAAGCGGCGCTTCTGGCCAAGTGGCAGTCACCAAAATGCAAGCGCACAGCATATGCTGGAAATGCTGCAGCCCAGCAGGGGTACCCACCCAACTTAACAGATCCATCCATGCCCACAAGGACGTTGCTGCTTTTGATGTCTCTGTGGATGACTTGGTGGGAATGAAGGAAATGCAGTCCTTGCAGGCACTGAGAGAGAAAATGAAGGGAGGGAAAGTGAACGTGCAGGATCTGATTTCATCCCACCAGCCAGGAAAGAGCTCAAGGGGATTGACAGCTTTCTCAGGGAATTGTGAGTGAGGGTGCAGCATCACGGTGCTGTCACAAAGAAGAGCTTACTGCTTCAACACTCTTGAAAGCTTTTTCTAGATTTCAAAGTGAAGGCATCTGGGCTCCCAAAAGTTCCACTGGCCTTCAGTAGGAAGCGTGTCACCTTTGGCTGGGAGGTGGCACAGCAAAGATTTTTGGGGAAGCCTAGTGGCAGCAGAGGAGGAGGCAGCACCTTCGACCTGTTCCAGAATCCGTCGCCATCCAGGCTGCAATGCTATCCTTTGAAGCTGAGGACAGCTCTTTGCCCTTAGCTTGAAATTCTGCCACCTGCATGCTGCCTTCCAGTGGCAAACAATGTAGGACAGACAGACAGGCTCCAGGCAAACATTCCCAGGCAAAACTGAGAAGAGGAAGCAAGTGAAACCAAGCGAGTGAGTGAGCACCAGCGCCAGAGGACAGACAGTATGGATGAGTGCAAGAACAGAGCCTGAGGAGTGCGGGGACGCTGGCAGGCAGTTCACTTCCCATGCTCTTCCTTCTCCTGTGTGGTGTGACAGCAGCAGCAGCAGCAGCAAAATAAAGCCGAGAGCAAGAAATCTCAGCTCTCCTTAAGCTCCAGTTGACAAGCAGCCTCCTGGGCCGGCATGGGGAAGCAGAAGCGGGATCCCTCACCTCCCRACAGACAGCGCCTATCTGTCCTTCCTCCAGGTACACTGCCCTGAGCACATCAAACAAGGTGCYGCCGTCCATGAACTCCATGGCCAGCTGTTGTATTGCATTCAGTAGCATAGCTGTCCCCTCCTCCCTGGCGGTCTGTTTCCCCCCCCCTCCCTGGTGGTTTGCCCCACAGGTGTCCCCTCCCCGGTTACCCCATTGGCTGCGGTCCCCCTACCCCCGTTTTCCCCACCCCCATCTCCGGGGGCTTAAAACCTGTTGGAGGGAGTCGCCTCCTGGGACGACAGGGACCAGGTGATCCCTCTCCAATAAACACGTCTGTCCCCGAGGGGAGGAGCGCCTCCGGTCTTTTGTCTCGTGCTGTGCTATCCGTGTGTTTGGTTGTACTGGGCTAGGATTATACAGCCAAGAACACGGGTGGTACAGTCAGCCAGAGCTCCGCATCCACCAGGTAGCTGAAAGAAGAAAACCACCACATGGAGAGACAGCAATGGGCACAGCCTCAGTCACCTGAGGGCTTGAGGCAGGCTTTTGGAACTGGTCTCCAAGCTACGTGTGCCACAAGAGACTATTGAACACCAGCTCCACCTCCTCCCACACTCTGGAGACGAGCAGAGAAGTCATCACCAGCACCGTTCTCTGCCAGTGACCAAAGGGCATTGTCTCTTCTGGCTTGCACTAGCTAAAACTACATTGACATGAGAATACGCCAGCCTGTCTAAGTAGGAAACAATATTGGGACTGCTGTTGTCCCTCATGGCCAGGATTTCATTGGCAGCCAGCTCCTYGGACATCTCCTCCTTGAGTGACATGGTCTTGATTGCCACCTGAAACGACACTGGCGACTGTTACCTTGAGAAGACGCACCCCGCTCGAGATCACAAGCGAGTGCTGGTGCAACGAGGCAGCAGACTGGGCCAAAGTGCCTTGTCACTAGACAGCAGAGCTTAGTAGAAGTACCAAAGGCCATCCCAAATGCATTCTGCACCCTAAGCCTAGGCTATACTTCAGAAGAACAGCCTCTGCTGCAGACATGGAGCGGCCACCGAAACCTCCCGGCAGAGCTCACAGCAGCGGGGAAAGCGCTCCAGAGCTGCAAAATGGCATGGGGCTGTTGGGAACTAAAGGGAACTAAAGGAATGGGAAAGGAAATGTCCAAAGAGAGAGACGTCTATGAAACCATGCTTGCCCTTCTGGACAGGCATGGCTCCCCCATCCCAAAGCACGGCCTTAAGTCACTTTTATGATGGGTGTCACACATGGTCCCTAACGCTACCCCTTTTTCTGTATTTACTCTTAGCTTCTGGGACAAGGTCAGTATAAAGCTCTACGACCTGTCTACACTGCCTGGCCACGAGCCAGAGCTCCGAATGCTTCCTGCTTGGAGGGTGGTCATGGACGCAATTAAAAGAGAGGGAGGGAGCAGGGAAGCCTGCAAGGCTTCAGCCTGTGAGGCTGCCCTGAGACGGCCCCGGCAACTGCGCCGGATCGAAACCTGCCCAGGTCCTGCTCCCCATCCCCCATCCTCATGCCCTCCCCAGCAAGTGCCAGGGATAGAGCCCGGTCGCCACCTCCAGTCCCACCGCCACACCACCAGCAAGCCCAGAGCTGCTGGATGCTTATGGCTTATGCGGCAGACACTGGCTCTAAGCAGTGAAGGGGAGCTGGACTCTTTCAGCTGCAAGCCCTGAAAAAGATGCGAGCTTAACTCCCTTCAGATATGTGTAACAACTGGTTACGGTAAAAAAGGAAAGTCCTTAAGGACAGAGACTTTGACGCTGCTGCAGAAATCTTTGTGGCCCCCGTGCAATTCACCCTGAGGGTGGGAAATCCACAATGGGTGCTCCTAGATCACTCAGAAATTAAGGAACTGTGCTGTACTGCTGCAGAATATGCACTGGAGTCCCCATATTTTAGTAATTTGTTAAGAGCAACCTTTACTCCTCACCTCATGACTCCTCATGATGTTAAGTTTTCGGCAAATCTGTTGCTCACACCAACACAATATGCTGTGTTTATGGCGCAATGGAAGAAAGGACTGGAAAATTTAATTGCAACGTATGCAGGGCATGCAAACCAAGCCCTGGCTGCCTTACATATTGACCACCTTGCGGGGTAGGGGGCACATACTGACCCTAATGGCCAAGGCACCTTACCGAGAGAAGCCCTACAGGGTATTAGGGCAGCTTGCCTGTATTCCTTAGGGTCCCTGATGCCAAAACTCGTCAACAGTCCTTCCTAAATATCAAACAAGCCAACAAGAGACTTACATGCAGTTTGTGGACAAATTGAAACAAACATTGGAGAGACAAATCGATAGCGAGCAAGCCAGGGAGATTATATTCCTCAAGTTGGCCGTCGAGAACACCAACCTGGACTGTAAGCAGTTTTTAAA
>JACDOX010000819.1:1680-57188 GCA_014549065.1 Cardinalis cardinalis | reverse complement strand
GAAAGGAAAGGAAAGGAAAGGAAAGGAAAGGAAAGGAAAGGAAAGGAAAGGAAAGGAAAGGAAAGGAAAGGAAAGGAAAGGAAAGGAAAGTTAATGGAAAAAACTGTTCCAGGAAAGGAAAGTTTAGGAAAAATAAGGGAAAACGAAGTTTAGGGACATTCCAGGAATTATCTAGGAAATGAAATTTTTTGGAACAGTTCTAGGAAAGGTAAGTTCCAGGAAAAGAAAGTTGTGGAATGTTCCAGGAAAGGAAAAAAAAAAAAAATTCCAGGAAGGGAAAATTGCAGGAAAGTAAAGGAAAAAAATATCCAGGAAAGGAATGTTGCAGGGAAGTTCCAGGAAAGGAAAGCGTTATTAACCTTCCCCCTGGAGACAAAATCTTTTATTGCTCTACCTTATTAACAAACACTGAGTATTATTTAGAAAGCAATGTTATCTCTGTGTAGGAAATGTTAGTCAGACTCAAAGAATGAAGTTTGCAAATAACAGCTTTAAATTAGCAGAAAGTGATGCTGAATTGATTTTTTGCAGAATCTTTCAACACAACTACAGTCACTTCTTGGGAGGCAAAGTTGCCTGGAGCAAAATACAAAATATAATGCAAATTCTTCACCCTTTGCATATTTAAATACTGTAATGAATAAAGCAGGAACATGATAGATTCTTCAACCACAATACTTGAAATAAAGCTGCTTGTGTTTCTAAATCATATGCTCTAGTTCCAGACACAGCTATAGGCCCGCGTTAAGCAGGTCAAACAGGATGACCATGATGGCGTATATGTGCCTTGCATTCTACAAATAGATGAAAATGAAGTCATTAATTTCACTGTCACAACAGAGTTACACCCTCAAAAATGTTCTTTTACCTGTCAGTTGTTCCTTATTTATTTATTTATTTGGTTGCTTGTTTTGTTATTTTTCTCTCCATACCTATCTTTTTTGGAACTTCATTGTATAGAATCGTCATTAACTGTGATGGAAATGCCAAAGTTTCCATGGAAATCTCTGTCCACTACAGAATATACTAAAGCAATATTTGAACCATTTGTCCATTTGATTAATTATGTCTTTTTGCTGAAGGCGGCTTGGCTAGATTGTCTCATCATGTATTAGAGAAGCTACTGCTCTAACAAATGGAGCTATTGTTTTGGGTCTATTCATCTTGGTACATCCCTGAGAGCTGATAGACATGTCAACAAAACGACTGTCACTTAATGAGCTGCAGCTTGTCAGAACTGTTTAGGGCTACATGCTAAGCACAAACTACTGTCATGACAGCTTCAGTTATTATGTCAATGAGTAGGATGTCCATAAAAGAGTCTATATAAAAGAATGACCCTGGTTTTGATATCACGTAGTTCGCAATTATCAGTTATATATATACACTATGCGATAGATTAATAATAGATACCAAAGCTTTGAGACAATTTACTGATGAACTAGCTCTTCAGTCACAAAGAATGTATAAAATATTTTCCCTAATCTCTTTAGAGGCTTTTCAGTAAATACAGAAAACAAAACCCACAAAACAAAACAGAACAAAACAAAATCTCTCAGTAAATATCCGCTAGTAATTGCTTGTAATTTTGCTTTGTGGGTAAATCATAGACATTGAAGCTTTCTGTAGCAAGGTAATTTCCATTTAAATTACATTTTTTAAACTTTCATGTTACCTATTGCCTGTACCGAAAATCTGCTAGGAATGACAAACAATTTAAATGCCATATGAATGGCCTAAAAGGAACATTTTTTTCTAAAACAACATTATGTAAATCTACACAGAATTTACTCTGGTTCTTGCATCAACAGTTTTGCAATTTTTGTGGACACATCTGTCACTGTGTTGTTTACATTAGTGCATATCCAGCTCTAAAATGTAAGCAGCTTTGGCAGTGTGGGATAATGTCATACACAGACCTGCTTATTTCTGGCAATGGGTTTCATATATTTTGAGTAATAGTGAAAATATTAGAAATCTGTATTAATTTTCACAGTGGCCTAGAATTTCACCTACAGAAATGTGAACTTCTCAATTGGGAAACATTACTCAGAATCAAGAAAACATGCACTAAGCTTACTCAAACCAGAAGTTAATTATGAAAATCAAGATAGACTTTCTACATATTTTAAAAATGTAGATTTATAATTTTCATTCTTAGATGCTACATTAAATTAACAAACATTAAGAGTCACTGTATATGTCATTTGTTTTAAATATTTTCCTGTGCAGCACCAGTGATTAAGCTGTGTCCCTAATAATCATAGATGGAAGTCAGCACCCTGTAGCTACCAACAGCCACATTTAATCAGTTAATAACTGTGGATTAAACTTAATTCAGATTAATTTGTATTAGTATAGAATTTGTAACTCAATTGCTTTCATATTAATTTACATGTTGTCTAGACATGACATCATATTGACTCTTTGTTTGGCCCAAACACTAATTATGAACCATGTAGCTAATGGATGCAAAACTTGCAGTTTAGAAGCAAAACAGAATTTCTGATTACACCATACTGAGGATAGCTCAATATTACAGTTTAGAGCTACAGGCTGGGCATTGCCTGGGAATGACATTTCTTCATTTGCACTTCAACCTTCTTAACAAAGTATTTTGTTCCTACATGAAGAATGTGGCTACTGGAAAACAAAATTACTACCCTCTATCAAAAATTGCTAGACTCAAATTTTTCTGGAGGAAGTTCAAAGAGGAAAATGAGGGATTTAGAGAACTTAAATTGGCTTAAAGCCAAGACAAGCCAAGCTAAACCAAGAGAAGCCAAGCCAAGAATCAAGCCAAACCAAACCAAACCAAACCATACCAAACTAACCAAGCAAAGGAAAAAACCACATCAGAAGAAGGGGAAAAAACCTCACCTGCTAACATCAATAACTGTTCTGGTACAAATTGGACTGAACCACTGCCTAGGTTATTTTATAATTTATAATTGTATCTGATCTGGGGTGCCTTTCGCATGAACCTGAGCTCAGTTATCGTTTCTTTGATAGCACTCAATCCATTAACTTTCAAAGAACATTTTCAGGTAAGAGAAAAATAGTAAAAAAATAATTTGAATTAATTAGCATGAAATTTAATTTTCAATTATTGTGGTTTAACCAAATTATGTGTCTATATATACACATAGGGTTAAACTTGAGATAAACTTTACAGACAGTGTATTCATACTTATTTTTATGCCCATATGTAAAACAGCGCTCTTAAAACATATAAAAAAAAAAAAAAAAAGAGAATCACTCATTTATTATCTTGAAATTTTCATGAGTGAAAATGGGAATAGTAAAACTATATTAACAAAAAAAGGTGACATATATTACTCTGAACATTTGACTTTAAATTTTAATTTGTCTGTAGAACATTCATAAAAACCACCCTGGCTTAATGTTTCAAACAAACAGCAAAAAAAACCCCTCAGATTAGAGGCTGAGTTTATATCTCTGAGCTGAGACTTTGCTATTCCTATCTACCCATTTATTTCAATGGTCGTCAATAAAGGTAATAACTGAGCAACAAAATAAGGCCAAACACATTTTGGGTTGTTTGTTGATTTTTTTTTTTTTTTTAATCTGAATATTCTCCATATAGTTTACATTACTTGAACAAAGGAAAACCCCACAATCTTTATGGTTCAAAATAGCTGTGATAGATGTTATCCTCCAATAGATGTTATCCTGTGATAGATGTTATCCGGGTATAGATGTTATCCTGTGATAGGTGTTACGCTGTAGGAAAATCTATTACTCCGGCATAGTTTTTAACCTGCTGTATATGTTGGACTGGCTCATCTGTGGGGTGGCAGTGTCACCTAGTGGCCCTCGCTGCCCGGCCGCTGGCTCCCGTTCCAGGCTGCCGCTCTCCCTCCCGGTACCAGGCGGGAGGCGCAGCGCACGCAGGATGGCACGGCACGGCAAGACAGCGCTCTCTGCGCTCCCTGCGGCAGGGATGCAGGGATGCAGCTCCAAACAAACCCTGCCGCAATTCACGCTGCAGGGAGGCAGCGCTTTGCGTCCGCACCCGCGCGAACTGCGTTCTGGCACATGGGTAAACCGAAGAGCTGCCCTTCTACCAGACACACCTTGGGCTCGAGCTGCCCGGAACAGCAGACATTCCTCATTTATCACTTACTGGCACAGGTACAGGTTCTGAAAGTATAGGAGGGGTGAACGGGACACACAGAATAAGGTAATTTCAACATGTAAGGTCCGTGGTTATAAGATGTTTTACTTTCATAAGTAAATCACTAAATTAGTATCTACCAATGAAGTAGTTACAAGATTACAGAGCTAAATTCAGACACTAAAGGAAGATATTTTATTTCCTTTATAGATGTAACGAAAAAACTTCTTTAAAAATTTATCTTCTTTAAAAATTTAAAATATTAAAAACTGAAAAATGAAAAAAATTTCTTAAAAAATTTAGTTAACTTTTTTAAAAAAAATTAAAAATTAAATAATTATTTTAATCTAAAATGCTTTTATTAGCTATGAACTGAAAGAAGTAGAAACTTCATAGTACAGATGAGTGAAAATGCTTGAATCTCCTTTCCTCATATCATAAATGAGCTAAGCATTTGTAAATTCATAACTACTCACTGAAAAGTTCTACAAAAATGACAGACAATACTAGAACTCAAAATTAATTCAATGAATATCTGTATTCAAGGTTAATGTTAAACAATTTTTTTAAAAAAGCATGAACATATAAAGTGACCTCTATAAAATTAAGACCAACAAAATCAGATTGACACTTTAGCATGTTGGCATTTTTAAGTTTCTTTTTGTAAACAAATAAAACTGTACATCATCACTCCATTCAATGCACTCATATACTTCCAACAAAGTAGCTCAGACCACCCCACCCCCCCCCCCCCCCCACGATTTTTAAACTAAAAACCTCAGTCAAATGTAACAAAACCAGCCAGAAATTTTTGGACCTATATAGAAGACAAATACTGCAGATCACAATGTTCCATACACTTCTGCAGACTATAACTGCCATTTTCCCTCATATTAAAAGCTCCTGAAGTTTTTAAAGAATTTATTTACAACTAACAGTGCATATTGACATTGAAATTAAACTATACAAAGCAATTGCTAAACTAAAACTCTTAATGTTGCCAGCTATGATCTTGGTAAGTTAACCGTGTGTTTCAGCACTCTCAATAGATTGAGAAGTACAATAATGTTGGAAGTCTTCTTAGCATCCTCCTTCTTTCTTGCCTATAGTCAACACAACAGCAGAGTAAGCAGTTTCTACATGATTAATTGTGAGAAAAGATGTCCAGATGCTACTGAAGTACTCTGAAAATAGGATTTATTTACTGCATTTACTTCTGTTTCTTATATGGATTATATTAAACATATATCTCACTTTGCAGTTGTCTGCTCTTAGCATCTGCTAATGGTTTACTAGCAAATATAATGACTGACATTAAAATAGGTGTATTTCTTGAACATCTTTATAAGTTAAAGATAAGGGGATAAGGGGATAAACTCTAGCTTGACATTGACATCATTGCTTGGAAATATATTTTTTAATATTTCCATGTCTTCATAAAAACCTGAAAATATGAATTCACATGTTCCCACTTTCCCTCCAATCTCATTGCTAAAGGTATGGGCAGTGATAAAGACATGGTAAGTTATACCCAGCCATTAAGGCCAGGTTGAGGTCAGAAAACACACCCTGTACTAGGCAAAGGAAGCCGAGGATTGAAGAGCAAAGCCAAGAACATTGTGTAGTCATATTGGAAGCAGTATGAGAGGAGGAACCACAAAGTGAGGATCCAAACTGAATATGTTGGATGCTGGAATTTTTTGAATTTTTTGAATTCTCTCCAACGAAATCCTTAGAAAACCAAAGCCTTGAAAAGACCAGAGCTTTGATAATTTGCTTTAATCCAAAGCAACTGGTAAGAGCTTCACACAGGTAACACCAGTCAGATTCATACCAACACACATGGCACCCTGGGAAGCTGGCTGTGGGAACAACTATCTGACTCTGCAAGAAATGCCTGAGATTGCAATAGCTTGACTCATCAACAAGGAATGTCTGAGGTGAGAGTGTCTGACTGTAGGTTTCTTGTAAAATATTTGAAGAGCTATGGCAGTATTTGTCTCTGGGAAATGTAAATCTTTATTTAACTTTTTTAAATCTTTATTTTAACTTTTTTAAATTATCTTTATGTAACGTTTGCTGGGATGTAAAGGTTTCATTTGTTTCTCATCAGTCCAGTCTACAATACCTATATCTTGGCAATACAACCATCTTCAGTCTGCAGTGTCACATTCCTCAGGTGGAGGAACCTGAAAAGATGATAGTGGAAAAAAACCCCAAAAACACAGGCACACATTTTGAAATAACAGGGAAGAAGTTTGTTCTTGGAGGCAGCATGGCATATCTTCTCAGTGTAAAACTATACAGTCTGCCCATGATACTTGCAGAACTTTCAGAAGTTTCCTACAGTAGGATTGCTTATTACCCTGCTTCACTGGTTTGCCATCTTTTCCACGCTACGCCAGTGGCAGTAAAACACTGAGTGGATGTCCAAGCTTAGCTGACATTAGCAAGAAGCTGAACACTGAAATTAGGTCCACCAGGGCTTCTAATTGCATCTTAGGAGCTCTGTCACTGTGGAAATGGTCTCACAAAAGTATTTCTGATAATACTGTCATTGAGAGAAGAGGAGCACAAAGAAAGAGGCAGCCTTGAATGGAAGGAGCCCTACAAGTTAAGCTTTGCAGGCTTATAAGCTTTGTGTCATATAACCTGTGTGCTTTTCCCAGCACACAGGTTATATGACACATGAGCTGGCACAGGGACTCTTCTGGGGCAAAGCAAACGTGATTGCAGCTAAGCATATTGTGCTGCCCAAAGCCCAGACATCCTCTGTTTAAGGAAGATGCACAGTTATGGAGGCTGTTGGCAGGAAAGTTTTCCTTCCCTGCAGATACACCTACATCCCTGTCTTGATGGATCTGCAGAGCTTCTGCGAGCCCTGCACCGCAGACCACGCAGTGAAAACCATAAAGAAACAACCTCCACTGTGGTGGAGAATTTCTGCGCTGAGATACAGCCACCATCTCAGTAAGGATGGGAATCACTGGACTGCTTTCCTGGTGTCTTCATCTGCATATCTGCAGGGGAATTGTGCATACAGTACCTGAGTTCTGCCTGTGTTCCAAGAGAATAGTACATATTCAAACAAGCAAACATTAAAACGCAAATGCTTAGATCCCCATGGTAATTGTTACATTTAGTAACTGCACTCTTCACAGGCATCTGTACTTGCTTCCTTCACTCGGAAAGGCCCCCATTGCTTAACATTGTTAAACCCTCATTTTGTTTCCAATCTCTCATGAGAAGGATCATCTGACATCTTTCTTTTTCATATCAGGGACTAGTTTGAAGGTCTCACATGAAAATTCTGACTCTCTCCACAGGCCTAACTAAATCTGTGGCTAGAAGGCAGTGTCATTTAGTCTTCTTCAAAATGAGAATGTTTGGGTTTGGATTTGGATTTTGGGGTCTTGGGGGTTTGTTTGCTTGTTTGTTTGTTCGTTTTCCCTCTGGAACATGAAATCACATAATATTTTTATTTGTTATCTTTTGAAAAATAATGCTCTAATTTCCTATTGACAAGTGATTTGAATTTGATTGCAGCTTCAGGTGAAAAACAGTTATTTGAATGCAGAGAGATATGAAATACAACTGGTGTTTGAGATTTTCTAACTGATAAATGATTTAGAGCAGTATTTCCCAGGAGTGCTATTCACCACACACAAGCTATTCTGGCGTAGATGCTCCTAGTATGTGCTCTCAGAATTGCACTGTTCTGTGTAAAACACTGCTATAAACATGATTATAATCTCTGACTATGATGATTCCCAACAATTAAGCAAAAAACCTTCTAGGCCTCTTTCTCTTGCTCAGGGTCCACAAAAGTGTTTCTCTTCTTAAGAAAGTTTAAAAAATTTCTCTCTGTGAATACTCAGCAATCCAAGGGAGATGGTGTTTGCCCCAATAAACAGAGGTCTGAAACCCTGCTCTGAATTACAGTAAATTAACACTTTGGCCTCCCACCTCATCTCTAGTTCACTAAACCTTTTCAGAGTACTGCTTAAGTAGCAGATTTTATTTAAATTTATATATAAGGTACTTACCTTTTCATAATCTTTTCCCTCTTCATTCCCCTCTGTACAGGAAATATTTCCTTGACTACAGTTCCATCAGCAAACAAGCCTTTACACTGTTTAGCATGTTATTAATCTTGTCGTGTAGAACTTCACTTCTTACTTGCGGTTCCCATGTGTGGAGTAGAAACAAATCCCAAAATATATTTTTTATTTATTTGAAACACAATACACACACATTTTCAGACATAAATAGACACAGATTCATATATTTTAACAATTAAATTTTGATGGTTGCACCTTAAACAAAAAATGCATAAAAATATACCCAAAATAATCTTTTGAATTGGTGACAATTAAATTATTTTCACAATGGGCAAAGTACAACTCACCAACAGGAAAAGTGCTGCCTCAGTATTTAGGACTTTTTGTTTTGTTATAAAAAGGGTATACAGATGTGACAAGATTTTTAAACTGTGAAATATATATATTTTTTATCTGTTGTACAATTTTTTTCTGAGGAAGCTGTATGGCAACTACAATTTTAACTCTGTGTAAAAAATGCCTTTATCACTTTCTACTCTGATATTTCAGTAAGGTATTTTAGGGAGAATAACCTGTATTTGTGTTCCTGACTTTCTCCATCCAAATGTCCTGCTTTCAAATTCAATATATGGCCAGCCTAACCAAAGAAATCCTGTGGGATTTACACCTGATGGTAGATTAGTACTTTGGCTGATTTTCTAACAAACGTACAAGGAATAAGAAGACTGAAGGAAGCTTTCCTTTGTAGTTCTGGGAAGGGGGTTGGGAAGCCATGGGGAGAGAAGGGGAGGAAAGACCACAGACTCTGTGCTTGGAATTTCTTTTTTGCCACCAAATATAGCAACAGGGGAAAAGACTTTAAATGCCCTTGAGCACAAACTGGCATGTATGGGAGACAGAGGATCGTTTTGCTCACATCTTGCACAGTAAAATGTCTGTTATGTCTTTCCCATAGCTGTGAACGTCAACTTTGATCATTACTATATTATCTTGTCAGACAAATAATCTAACCTCAATCCTTAAAACTTTGTGCTTACACTGTGCACATTCGCCTAATGCTGTCTCAATATACTAACCTTGCTTCACTGTGTTTAATAAAGTACATTAAATCAGCTCTTCTTCTGACAGAAATGTTAAGAATCAATCAAGAGCCATTTGATTTTCCTTAAATTAACATACCATTTTCTCATATAATTTATTGAAGCAGAATTTCTAAACAGTTTTCATCTACTTTGAAATCCTGATTGAAATATTTCATTTACAGGAGAATTCTGCTTTGTTTCTGTTGGATCTTCAAGGATATTCTGGGTAACGGTAAATGTTTCTACCAATAGCATAGATGTCAAAACACAGCCAGAAATTACCATGTATTAATTCATGTTATAGGAAGCATAATCTGTTATAATTAAGGCTGTATAATGCTGTCCATTAAACATCATTATTTATATATCTTGGTCAGACTTCAGGTTTTGGGGGTTAAAACTGTCTGTGCTGAGTGTCTGCATTACACGGATTTTATCTCAGTGTCTGCAAAACCACATCAGTCATTTCTCAAAACAAAATTAGGAAACTGATCCTTCACTTCAGACAATTTTAGGTGTGTTTTGAAACAAAAAATAGACATATGCTCTGGAAAGGACTCAGGTATGCTTCAGAAGGTCACAGGAGCATAGGTCTAGTGTTCTAGCAATTTTTATCTCTATTAAGCAGGTAAATATATGAAAATATCTTCCTCAAAATTTGATCTCCTACTTGAAGTCCAGCCCACTGATGTGTAATTGAAATCCTTCATGTAAGAAATTAGGAAAAAAGTGCTTGCCTGGCTGGTGGTAGACTATACTGAGGAAGTCATCATCAGTTCCCTGGAGAGTGGCACTTTCCATCTCAACATAGGGTTTTACATTGACAAAGTGTATTCTTATGAGTCACCAGTAATAGTGAAAATTTATTCTATTTTCTCTGTAGAAAATACACTCCATGAAGTGATGAAATTTTCAAGGATCACTCTTCAGAAATCTCTTACCTTATTTCAAGATACAGGTATGATTTATACTATGTAAAGGTAAATCACAAACTGTTGAAATATCTGTCAATTAATATAACAGAAAATTCTGTTATAAATAAAAAATACAAAAAGGAAGGAAGGAAGGAACATAGCAATTCAAAATACTTCATATACCAGTTGCTGAATCCATCAATAGCATGACAAAGTATCTACTACTACATTGAACTGACATCAGAATATTCAAAACATGACATGAAAGCACAACAATCTTAGAAAAACTTAGTAAAATAAGCAATGCAAGAGTATTTTTTATGCAGCACTAACTCAGGAATACACTCATATCTGACTTTCTTCTACAAAAAGATGTCAATGAGAAAGAAAGCATGCAAAAGTTGAGAGAGGTTAACATGGTACACTCCATACAATGGAACTGTAGAAAAATATTGAAAAAGAGATACAAGGAAAATATATCAAAATTAAGTATCAACCAAATATTATGGTGAACTGGTTAATTGAGTGGTTTTTTCCTTAGACGATCTTGGCACAATGGATATTAAAATTCAAAAATCCTGAGGTGCTGTCAGACAACAAGATTGTTTCTTATCTACTTTCAAACAAAGGCTCTTCCAAAGAAAATTCTTAGGGTTTTCTGAGCAGTAGTTCTCCAATGTAGAAGTAATTCTCACAGTGAACTCCAGTTTATTAAACAAGACTTTCTAGTCTCTTCTATCTTATGTTGCAGAAGAACTTCATGAAACTTAGGTTTGTTGCTAACAGACATTTTCTTTACAGGTACTGCCAATGAAATAGACAAAACACAGATTTTCAGGAAGATACAGAATCAAATGGCTCTACAATCCCATTTACAATGAAGTTATCTAATTATGTTCAGCTGGGCTTAATATTTCTGTCTTAGGAATCTTAGATTGGTGCTTAATATTTTTACCATAAATGCTCATTTAAAATACCCCAAACAAATAAGAGTGGAGATGAAGGGTGTTTGTGTGCTCAGGAAGCTGGGGTCTTAAACTTTAGAATCACCCCAAAAAAATGGTAGGTTGACAGAAGAAATTCAGCTTAGGTATCAATGGATTAACCATGGATGACCCAGAAGCTCCCTCCAACTATAAGCTCTATGAACTGTGAAAATTGTAGTAAGTGGTGGCACTTGTGGAATTCCTTCCTGCCATGAAGGATAAATTATTATATAAAGGCTGTCACATGCGATACATCATCTACAAATTTTTTCGTTTCTACTGCAGCTGCCATTTGGGGAAAAAGCCCCACCAGACCAACAAAGAACACTTCCCTTAAAATACATGACAAAAACATAGAACTACTTGGCATAACAGAAATTCATCTCGAAGTTCTCTACAAGTGCCATTGTCTTTGTTATATTTGCCATTGGTGATGTGAACATCCATAGGACACCAAAACTCAGGAAAGAAAAGTCATTCTACAGTTAAGTTGAAAAGTAAGTATTCTAGGCAAGATTTGGTTCATTCTACTTACTAAAAGGTAATAAAAAGAGGACTGGGTTAACACTGAGATTTTGGTCCATTTCTCATAACTGACAAAAGTGAAGAAGATGGTATAATCTAGATGACAAGTCCTTGAATTCAGCAACATTTTAAAAATGCCAACACGTTTATCATATATTTTCTAACAGAATCTTAAGGATAGAACAGAATTCAGAGATTGCATCCATTAATGTTTCAGCTCACTCATTCCCAGTTTTCCTGTCTTACCCCACCATCAACCCCATACCATTGTATTTTGCAGGAAGACTACAACACAGAAAAATATTGAATCAGTCTTTTAATATTTTCTCTGTTAAATATTATCTTAACTAAAGAAAGAACAAGGAATTGACTACATGATACCCATGTTAGATTTCTTAGGAGTTGTACTGAAATGAAAATTGTTACCTGACCTTTGCACTGTTATTGCAACTCCTGGTCACATATGCTTACATGATAGTGACAGAGCATTCATTACAGTCATTCTTTCTGTAATGTAATTTTCCAAATTCATTAAGAATAAGGTAATGCATAGCTGATGTCTGACAAAAGGTCAGGCTTGTTATACTAGAGAGAAGCAACAAAGTTTGTAATGGTTTATCAGCATTCAATTATGATAAAATTATAGATTTTATCTACCATTAAATTGTATTGATAATGTAGAAAATATTCTTTCAATATACTTTGTCTTAACAAGCTCCTTCAGCAGCAGAAGAATTATATAAGATTATCAACAATTTAAATAATCTCTACATGCACATATAGTCAACCTCATATATCATATATAATTGTGTATATTATGTATTATATATCATGCAATATGCTATGTATATATAATTTTGCTCAAATTAGCAATTAAGTTTCCAATACTTAGAGAAAAGGAAGATGTTCTAAAAATTATGATCAGAATCATTCTGATTGCTGTCCATAATTGTTGGGGTTTTGTACAGCATGTGTTATGGATGAGTGATAAGAAAACCTGAGTTACTGACATATATTCTTTACTTTTCTGGGCAGATGCTTTTTTACAACATTTTAATTTTCTGTAACTAAAAAAAMCCCATTTTGAATTAAGAAAAAGTAAAAAAATTAGTAGGATATTCTATTTTTAAACTGACAGGTTTAAAGCTATTTCTTTTTGCTCCTTAAAAGTAGTGCAAGAGAGGCATATACTGTCTTCTTCATTATTAAAGGAAACAGCACAGCTCAACCTTTTCTGATTACTGAAACTGAAAGACAAGACAAAATAATAAATTTAAAGCTCATGTTTATCTTTAATGTTCTACAGCCATCAGTGGGAATCATAATGTCAATGTTGACATAAATTTAGTGTCTGAAGGTCATTATTTATGCAAAAAAATAATTGCACTGAGAACCCAATTTCAGTCTTCTTTTAATTACTCTTAAGCATGTTTAATACTGTTTGGTGCAGCTGTAAGAGCTAAAAAATAAAATATGTAAGAAAAAATATTTGCTTTTGATTGGTAGCAATAGTTCAAAATAGTATTAATGGAAAATCCACAGAAGTATCAGTGTTTTTCTCTTTGAATAAGTATTTATAAAATGCTCCAGAAAAAAAACCCAGCCAATAAAACCACAAAAATGCAAGGGTATAATCTGGAGCTTCATGATTTATATCAGAAATGAAGTTGGCAAGCCGTCCCCAATTGTACTTATTTCTCTATATTTCATTCATTCATATTTTGTCACTCCTATTTCTTGTGAATTTAATTGAGGTTTTAAGTTTTTTCTCTACTCTCTCTTCTCAAAAGAAACAGTTTCTTATTTTTCTCTTTGTTTCTGTATATTTCTTCTATTCTCTGGTTCTCTCGCTCTTTGTATTCCTCTTGTTTCACATCTCTGCCATTCCACTGCCCTCTAATACTTTTCACTACCCTGTTATGCACACACAAAATACCCAAATAGACATTTCAGGATTGTTGGTGTAAGTTGTCAAGTTTTCATTATTATATCCAGATACAAGCACTCTTGGTAAGTAATTTTAAATGGAATTTCTTCTTGAGAGAACATAATTCAAACATGCATTGACTATAATTGTGAGCCAGTGGAGAAGAAATCTTCATTGTTTATTCTACAGTGGGATAATATGGTACATCTCTTTCCATTAACTAATGTACCTAGCAGGAAATGCCAAGCCCCTTTTTTCATCTCTAATTATGTAATTCACTAATCTGTATATGAACCATGCTTTAATTTATACAATATATATATTTTATCCGCTGCATAATATGATCCAATTGCCTTCTCATATTTCTAGTGGTACATAACAAAAAGCCTTCATGAAAGCAAAATTATATCCTGAGTTTACAGCTTCTATCACATCGCTTAGCAATAGTAATGTTAAAAAAATAGTGTTTTTCCCTATAAATCATCTTGGACTCCATGATCAAAAACATCAGCTGATTTTACCCACTGTTCATCTGTTGGTGATCAATACATCTGCATAGTTATTGCCATACTGTAAGGTGGAAGACACTGCAGAAAACAATCATGTAAAGTGGACAAAAATAGAGCAGAAAAGATGAATAAAGCAACAACAACAACAAAAAAGTACCAGATTAAACTGCCTTTTCTAACAGTATCAGATGAATATTGCACAGTCAGTCATCCACAGCATTCAGTCGCCATTCTAGGGCTGCTAATCTGCAGGAAAGCAGGATTAAAGTCTTAACATGTGGTAGAATCCATACAAAATGCATTATTTATTTGAGAAAAGTATGCTAGTATTTCACATGGTTAAATTAAAACTTGTCATTTGAAAATGAATGCAGCACTGAAGTAGAAAATGTAGCAGAGAATGATGGACCAGCCTTATTGCAAGATCTTAGGTTATAAGAATTTTTTCCACAGAGCTAAGCAGTCATCTTTTTAATGGCACAAGGGCCCTTTAAACTCGTCTAAACTATATTAATGGAATTGATATTTTATTTAAACTAAAAAAAAAGAAAAATTCAATTTTTTCTTAAGTAATAATGTTTTCTGGATATCTACCAACTTCTTTGTGCCTCTGAAAGTATTTTAGGCCTCAAAGAAAGTTTGCTATTTATCTGTTGCTAGCTATTCACTGTGAACTATGACCTACAGAAAACCTGGGCAATCTGCAATCCACCAATATAATCCTCTTCCAGGTTTCTCACTGAAGAATAATCTTCTCTTCCTGTTTGGTTGGCTAGATGAGCTACTACAGTTACACACAAGCTACTCTCAAGTTTTGAGTTTTTCCCTTTAAATGTGTCAGGTTCTGATGATTCATATATGTGGATGGTATGGTCACTCCAGCCATATCCAGTTTAGAGAAAAATAAATAACATACTGTCTTCTTTAAATTCTAAATAAAGCAGAAAATAACACACATAAAAATAGTATTTAAAAATCCCTCAAGTTATAGGTTTTATCTGGCCATTCTAATCTGTTCAGATCCTGTTCTTCAGGAAATATAGGGACAGAAATGTAATGATTTTCCTGCACCATTTTTGAATCGTAAATAATGTACCATCAAATGCAGTGTTCAATTTTATATTTTATTTTATAAGAAAAAATTATTAATTACATCATTGATCTGTTTCAAATTTCTCTGTAGACTGTCCTTTTCCACACAGGGTCTTCATAAAATTATTCAAAATATAGATATTTTTGTGTCTTTTTGCATTCGCTTCAAGTAAAAAATAAAAGGTAATGATATATATCATGTGTTTGTTCAATTTTACTTGGAAAAAAATCTGTAGTCATAAACTCATATGACCCCATTTGAACACTGAACATTTGGAAATCAACTTTTCATGCACAATAGATAGAATACTTTAAACTGCTGAAAGTATGAAATACATTGTACAGTTAACATTACTACCATTATTTTAGATAAGAGACAGGGCAAGAACACCAGTATATTGTGTACAAAGCTTTCATTTTCACTTGGATTAAAAATTTAAAAGAACAGCAACTCCTAGCTTTTCAAATATAAATTGGCAGGTTTTTAAATACAAGTTGTAGATATGTCTAAATTTTAAAACTTGTACAAACAAGAACTTCTGGTTGCAAATCTGTGTTATCAGTTTGTTCTTATGTGCTCACTGAGTGCAATCCAGCTGGATTGGATTCATTAGTGGTATAATTCAGTAAGTCTTGTTCCTTCTTGACTCTCATTGAAACCATAAAAAATTTTCAGAGAAACATTTGAACCCTGTATACTTTGTAATATATACAAAGACTTTGTGAATTTGAATCATTATGTAATTATAAATATCTTTAAATAAATGCAGTTATCTCTGATTCTATTTAATTCCCAATCAGAACTTTGGCTGATTGTCAATTGTAACATAAACATATAAAGTTAACCTTTATTTCTCACTGATAGTGCTAGAATATAATCAAGATAATTTAGAGAAATCTGGTAGAAGTATTTTCTCCCAGGCAGAATATTTTTATGCAGGCTTCAGCCTGAAGCTGATTTTTCATGGCAGATTTCTCAAAACAGAAATTTCTAAGAGAACTGCTGACACAACCTTTGCTCCTACATAGTAGTGTGAACTTGCCACTGTAATAATTAAGCAATTAGGCATGACAGAGAGTGTGAGTTTCCTGAGATAATCACACCCCTGGGGTATTAGAAGTCATGATCCAGAGATAAGTGGTTTTAATCCCCCAAGGGTGTGATTATCTTATGATAATCACACCCCCTGGAGGAAATTTATAAGTCACATAAAAATCTTCAGTGCAAAATAAAAAGTGCTGGTATTGCAAGAAAAATTCTGGATACAGAGGGAGCTGTGTGGCTACCTCAAATTAAGGAAGAATTTCAATACACAACAGTAATTCACACAATTACCCATCAGTCCAATCCATTTTACTGGAAATAATATCTAAGAACATTGGATGGGGCAACCATGGATATGTGTACAGACTGGGAAGTTGAAAAATAGTGTAATGGAAAGGGACCAGGGGGGCCCAGTTAGTGGCAAGTTTGAGCCAGCAGTGCCCTGGCAGCCAGGAGTGTTGCAGATATCTTTTTCACTAAAAATCCTTTCTTTAGGATTTTTCCTGCTGAAGCTGAGAAGTTTCAGCAACAAGATGTAAACAATGGTTATCTGCTGCTGTGGAACGCAACAGGTGGATCCGTGATTGGTCTCCTGTAGATGTTTGGATTTACTGACCAGTACCGGCAGAGCTGGCTCTCGCTCCCTGTTGGAGCCAGCTGCTTTTATTATCACTCTTTCTATCCTATTCTTAGCTCAGCTAGCTTCTGGGGAAACCTTTCCTTCTGTTTCCTTTTAGTATTGTTAGAACATAATGCATACATATCACAAAATAATAAATCAAGCCTTCTGATCATGGAGTCGTCTCTCCCTTCACCTGAAAACCCCTGTGACCACTGTCATGCAGGAGGGCCAAGCGTGTCCTGGGGAGCATCAGGCCCAGCAATGCCAACCAGGCAAAGGAGGGGATTTTCCTGCTCTGCTCTGCTCTGCTCTGCACTGGGGCAGCCTCACCTCGAGTTCTGGGGACAGTTTTCGGTGCCATAATACAAGACATGAAACTATCAGACAGCATTGAAAAGATGGTCATGAAGATGGTGAAGGGCCTTGTAGGGAAGCCATATGAAGAGGGGATGAGAGCGCTTGGTTTATTCAGCTTAGGGAAATCTGAGGGCAGACCTCATCACAGTCTGGAGCCTCCTTGTGAGGGGAAGAGGAAGGGCAGGCACTGATTTCTTCCTCTGTGGTGACCAGTGACAGAACCCAAGGAAAACAGCCTGAAATTGTATCAGGAGAGGTTTAGGTGGGATACTAGAAAAAGATTCTGCTTGTGTATGCGCACTGAACAGGCTGCCCAGAGAAACAGTCCTAGCACAAAGCCTGATAGGGTTCAAAAAGCATTTGGAAAATACTCTCAGGCATGAGATGTGACTCTTTGGAATGGTGCTATGCAGGGCCTGGAGTTGGACTTGATGGTCTATGTGGATCCCTTTCAACTCAGCATATTCTGTAATTCATTGTAGTCTTTCTCCAACCTCCAATGTAGCAAATACTCCTTTACAACTTTTGAGATTATCTCAAAACTAGAAATGTAATCTCTATTTGAGACTGCTTTACTTCCAGCTATGACAAGAATGGCCTTCCAAAGTGTCATGTGTAATTTCATCATGAAACACATGCACTGTACACGGCAGCAAATAATATATCATCCCATACTTACTTCTGAAATTCATATTGGATGCTCAGGAGTGATACCGGGCTGCAAAAGGAATAAATTCCTTTTCATGAGTTGATTTCAAGCAAAAGCGAAAAATACAGTAACTTGAAATTGTATAGTTGTCAGATCTTCTAAAATAGCCTCATCTGTTATTCACCTTGGCTTCTCCCTTTGGCAGAATAATTTGAAAACCAAGGTTGCCTACCCTTTCTGTTGTGAAGAGAACACTACTTATTTGTAAAAGACCCCTGATACTAACAGTACTCCCTCTTACTTCCCCTGAAATGGCATTCAACATTTGTGAACACCGATGTTTGGTTAATCAAATCAAGATATTTTGGAAATGACTTCTGCACAGTTCCAGCTGTGCTTACAACGACTGATATGTGTAAGCTCTTTGGCTTACAGCAGCCTTACACACACAGATCTTGATGGCACCTGCTGTGCATTATGCATTAATGTTTCTTCTGTTTTACATTACACTTCTACACAATAAGATGTGTAGAAGTGTATACATATAATAAAATGTGTTGTGTACAGTTATTCCACCATTACATCAAGATAATGAAAACATCATGCACCCACAATCAGTAAGCAGGTACTTTTTCTTTGTAATAGTTAGCATTAAGGTGTTGAAGCCTTCAAAGACTTTTAAAAATTGACTGAAAAATTTTGGGTATTGGTCAGGTTCAGCTTCATTTTCTTGTTCCACCACTGTAATTTGATACAAACAAAAGTCTCCTGCAAGAAATATTTTACACCTGTAAATAGTCTCAAAGTTTGCTATCCTGTATTTGTTGGAGGCCAATATTGGTAGAAGCCTGGACTGCAGTGATTGTGCCGTGGTGAATTTCACTATCTCAAGGGATGTAGGCCAAACAAAAAGTCAAGTAAAGACCTTAAACCTTGGGAAAGTAGTCTTTCGGTTGCTTAAGGAACTGGTGGATGGGACAGACGTTCTGAAAACTGCCTTCAGGAATAAAGGTGTAGAAGGGATCTGTCAGATACTTAAAGATTTTTTTTCAGAGCACAAGACCTTTGCAAAAAATCAGACAAGGACAATTGGAGACCAGCATAGATGAATAAAGATCTTTTGGTTAAGCTGAAACACAGGATGAAAAAGGATAGTCACTAGAAGCAGAGACACATATTCTTGGAAGATTATGGGGATGTGGGTTGGGAGTGTAGCAATGAGATTGAGAAAGCTAAGGGACAAATCTAGCCATAACCAAATTTGGCAGGGGATGTGAAAAGTAAAAGTACTTCATACAGGTACATTAGTCAGAAAAGGAAGACAAAAGAAATTGTACCCCCATAGCACAGAGGATTTGATGACAGCTGACATGGGGAAGACTGAAGTACTCAACCTTTTTTTCTTCCACTGGAAATTGCTCTTGTTGTATCTCTTGGGACGTTCAGTCTCAGTGCAGAGACTGGAGTAAAGAAGTCCAGCTCCTCTCATCATAGGATAAAATCAGGTTGAAGTAACCTGATGTGATCCACTGATAAGAGAAGTTTGATGAGATAAAGTCAGTTTAATACATAGAGCAAAAGCCTCATGTGCAAGTGAAGCAAGGAATTAATTGTTCCATGGGCAGGCAGGTGCCCAGGAAAGCAGGGCTCCATCAGGCATAATGGTGATTTCAGAAGGCAAGGTCTTCCCTCCGAGCATCCTTCTCAGAATATTCTTCTTCACACAGTTTTTCATTCATTACCATATTCCTGACCATCATTCGGTCACATGTATATCTCTTGGATCATTTGGGGTCACCTGTCAGAGTTATGTCTGCTCCCAAAATCCTCCCAAAATCTGCCCCAGCTTCATCACTACTGTATGGGGAAGAAACAGTACATCTCTGAATTACCAACCCTGTTTCCATCACAAATCCAAAACTAAGCCCCATCCTAGCTACTGTGAAAAAAATTAGCTCTATCCCAGCTCACACTAGCACATCATTATGGAAATATGGAAAACAAAAGGGCAGAACACACTGGCCAGTTTTCCTAAGACATTATAGAGTTCATCAGAGTTCTGAAGCCTTTTAATACCAGTTTATTCTGTTTCTTTTTCGTTGTTGTTGTCAATGTTATATCCATTTATGTTCTTGCTAAGTTAGAATACAAGATTTATTATGGGATCCAAGACCATGGGTAATTACAAGCAGAACTGAAAACTCTGTAACAGATTTATGCGGTTCTTAAGAGCATTAAAAATCCAGGGATTTTTAATCAGATCATCAAGGAAATTAAATTTTTTTTAGAGTTTAGACAAATATATAGCATAGCACAATTTCTGCTAGACTACCTCTTACTTACCACTTCATACAAACAAAATCAGTATATCTGGACATTATTAATGATTTGGGAACCTATAGCTTTGCATTTTTTCTATATAGGTTTGGTTGCTCACGTAAATTCTATAAACCTCAGGATTTAGAAATTAGAATGGAATGGACCTCTTCAAAATACAGTTGAGAATTTCCAATTATCATACAACTCTTTTTGTACTCCTTTTTGCAATATGACAGCACAGAAAAAAAGAGAAAGTAGGATTCCTTTTTATTTTAGACAAAAAATTAAACATTCACTTAAAGTTGATCAGCTCTTAGGCAAAGATTTGTACTCATTAAATAAAGATATCCTTTGTTAATGGATTGATAATATCATCAACAACATCTACAATAACAACTGTTATTTGTAGACAGGATAAATTTTCTGAGCTGTAGGATATTTTTTAACTCTCTTATTACACCATGTCTTACACTACAGCTTTCTTTGTATCACCTTGCAAAACTTGTACAGAACAGTACAAGTCAATGTCACTGCAAAGAAGGGAAAAGACAGCAAGCTGAGTGATGATGAAATGAAACTCTTAATCACATTTCCTTGTAGATATAGCTTTAGACCGGTGGAAGCAATACAAGCTGATCAACTTGACAGCCAGTCAGCATTTTTGTAGAAAAACAGACATGTTAGAAAGACAGGAATTATTTTTCATATTAGTAGTTAAACAGAACAGCTTCGTGGAGTTCTGAAGTGATCAAAATAGTGGTAAAGGAAATATATTTTAGGAAATAACAGTAAAAAATTTCATAATTTTTCATCCATATTCTCTGGAAAATTAAAAAATTATCTACTAATTTTATTTATAGACAGAGCTCATGCACATTTAGCTCTCTCATTTCTCACTGTACATGTCACCATAAGGTCGTTCCTGTTCCCAGTGCAAATAGCATAGATTTAATTAAATTTGAAGTTTTTACTTGCGTTATTTCTTGGTTTGTCTTTGGTTTGTTGGTTTTTCAGTTTTTCTTACAGGTGGCCAGCAAAATTTCACATCCAGGGTTTATCTAAACCTTTCTTACTTTCTGAACTGAAACTGTTGGGTTGCATAATTTCCTATTCATCCCCTCAACCGTAAATTCCAAGCAGACATCATACTTTCTATCCCTTCTAATGTATCTTGTGCTTTCCTCTTAGCAATACAGTAGTGATCCCTACAGATTTTCATAAAGCAAAGATAGGAAAATTAAGCTGCTTGTTGTTTTTTATCTTTTGAATTAATTTTTTTTCTATCTAAATTGAAAGATTTTTATTTTTTTAATTTGGAAATTGTTGTGGGAAACAGATTTGGCTAAAATGTAAGAGAAAGATATGGAATTAACATGACAAGCCATCAAGAAAAACAAATATTTTGATCAGCAGTATATTTTATTTAAGCTTTTGAAGCCAAGGGTGAAGGACAAATGAAGGACTAATTTTAGAATTTCCAAGACAGCTATATTTTAGAAGAATTTTTGTTTAACCTTCAGTATAATCTGCCAGGTATCTGAAACTAGAAGGAATTAACAACAAAGGAAGAGATGTCTACAAATTTTTATCATATTGAAATTTATTAAATTGAAATAGAAGTAGCTCTCACCATGCTCAAAAAATTGAACAAATGGTCAAGAAATCAGATTTTTTTCAGAATGACCACACAGCACTTAATGAATACAATGTTTATTTAGTTCACAACACGCTCAAAGAAAATTCAATTGGTGTGAAGGGATTCGTCTCCTCCAGAAGATTTATTCCAGTACTTACATTCACTGTCATTAATACTTGGGAAGGTATGTCCACAGTGAACAACTGTGACACTAGAGCCAGTGCAGAATTTATAAGAAAAATATAATTTGGTGGTTAGTCCATCTCAGAAGCAAAGCATCCCTCAGGCAAATGTTGGTTTATTTTGTAGCCGTGTCTGCCTAGCACTAGAAACAGACTGTATGTTGCAGATACTGACACAAATATCAGGGAAATTCTGAACATCAGTTTAAGCTGCCTGGTTTTCTTCACTGAGACTTGGCCCTTCCCAGAATATCCAAGAGGGTTCTATATAAATACGCAAATCTTCTTTGTGCTTCTTTATGATCTCTCATATATCAAAGCCAGAAAGAAAATACTGACATTGCTGAAATCTCTTAAACTTCCATAATTCTGGAAATTCATGTCATATTCATCTGAACAAATAAATGTATTCAATACATTTCTGGTTATTTTGAAAGCAGTACACATAAAAATGTTATTTTCTATTATAAAGTAATATTTCATTAATATTATTTAATTAATTGCATACTTAGTTTTCTTATTTGCAGGATATTATGTGACCTTGATTTTACCTCTCCTCAACAATCTCGTGGTTCTTTTCTTTTTCCTATTCCCTCTTTCCCTTTAGTTATCTTTTCCTCTCTTCTCATCACTCCTTATCCAAAAATTACTTTGGTTCCAACTAAACTTATTTTGCATTAAGTTGTGTCTTATCAAGTTGTTTTATTACATCACTTTACCATGTACAGAAAAATCTATGACTTTCCACACCAGATTCCCACATAACCGCCTCTACCAGCCAAATCTGTCAAAGACCAATATTTGTTTTCAGATCTCTTTCAGTGCACTGAAATGCTGGCTGAGTGTGTCATTAGGAAGAACTATAACAGCAAAGGTTTTTTATATAGTAGCTCCCTTATTGGGAGCCTACCAATTTATTTACAGGAGTTAGTATTACATGGTATAATATTGGCTCTAAGATAGGGACATTTATATGTAAACTCAGAAGAACCAGAATCAATAATGACTGGCAAAATGTTTCAAGAAAAACTAAAATTAAAAAAGTATTTATTAATATAGTACTTGATTCATTCTTTTTTTAAGTCACTGCTATGGCACATGTGACTAGTTAAGTCCAGATATAAATATAAACTATGATCAACAGAACACATAGTAGTTCTAGGCTTTAAAAATCACTTTCTGATTCAAGGATTACAGAAGAAAAGAAAATAGGAGAAAGAAAAAAAAGAAGGAAATACTTGTTGGATGAGAGTAGAGCACAAGTTATATTTGCATATAGCTCTTCAAAGAACTATTAATGTCTCTGTTTCTTGATTCTGCTTGCATGGCTGTAAGGGTATCAGAATCCACAAATATTCCTGTGATGCTAAGTCCAAGTCAAACCTGAAAAACCCTTTCCAGTGGCTTATTGCCCCATATCTCCTGCCCAAAATTAATTAAATTACAAGATATCACCAACGTTTTTTGTCTCCATTTCCTCTTGCTCTCTACTGCTTTCCTTTGGTATGAGACATAAAGTGGATATGGGATGTGGGATTAGTAATAGGAAAAAATAATCAATTAACCAAGATTTTCTCCATCTCTAATTGTACAGGCTTTGCTAATGAGCTGAAGCTTAACAGTAAGTTGACCATAGACTCCATTTAAAATACATTCTTCACTTCTGCTCATAAACTGCTGTCTGCCTAAAATTTCTGCAAAGAGAGGTAGCACTGAAAAAACACAGCATTCATCCCTAAGTTCAACAGCAAAGGCTGGAGGAAGGATTGTCCAAGGGGAGCTGTCAGGAAAACTAGGAAGATAACGTCCAAGTGGAACAGGTAGGTGATCAAGTAAATACCATTAATAATGTGTAAATGTCACTAGGAGAATAAAGAAGTTAAGTTATATCTGGAGATAAATAGAGGGAAAAGAAAAAAAACATGGATGGTTAGCAAGATGAGAGAACTAGAACAAAAAAAACATAGTGAGAAAAATTAAAGAAAAAGAAAAACAGTTTGTGGAGTAATTTTTCTCTAGATATCTGTCTCTCTTTCTGCCACAGCAAATCTGTCCTTCTCAATCTCCATCCCTTTTGCCCATCATGACACTCAGTGCTCCTGTATCTATTGACTGTGTCTGACACCGTGAAAACTTCTCTGTACCTATACAGTGTGGCACAGTTGAAGACAGAGAAAAGCTCCTTAGTAACATCAACACCAGTAAATTAAATATGTTTGAACAGAACAGAAGGGAAGATTTCCTAAACAGCACAGAAAGAGGCTGAGACCTCTTAACCTGTTCACAAAAGAGCGAGCTGTGCAGGAGACTGGGCAGCTTAGGGCAATTCTTGCTGAAAGCTGTTTTGAGCAGCCCTTTAAGGTACTAGACAGTCTCAGTAACAGGTTATGCCTGAATGGACTGATCTGCAAAGCAAATGGAGTCATTGCCTGAATTCCCAGTCTTCAGAACAGATGAGGAAAAGTTATTGGTTGTATTTCCAACCCATTGTAAGCCTTTACTTCCCTGGGCTCTGAGGATATTGAGTGTCATCTGAGGAGGCATCAACATACAAGTGAAAATACCAAATCAGAATGAGAGTAATCTCTCTGTAGACTAGATGAAAGGAATAAAAACCAAACAAATAACAATGGTAACTTCAAATACTACGCGGTAGCAATGACCACGTAGTATTTGAGGTTAAACAACTTGAAATAAAATGTCTAAGGAAATTTTATGACTTCAACAGAAACTCTGGCATAGGGAATAGCACACAGATACCTTTCAGGACTGTGCCTAGTGTAATTGATCCAACCTTAGGCAGGGGAATGAACAAATGATACCTTCATCCAGACCTACATTTAAGCTACAAAAAACATAATGTTTATGTACCTATGTTCCTTTCTCCTTTTAGTGCTGCTTCAGTCACAGTTCAGTACATTTACTGTAGATTTTGTCTTAACCATAGTTGAAATTGCACTTATATGAGTTTCACAGAACATGTGCAGCATAATCAGACTATGGTGTACCAGGAACACGTGAGGGTTTTCTTGCTTTACAGATGGGTAGCCTTTTTAATTACTTTATTATATAACATCATGTATTTTAACCAGTTTCCTCTCAAAAGAAACTTAGAATCTTGTTAATGCAACTTTGTGTGTTTTCTCCTCTTTATACATGCAGATTTAAAAATCTGCCAGATGGGGTACCAACCTCTGCCAGCAACTTTCCAACTTTCTGCCACTACCTCTTCGTTGAGAAAGATTTCAGAAGTTGTCCCTTAAATAAAAAAATTATATTCCCCTTGTATTTTGACTTTTTTTCTGAATGTAAATACAGTGCAGTGAGAAAATTTCTTACCATGGAATCTCAATATTTAATTTCACTCTTCAGATTCCAGAACTTCCTCACAAGAGGAAGCAGAGCTGCAGGCACTGATCTCTTCTCTGTTATGACAGTGTCAGAACCTGAGGGAATGGCCTGAAGCTGCATCAGGGGAAGTTTAGGTTGGATATTGGGAAAATGTTCTTCACCCAGAGGGTGGCTGGGCACTGGAACAGACTCCCCAGGAAGGAGGTCACAAGCATTATAGAGTTCCAGAAGCATTTATACAACACTCTGAGGTTTGTGGTATGATTCTCCAGGCTGTCCTGTGCAGGTCCAGGAGCTGGACTTCATGATCCTTGTGGGTCACTTTCAAATCAGAATATTCTGTGATTTTGTGATTCTGTCATAATAAACCCCTGATTTTCTCTTTCCAGCTGCACTGCATTCTTTGTCTGCGAAGGACAGGTGGAAAGGGAATACAGACATTCAAAATGCCAGAGGATTTCATCACTGCTCCACATTTTCTGATCTACTTGGTCTCTGTAGACTCCTCTTTCCTTGTCTTTCTGAGGACACATAGTGGAAGAAAAAATGAAGAAAAATTAACAAAATATATTCAACAAGATAAAAGGTCTCAAAAAGATGGTATCAATTTCTAGTGCATAAGATAAAACCGCTTCCCCCTGCCTTCAAAATCCCTCTCATCACCATTATTTAGATCAAGTAGTGAATGATGAAGGCACTTCAAAAGTACAATGTAACCACAAACAAAATGGCTTTTTCTCTAAATAAAATTGTTGTCTTGCCAATATTAAATAGTACAGAAAGAGGCCGTATAAATATTC
Organism: Cardinalis cardinalis; assembly: GCA_014549065.1. Classification (NCBI taxonomy): domain Eukaryota; kingdom Metazoa; phylum Chordata; class Aves; order Passeriformes; family Cardinalidae; genus Cardinalis; species Cardinalis cardinalis. The sequence continues at coordinate 30,993 of JACDOX010000819.1, read as the reverse complement.
AAATGGTAAAAAGGGCTAAGGACGAAATAAAATCCTCCACTTGGGTTTTTTGGGTTGGTTTCTTTTTATTTGGTAACCCTGCAAATTGTGTTTTAACATAGATTTTTAGAATAGACAAAAACATAAAGCTGAAATACATTATAAACTAAGCCATTGAGCATGTTCATCACTGTAAGTAAAGCCAGATGCTCTGGCTGTGACCAAAAAAATCTAGCTGTGTATTTTGGTTTTAGAGATGACCAAAGAGAACTTTCCATTCCCCTGATTGAAGGGTTCTTTGAAATCAGCTAGAATGACTGGCTAGCAAAAAAAAAATACAGCAAAATGCAGGTCTTTTCATGTTCATGAGGTGATATTCCTGTTTGAAAAACTTAATTTTCTTTTACAACATGGTAACCTATACAGCTGATCAAGGGAAGCCAGTTGGTGTACTCTTTTTGGATTTCAGTAAAGCTTTTGATACTGTCTCTCACAGTATTCTTATGGAGAAAAAGTCCACAGCTGGATAAACACATCACATTCTGGGATTGGTGAGAAACTGGCTATGGGTCAGGCACAAAGGGTTATAGTGAATAGGGTGACATCAGGGGGGTAGCCTGTCAACAGTGGGATTTACCAGGTATGCATCTTAAGCACTGTTTTCTTCAACATCTTAATTAATAACTTGGATGCAAAACTCAAGTTCTGCATGAGATTCAGTTTAGTAAACTTGTTATCAATGCTAGACTGGGAAAAGCCCTTGACTCCCTCAAAGGCAGGGCAGCCCAACAATATTTCAACATATTAGATGGATGTGCAATCACCAATCATATGAAGTTCCACAAGGGAAAGTGCCAGATTCTGCACCTGGGACAGGGCATTCCTGGATGTATGTATAGACTGGGGAATGAGAGGCTGGAAAGGAGAGACAGAGATAGGGACCTGAGGGTCCTAGTCAGCAGCAAGCTGATTCTTGGAATTTTCCTGTGGAAGGCCATAAATTGGACTCAACGATCCTTGCATGATCCTGTCAACTGAAGCTTCCCTTTCCAGCTGGCAGTGTTTACTCTGTGCACCCCAGGACATGTGCGGCCCTCCTGGCTGTCATGACACAGCTGACTCATGTTCAACTGATGACTCAGCCATCAACCACAACCCCCAGGTCCCTTTCTATGGCACTGCTTTCCAGTCTCTCATTCTTCAGTCTGTACATACATCCAAGGTTGCCCTGCCCCTGGTGCAGAATTAGGCTCAGTCCCTTGATAAACTTCATGTAATTGGTGATTGTCCAGCCCTCAATTTGTCAAGGTCTCTCTGCAGAGCCTCTCTGCACTCAAGGGAGTCAACAGCTCCTCCAATTTCATACCATCTTCAAACTTGCCAAGGATTTCTTTGAACCCTGCTGAAACCCACTAGTGACTGGATGCCAGTCTGATGTCACTCCATCCGCTATAACCCTTTCTGCCTGACCTGTGAGCCAGTTTCTCACCCATCACATAACATGGTTATCCAGCTGTATCCTGGACATTTTGTCCAGAAAGATCTTGTGTGAGACAGTATCAAAGGCTCTGCTGAAGTCCAAAGAAGACTGCAGTGACTGGCTTTCCAAGATCAACTGCGGTAATTCACATTCTCTGAACAGAGACATAATTCTCTCTCCCAGAATTTTTCCTGGCGAAGGCAGTGAGAAGCTCAGAGAAGAAGAGAAAACAATTCTTATCTCTACTTGCTGCTCCTGGTGTTTGGTACACGTGGAATGTGTTATAGAGATTGCTTACCAAGAGTGACTTGTTAATTGGACTCTGCTGATGGTTGTTTGGATTGATTGGCTAATTGGGTCAAAGCTGTGTCATGTCTGTCTGGAGACAGTCACAGGTTTTTCTTTAGAATCTCTGTATTATAGTATATCTTTAGTATATATTTAGTTAATTTTAATATAGTATTAGTGTAATATAAGAAGATTAATAAAGCAATTGTTCAGCCTTCTGAATCATGAAGTCACAGCACATTATTCCCTGCATCAGGGGCTCCCAGCATCAACAGATCAACTATGTGGGTTACCCTGTTTTCCTGCTTTAAGATAATTTAAGAAATGCTCTTAAATGAGTCGCCATCCCTTACAATATTAATCAATCCCTTTCCACCAACCAGAAGCAAATACAGATCAATCTAAGTGAAAAACTAACAGCTTACTATCGAGTGAAACTGCAAGAGGCAAAAGCCAACTGCAAATACAAACAGTAGATACAAAAGTGCTAAATCTCATTAACTCCTCCTGAGCAAAGATAAACCTAGAATGGTAGGTTAGTCCTGCGCCACAGCTGCTAGGGGCAACCTCGTGTAAGGAGACGAAGCAAAAATGGCATCAGCCTCTCCATCTTCTACTTACGTCTCCAGCAGCAGCAGCTCTGCCTGCAAAGGCGGCTGGCAACTGTGGTGCTCACTGCTCAGTCAGGGGCTGGATCTCGCTCAGGAGCTGGAATTTTTGGAGGGATGTTGCCTGTGCTGTCGGCAGCAGAGAAGGCGGCCGGCGGGCCTGTCCCAGTCTCCATGCCCCTTCGCCCCGGCGAGCCGCTGCCAGCGGCCGCTGTGACTGCACAGAGCGCAGCTGCTCGCTTCTCCCAGCCTGGCGCCACGGACACGGACAGGTGCTGCAAAATTCTCTCTTGAAACAATTTCTGATTGTGAAATGCAGCTTCTAGAGTTGGCACTCTTATGAGTAGAGGCAAACCAAGCAGCCAGAGGGGCAAAAAACACACAGCTGAAGAAAGCAAGCTGCTTGGGAGCGCCGACTACAAAAGCGACCATGTCATCCTCTCTCGTCCCCCCACACCCACCCACTCCGGTTTGTGGCCACAGGGTCTAAAAGAGACAGTAAGAAATTTGGGCACAGATAGATATGCAATGCAATATTTTGTGTTACCCTGGACACCTGTTGTAGAAGGAAATCAGTTGGACAAACAGGACTTCCCCCTCATGAAGTGCTGGCTATGACCAATGACTGTGTCCTCTGGATGTTTTACAATACCTCCCAGAATAATCTTTGCCATTGTTTTACTGGGCACTGAAGTGAGACAGACAGTCCAGTAGTTTATGGGTTCATCATTCTTAACCTTCTTGAAAACTGCGGTAACATTGGACAGCTTCCAATCAGCTGGGACCTCTCCAGAATCCCTAGAATGCTCAAAAATCATTGAGAGAGGCTTTGTGATAAAAGCAGCAGCTAGCTCCTTGATGATTCTTGAATGAATATCAGATAGATTATACATTTGCTATAGCTTTGAGGTTTATCTGGGTCTATAACCACTATAATAACTCTGCTTAATACAGTGTGCTACAAACAAATAGCTCAGGAAGTAAACATGTAGGTTATCACAAACTTTTAATTCTTGACTGAAAAAGCAATTATCAAATGTAAACAATCTGTAAAACAGTGAATCACTGAGATTTTGTTGTTTGGGCAAGTCATGGGGAAAAAAAGAGTTGAATGGAAGAGTTACATTAAAATATACTTAGGAAAAATCTCTTTTAGCAATCATAAGGAGTACACACCAAGAAGTGAGCAAAGAGCTCACTAGGAAGTATGTTTTTAAAAATACAATCTGAAAAGTACTGTAGAGAGCTGTAAGCAATATAGGTGTGCCATCTAGACAGATTTGTGAGCTATTTTACTACTATTTAGAGACACTGAAAAACACTTCTCTGAATCTGTTTGGACTGGTGTTTCCAATGAAGCAATATGATTCTTGCCAAGGGAGCAGTTAAGTGTATTGTATGTTGTTACTATGGTGAAACGCTCTGAGCCTGCCCTAGAAGACTTTTGTATGGTACATCTCTGTTCCAAAAAAATGAGTCTAAAATTATGACACAAAATTCTCCATGAAAACTACCTCAGAACTTCTGAAGTATAAGAAGTAAACATATTTTAAATATTTTGGATATTGAAAAAATTTTCTTTCTAAAAATATTGGAAAACCAGTCTGGCCCCCAGGTATCTGTTTTCTGGAGAATCAACAACTAGGATTATTAGGCATGGACTTCATCAGGCATCGTAACAAAAGCTGATGGAAGCATCAGAGATGAAGGGCCAAGGGTAGACCTCACAAAAGGCCAAGGACTGCCTTCTCCTGCTCTGTGTGTAAACATCACCTGCAAAGGGCACAGGAGCAGCAATTCCTGAATATTGGAAGTCGAGCAGGAGGGTCAGAAGGCCATATTGTCGGAACAGGAATCTTTTCTTGGAAATAAGGAAGGTAAAAAAGGTAAACCCCGTGGATGCAAGGGATAAATAGACATGCTACTTGCCAGTATAGGGAAAAAATTTGTGCAGCTAAAACTCAACTGGAGCTGAAGTCGGCCATAACAGTGAAGGATAATAAAAGGAGGTTTTTTCAAATACATTAATGTATTTGAAAATAGGCAGTGTAAAAATAACATCGGTCCATTACGGGATGAGGATGATCACCTCACACACAGGGGCATGGACAAGGCAGTGGTGTTTTAAAGCATTCTCTGCCTCTATCTTCAGCACAGATTACAGACCAAGAGGGTCTCAGTGCCCTGAGCTGGAGGATCATGACTGCAAGAATAATCATCTCCCAATTGACTCTGAGTTGCCTGAGATCGGCTGCTACAGCTGGACCCCTACAAATCTGTAAGGCCTCATGGAATTGACCCAAGAATCCTCAAAGAGGTGGCTGGTGTCACGGCAAAACCTCTCAATGATTTTTGAGCAGTCTTGGAAATCCAGAGAGGTCCCAGCTAACTGGAAGCTGGGAAATGTCCCGGTTTTGAAGAAGGGAAAGAGGAAGGACCCCCTTAACTCCAGGGGTCAGTCTCACTTCAGTGACTGCTAGAGTTATAGAGAAGATTATTCTGGGAGGTACTGAAATACATCTGAAAGACAATGCAGTCATGTTGTTGCATGTATTAGAAACATTAGGACTGTGAGATACCATGTCAGATGGAACTGTTCATACCATATGAGTGATGTGAAATCATGCTTCTCTATTGCTGTCCTCCTCATGATTGTCATTCACATAGGGCATCTAAACTATCAACACAGGATCAATGGAAAATAACACAATTATTTAATGTGTAATCATTATCTCCCATAGAATTTTAAATGAGGAAATACTAGGCAACAAGAAATCTGTAAAACTTGGATTTGTCTTCGTGGATAATCCTTCTATGACCCTCCTCCATCTGATTTTCTCAGAAAATACATAATTACTGTGAACTTCACACACAGCTATGCAGCGTGAAAAGCCAAAAAAATACCACTAAAAGAGGAAAGGGATAAATGCATGCAAAATAGGATAAGTTATTTTCTTCTATTTCTCCACTAAAGCATGAGACTGTATCAAGATAACACTGTTATAATTTATTCATTAAACTGCAGTTTGTTCAAGATTGTGTTAGTTTTATAAATGCGAGGTTAAAATTTCAATCCATGTAAGAAATATTTTCACAGGAAGAATCCCAGCTACCTACATAGACAGCCCAAAGAAAGAACCACATATACCTTCAAGGAGTTATGTCTTTTCTGTATCCTGGCTCCACAAGCAGCACAAAATCACACATTTTGGTTTCAGAAAAAAGGAAGTTCTGGCACGCGGAATGAAAAACAACAGTGTTCCATGACATTAGATCACAGATACAGATGACCGAGGCACCCATCCTCAGAGTGTGTTGCAGTGATGAGTCATTTTACACAGAGTTTCGGAGTTCAGTTAAAATCTCTAATTTTAAAAACTGCTAGCATTTAATTTTCCTAGAGTCATAAAAAAGTTTGGCTTATACTTCTGTGATTGCTAAAGAAGAGACCAATAAAGATGATTATTCATCCACATCTCAGTTATCATATCTAGAAGCCTAAATAATTTTTCCATTATATTAAATAACTTGTGCTTATTTTTGCCAGTTAGCTATTGTTGAGATACAGCAGTGAGACCAAAATCAGAATTTTGATCTTCAATTTGATGTCTTAATTGATTTCATGCTTTCTTAAAAAGAAGAAAAACCAAAAACAATTGCCAAACAAAAAGAAAAATTGAACATACAAAAACCTCAAACACAAAAAACAACCCTTTAAAAAAAAAACTCCAACACAAATTAAACCATCTTACAATAGCATGTAAACTAGAATTGATGTAAGTATAACACACTTTCATTTCTTTCCCAGGCATGGCAAAAGCATAAGAGTGGCCCAGCTGTGGCAAAATTCCTGCTTGGGTACTTAGCAAAAGACCTTGCATTGCTTTCTGCTGTTTGAAAGGATGACCTAGATCATACAGAATTTCACACAGCCTCCTCTCCATAATTCATTAACCATAATTCAGAAAAAATGCAATGCATAGAAATGGGAGGAAAATGAAACATTTTGTCAAAAAATGTAAACTAGAATACTTAACGTAGACATATTTTGTGTTAATATCTTTGTATAATTTGTCAAAATCACTCACAAAGCTAGACACTGTAGGAAGATGTCTAGAGTTTTTTGTGTATCTAAATTCAGATCACCAACTATTATTCTATAATATGTGTTCATGTAGGGGGATACAGTATGGGTAAATGAAGGTGGTATAGAATGTAATCTTATCCCCTAAAGAGTTGCAGCTGAACCAATTACTAAAGGTTAGGAGCAGGCCTGATGTTAACAGGCCACACCTGTAGCCAATAAGAAGAGTGTTATAAAAGAGTGGATTGGTGGGAACTGGAGTCAGCTGGCTACTGTGAGGACAAGGAAGAGTTAGTGCCTAGAGGAGCTGCCTACAAGAAACATCAAGGCGGTATGAAACTCTAGCAATATGGAACCCTTGCAATGTAATGATAATAGAACTCTTGCAATATAATGACAACATGTTCAGACATTTGCGTTAGATACTAGTTGTGCCCAGCAAAGCAACAAATATCAATAGCAGTTTTGATTTCTTAATCCTGATTCAGACAGATTTTGGTCGCTTCTTTGGTCACTTTGACTGGCAGAGGAGATTTTGGAATTAGACATAGAAAGATTAACTACCCTTTTCAAGACTGATCCTTCTTCCATCCTCATTGGCCTCTTTATTTCCAGAACAAAATCAAAGTTTATTCAGCTACTTCTTCAAGAATTTAAGACTTGTGGACTTCTTGTACCAACAGAGTAGTTCAAAATGTTGCTTAAAGGCAAGCAAAATTCAATCATATAATTTATTACAAGGCTGAATTTTTTGATCCATGTTATTGTAAAATATTTATCAGGTCTTAGAAAATAGAGAATAAAAATGCTGACTCCCTATAATCCTTTCTCCGTTCCTTCAGCAGCAGAGTGCAAGCTACAATTTGCTTTCACCTGATGGGACGTCCAGTACACAGTACAGACTGTCCCAGGGGTGGAAGCACAGCCACACAATTTACCTTGGACTGATCCGGGCTGCACTGGGAAAGGATGAGAACACTTGAGATACATTGATAAAATCGTGTAGGGCAACACAGTAGAGGAAGTTTTTGAGAAAGGGGAGAAGACAATACAGATCATTCTGAAAACTGATTTTGTCATAAAGCACAAGATCAACAGACCTGCCCAGGAAATGAAGCTTTTAGGAATAATATGGTAAGAGGGACATCATCACATTACAATGGATGTGCTTAACAAAATAGCAGCCTTGTCCCCAGAAACCAGCAAGAAGGAAATACAGGCTTTCCTAAATGCTGTGGGTTTTTGGAGGACACATATTCCAGATAACAGTCAGGCTATAAACCTTCTCTGTCTGGTGATGTAGAGTTCAAGTGAGGTCCTGTACAGCAAGTTTTGAACAAATTAAATAGGAGATTGTTCATAGAGTAGCCCCTGGGCCAGTCAGGACAGGAGCGGATATAAAAAATTTGCCCTACACTGCAGATGGGGAGAACAGTTGTTCCTGGAGTAAATAGGTAGCAAGAGGTAGCCAGAATTCAAGGATGACCCCTGGGATTCTGGAGCCAGGGATACAAAGAATCTGAGTCTTGCTACACCCCAACTGAAAAAGAGGTCCTGGCAGTTTATGAAGGTGTTTGAGCTGCTTCAGAAGTGATGGGCACCAAAGCACAGCTCCTCCTGGCACCCTGACTGCCAGTGCTGGGCTGGATGTTCAAGGGAAAAGTCCCTGCCACACATCACAGCACTGATGCTACATGGAGTAAATAGATTGCTCTGATCACACAACAAGCTTCAATAGGAAGTCCCAATCATCCAGGGATCTTGGAAGTCATCACAAACTGGCTTTAAGGTGAAAATTTCAGACTATCATTGAAAGAGGAGGAGAAGGCGACGTGCTGACGAGGCCTCGCCATATAATCAGCTACCAGAACATGAAAGGCAACACATTCTCTTCCCTGCTGTCTTGAAGTGATATATCAAAAATGGAAAGCTTCATTATGCTGTGGCAAGTTGCAGAAGCTATTTAGGGACAAGGGGGATTAAGTCAGGTTTCAGTGCTGAAAAACATCCAGATGGCTTTAGATATCACTGAACAAGAGGAGTGGACAGCATTCTACACTGACTTGTAGATGGTAGCAAATACTCTGTAGAGGTGGCTGGATTGATGGAAACAGAACAATTAGCAGCACAGAGGTAAAAGCATCTGAGCTGCTGCAGTCTGACAAGACATCACTGCCTGGAGAGAAAAGCTGGCTGTAAAAGCACGTCATGTAGATGCACACACACCTGTGAGTTGGGCCACTGAAGAGCATCACAACAATGGACAGGTGAATTGGACTGCCAAGATTAAAGTGTCTCAGGTGGATGTGGACTAGCAACATAAAGGTGAATTATTTCTGGCTCAGTGGGCCCAGTTATCAGGGAAGAGATGCAACATACAGGTGGGCTTGTGATCAAAGGACAGACTTCACCACAGACACTATTCCCTTGGTTACTCATATCTGTGAAACAGGCTGGAATCAAGCAGGCCCAGCAGGTAAAGCCTCTGTGACATGGGGGAAAATGGTGGAAATATAAATATGGGAAGGCCTGGCTAACTGGCAATATCATGCTCCTGCAAACCTACCAAGGCAAGTTCTGCATGATGACAGTGGCGGAAACAACCACTGGATGGTTGGAGATGTGCCCTGTGCCTCACCCCGCTGCCCAAACACCATCTTAGGCCTGGAAAATGCAAGTCCTGTGGCGACATGGAACCCCAGAAAGAGGACAGCCAGACTGTGGGGCTTGTAGACCCCTGGGCCAGAGAGCACAATACTTAATGGGTATCATATTTCTTACCATGAACAGCCTCTGGGAAATTAAACAAGACAGTGGAACATTAAAAACTACACTCAAACATCAGGATCTACATTAATGAAAGTTACCTGGTTAGGAGGCCATTTCCATCTCACTCTGCTCCTTGAAAAAGATAAATTTTGTCCTTTTAGAGGCACAAGCCATAACTGTTGCTAACTCATGGCAAGGGGTGATGCTGCTGCCTCTGCTGCTATTGCTGTCACCCCACGGCTGCCCAGGGGAGCCAGCCCTTGTCCGCAGTGGCCCTGCCTGGACCAAACAGCTTCCCAGGTGCTGGAATCTATAAAAATCAGAGGGTTTTAAGAAAGCTAAGAAAGCAGGCCTTAAGCAGAAGTTATGGGAACAGATGCTAAAGCAGCGAAAAAAGTTTTCTAAGTTAGTGCAGACGTGAGAAATAAAACAATAAGCCTGTGTTAGTTCGCTTTCTCAGTCGCTAAGTCTAATTTTTTTAATAGTTCGGGTGCAGAACCTGATCCACCGATCTTTAGGCATTTTTTCAAATAACACACAGGCAAAACTGAAAGAAAATCCTCCTGTTCTAATTAGAAACTTTGAATCTGGACAATTGAAGGTTGTTTCCAATTAATAACCTAGGGCAAAGAGTATACTTCTGTCTCTACAAGTGCTGGAATCAAGTGAGTCCCTGCCAAAAACGTCAAACCATATCGCACCCCAGAACATGTTGACGAGTCCAAAACCAAGGAAGCAAGCACGCAGACGTGAGCCGAGCGGAGAGATCCCGGGTCACGCCTGATGTTCCTTGTGCATCAGTAGAAACTGCAAACTCTGATTTTTTGTTAATGTTCTTTATAAGGATGTCAATTGTATGTAAACTGTTTGTTTCCTAGGGCTGATTTTTGGCAAAAGTTTAGGTTTTTGTCTTTGTTGAAAGTAAAGTTTTTAAATTGTTATGTAAGTGAAGATTCTGCCAAAACTTGGCTCATGAAAAAGATAGAGCAAGTGCAAGTTGTATGTTGGTGTTAGTGGGTTTTTATTGTTTCTTGTTATGCAGATTTGCCTGTGGAGCAACCGAAAACAAATGTTTGGGTGACCTTAGCCAAAGCAGCGGGCTCGGATACCTTATGTTTGTCTAATTCAGAACCAGAAAAACCTTTCTCAACCTGTCTGGTTGGTGTGCCAGTAAAAGAGTTGCCTTTGATCAAAGAACAACCTAGTTGTAAGCCAAGTAAAATTGATAGTAGAGACAATCCTGCATTGGATTAGAACGTTTGGTCCAAAAAACTTCCCAGGGCAGTATCTGAACCCCAAGAGTTAGAAATTCTTGGTTCTTTAACAATGGATTTTTGCTTTACCTTTATAGCTAGTGCTTTGCGAAAAGGTGATCCTCCAAAGTACAATGTTACTCCCCATTATTTTGCATACAGAAATTTGAGATTTTGGTGTAATTTTTCAAACAGTTGGGATGTGATTTCTGTGGATAACCAATATCCGCAGCAATTACCTAAAAGATATTAGTTCATTTGTAGAGACAAAGCTTGGCAAGGTGTTCCAGCACACCTTGAAGGTGGCCCTTGTAGCATTAGAATGCTCACAGTAATTGCACCCACTGCCAAAGCAGTCATGAAAAAGAAACAAAGGAAAACAAGAGCTGCTCCTCATTATGAAGAGGGCTGTCAGAGTGATTTCATGCCTTAGAAATCTGCAAAGAGGGTTTCAACAAGTATATTTTTACCCCAATTAGCTTCAGCAGTAGCATTGAAACAATTAGATAGAGTTAGATGTTGGCTGAGCAAACAAGCTAATGCCACATCCTCTGCAATTAGTGATATGTTAATTGATGTTGATAGTGTTAGGCATGCTACCCTTCAAAATAGAGCAGCAATTGATTTTCTTTTACTGGCATAAAAGCATAGTTGTGAAAAATTTGAAGGATTGTGTTGTATGAATCTGTCTGATCATTCTGAATCCATTCACAAAAGCATACAAAAACTGAAAGATTTGACAGCCCAAATTAAAGAAGATAGTAGATCCTGGTTAGATGATCTGTTTCAAGGATAGAACTTTGCACCTTAGCTAAAGCAACTTTGCAAAATAAGTCTCTGTGTATTGGGTGTTTTAGTAATGATATTGATAGTAATTCCCTGCATACTTCAGTGTGTGCAGAGAATGATGAACAAAACAGAGAAGTTTTTGTCATACAAGAGAGAAAATTAAGTAGAAGTACAGAGAGTGTTCGAAATCTCACTGAACTGTCAGATGAAGGTATAGAAATGGAAGAGAGTTTTGAGTTAAGACCGTAGAATCGACAAGAATTTTTTGAACAATGACTTGTAACTGTTGTCAAAAGTGACTTGTATCTTTTCACTGACTAGGCCTTCACAGCATTAAGTTGCTGTGCTAGAACAAAGCAATGCTTAGTGTTAGCAAGAATAGGCCTCAAGCAAATAGCAAGCAAAAATGTTATAGTAAAGCTCTGAAACGCAAGTAGCAAATGACACGAATCTAGAAGTTTCTTCTTAAGTCAAGAGAGAGGGGGAATTGCTGGAATCCATAAAAATCAGAGGGTTTTARGAAAGCTAAGAAAGCAGGCCTTAAGCAGAAGTTATGGGAACAGATGCTAAAGCAGCGAAAAAAGTTTTCTAAGTTAGTGCAGACGTGAGAAATAAAATAAGCCTGTGTTAGTTCACCTTCTAAGTTGCAACAAGTTTATTTAATGTATATTTTAGAAAGTTAAGTATGAATAGAGCTCTGTGCTTAAGCTTTTATGAACAAGCTATTGTGTTGAGAATAAGTCCTTATTGTTTTAACCAGAATTACGTATGCTTCAAGATTATTRGATAGAATTATTGTCAATATGCCTTTTCTCTATGTGATTGGVTGAAACTTACTCTGAGACTGTCTTATGCTTTGCTGTAACGTCAAGTTTCTTTAGCATTCTGTGGAATCAGTGAGATGATCACACCCTTTTGTCTCCATTGTCAAAACAATGTTATGAGACTGATGTGAAAATAAACCTCTCAARGAACTGATCCAGTTGCCCCATCCCGTTCGTGCTGTATATAAACTGTCGGCGTTTAATGGTCTCTAGATGCTATATTAGCACCATGCACCACTGGCCCCACTCTGGGGAGAGATTGGGTGGGGCTGGTGCCATTTTTGTCTTTGCCTCAGGTCACTTGGGGCCTAGGTCAGTGAACACCTTTTTTGTACCTGAATCACCCTCATTTTGTGTACTTCCCATATAGTTACTATTCATTAATCTTTGTTTTTCTTATTTCATTGATGCTTTGTTTTGTTCAAGTAAATTATTCATATCTGAGCTCAGAATCTCTGCTCCTAGACTCCCTCTCACCAGGAGGGAATGAGGAGGAAAGAGAGTAGCTTAAGTGGAGTTTAATTTTCCAGATAGATTTTTTTTTTAAAGCAGCACGAGTGGAAACAAATAGGTTTTTCTTTTCAGTTAAAGAAAGATTTTGCTATCTTCTTAACATATGGAATACAACCTTAACGACCATCAGCAAATTCATATAATATTTAAAAACTAAAGTTTTTACACTATGATCTTTGCAGAGTGAGCTTTCTATAGCCCAAATCAATCTGGCTTTTTCCCCTCTCTTTCGCCTTCATAGCAGAGATGTTATTTCTTAGACCTGTGGAAAAAAAAGAGGATAAATTTAATGCCTTGCTCATTTTAATGAACAAAACCTGTTTTATCAGTCTTATGTGGTCCAGAGGTTCAGAAGTATTTTCAATTCTGGCAAGTTCCTACTAGTTTTATTATTTCATTGTTTGACTCGTGCTTGTTGGAGGCAAAGATTAAATTGTGAAAGAATAGGCATAGCAAAAGAGGCTTCAAGAAGTTATCTGATCTGTTCTCAACTATACTTAAACAGTTCCTGACAGACTTTCTTTTGCCCTGTAGTACAGATTGTTATCAATTTGATCAATTCAAAGGAACCTCTTTGAAAATTCATAGGCTTGAACAATAGGGTTGTCATACACAGATCTCTGTGGCAACTTAAACAAAAGCATCTTTAGGTTTACCAATGACAACATCTGGACACCATGAAAATATGTAACGTTTGTAATACTGGAGCTAATTTATAAGCAATTTAATGTAACTTCATGATCACTCTTATTGCAGCAGAGAACACGAAATCGTCTATAGCAAGAAGGAGGCATCAATTCATGTGGCACTCATGATCTCTGTGTCATATCAAATCTAAAGTGGTGATTAGGACCAGAAAACATAGGTGAGGGGGAACCAACCACCTCAGCACGTATTTCCTGGCCAGAGATTTTTCCATAGATTCTTTTTCTTTTCCCAAACAAAAAGAGCAGTCAGGTTATTGATGGGTCACTGTGCTATCAAAAAAATTTATTTCATATTAGATGACTAATATTTACCAATTTTTTTAGCACTGATGGAAATATGGGGTGTTCTCAGACTCAAACCGAGGTATAGACTTTTAACTGTTTTCTCTTCATTTTTGCTGCAATAGCAGGTCAAGCTCAGTCTCTTGGGTTATGTTCCTTGACCTCCAGAAAAACCAACAGGGAATTGAGGGTAATCACAAGCAGACAGAAAAGGCTCAAGTAGTTGTTGCCTTTCAGACATGTGGAAAATTGTTATTGAATTTATTTTTTAGAAAACATCATTCATTTATACTGTATTTCTTCCTCTTATTAAATCACAGTGCTTAGAACAAATGCTATCACAAGAGTAGGATATCTATTAACTGTGTTTACCACGACTCTCTAAGAGTTTTCAGAGCATCCCTCAAACCTGATGTTTAGATCTAAAATTCTCAGCATGTTCAGCAGAATGTTCACAACACAGCTATCTGTTTTTAGAATAAGTGTCTTTCCCTATTCCAGTTAATTGAAAGCAATTCTCAATCACCCTCCTGTGTTTAAAGTATCTGGATAAAGTTATAGTGGCAGAAAAGTCTCAGGGTTTTAAAGACTTATAAACAACATAGTTGTTTGAACAGCTGACAAATAAATTCAAGCTCCCCAGGATACTCTTGTTTAGGATTTTCCCAATTAGGCATTTTATTTGATCTCTGGGTCTGGGTGAGCCACAATTCTCAAGAATTGAAGAGATTAATGGACTGGATACAATGCCTAATTCCTCTCCAGAGTTTTGTTCATTGCTTGTCCTTGCTAATTTAATACCATTATATTCAAAGTGAAATAAATCAAAATGAGAATTAGGCTTAGTGCAACCAGCCTTTGAAGGGAGTTTAGGGCTTCCAGATCATGAAAGTTTTTACAATTCTAAACAAAACCTTTAGTCTTTCTTATAGAATGTTGCAAAAATAGGCTTGCAAGAAAGCTTTTGTAAGAAAAAAAAAAGTTGTGATTTTACCTGTTAGACAGAAATGTAAAATGACTTTAAGACAGAGACATTTGAAAAGGGAAAATGAGAAATGAGGCCCTAAAATATTAAGTATTAAAAAGAGGTCTGAGGAGCTGGAGCACCAGGAAAATATTTGAGGGAAAGCCAGTGCAATGTAGGACACAGATAAAGGCAAAAGCAGTTTTGTGCTTTGTTTGTTGGGGCTTTTTTTTCCTTTAATGGCTGTACTTGAATCTGAAATTAAGCACAGCAGGTAGGAAGATACTGAAGAGATTTTAAAAGGTATCACACATCTTTATGCTAAGTGAGTTTGGTTTTTACTCATAGAGATGTGGACCCCACAGTGTTTACAGTCACAAATGGGAATTGTGTATTTCCTGCAAGTATACTGTGTCCTGTTGACCCACTATTTAGAGCAGATAACTTCTATCTCTTAATTGAACTTGACTTTGTTTCAAGAAACAGGTTGTTTTTTCTTGAAAGATGCATTTTATGCAGGCTCTCTTCCAAGATAGTGTATTTTTTCCTTTCTGTGACTGTATCAGTCTGGACAGGAAAGATTTATATTCTGGGGGACAGGTCTTCAGATGTATAAATAAGTCTAACCCTTCCAGAATCAGGTACATATGATAGACCGCTTGCCATTGCAAAAAGGCTACCTCTTTCTCCCTTTTAAACTACAACACATGTAGTGTGCAGTTCAACAGCTGTGGTACATGTTGTCCAAATGTTGCAAGTAATAAAATGGTCAAAATGCTCATCCTACAGGAGCTTTCTGAGAATTCTGTGAAATGTGATGAGATCAGAAAGGCAATCCTTTCTGATCCTTTTCCAAAATGAAAGTAGTAGGGGGATTTTAGTTCTCCAATTTCTAAAGCAACCACCACATTTTACCACTCCTGATGTATTCCAAAATGTCCTTATATTTTGTGTAATGTAAAAGTACACTCAAATCTGATTATTAGTATTAAAAGACCTTAGTCTAAGAACTTTGCTTTGTCATCAAACACTTGATATTTGATGTGAGACATCGGCACATTCAGTTCATATCAACAAAGAATAAACTGGTCCAAGCAGAAAAATCTCAAAAAATAAAGAGAGAGAGAGAAAATTAAAAAGTATGAAAGAAAAAACCARACAAACAAGCAAAGCAGCCTAAATACAGTGCATTCCTTTTGGGAGCATGAATGAGCTGCAGGCCAGATCAAGTTCTATGGTCTGGTGCTCCCAGATACCAAGCAGAATAGAATGGAAGATCACAACCACTTTTTCCTGGAAGTCGTTCAGGTCTGATAAAAGCCTCAAGGTAGATTTAGCCAGGCTGTAGGTTATTGTACGAGCTCAGTAAAGCTGAACCATATAGAAGGAGTCCAAATACAATTCTTTCAGATGCATCCCTGGGAAGGTGTGCAGCAACAGTTAAGTCCAAACCATTACAGATACCATACATCACCAGTCCAGAAGGAAATTTTCTTTCTTTTCCAGATATGACAGGACAAATGACTAAGGGCAGGACTACACTGGTCAATGCAGTGTATCTGGGCTTTTTTTCTCAACACCAGTGAAGGAGTGGGAAACCTTAATTAGTTCACTGTGCTGCAAGATTGTGTTTCCCAAGAACTAGAAAATATTATTCACATGGGGCTCTAAATCCCATTGGAAATTATAACTCTCTGTCATTTAGGTATCTTTTGCATTTGGAAAGTAACTTATTATCCCTGTGTTTGTTTCAGGCTCTGAAGAAAAGGAGTTGATGGAGACAGTAGGTCCTTATTAGCTCTCCAGTGTTCTAACCATTTCATGAAGACTTTTCTGTCTTTACTTTTAGGTGGCTGATAACAGGCTTTCCTCACAGCATC
This sequence comes from Cardinalis cardinalis, assembly GCA_014549065.1. NCBI lineage: Eukaryota > Metazoa > Chordata > Aves > Passeriformes > Cardinalidae > Cardinalis > Cardinalis cardinalis. The sequence continues at coordinate 14,573 of JACDOX010000819.1, read as the reverse complement.
ATAAAGATTTTTCTGCATGGGATGGTCAGGCCTGTTACACAAGACAGTGCTCATGCAGTTGAAGAAAAATTGTCACCTTTCTTTAGAAATCCTCCTTCTCAGGAAGTTCATGTCAATCCTTGAAAGCTGAGAGTCATGCCCAGCTTAACCAACTCTCCATAGCTGCGTCCCACCTAGCTTGCCACTGCTACCTCCATTTCTGAGCTTCTCTATCACTTGCAAGGAAGGGCAAGTCTTAAATCCATGCCTTACCCACCAGCCACTTCCAGTTCCTGTACACTCTAACAGGAAAAACCTCCATGTGAACATGATGAAAATTTGGTCAGCACACCCAGAAGTTGCTCTTACACATGGGGTCCTGTGTCTTTCTGCAATCACAGTTGAGAATTAATTCCCATGTTTCACAGACTTATTTTTGGGATTAATAAAATAACCAACCAACCAAACAAAACTGAAAAAAAAACCCCAAAGATTTTATTTTGCTGAAACAGTGCACTCTGCTGGGCACAGAGTTTGGCCATTGTCTTTGTCAGTTGTTATGACAAAACCAGTAGTTACTGTTTTGAGCAATATTGTAAACCTAACCTCTACTACGGTTTTTTATTCTTCTGAAGTTTCAGCTGCCACAATTTTCAGCATCTCTGGTAACTAGTTATGGTACTGGTATAACAGGTAAAATATGTCTTAGGAAAAATAGCTAGAGTCTATCTCAAGAAAATGTTATGGAAAATGTAATGAGAATTTTGTTGGTGAGCAGGTCAACTTTGGRGACATTTTTAACACTACAAAAAGAGAACTTTATTCCTGCATCTCATATGGCTACAAGTGTGATCCTGAAAATAGACTGAATTAAAACATAAAAGCCATATAATAATAACTATCAGCAAACTTAAAACTTTAAAACTGTTTATGTAGGATTTTTGTTATTATTTTCATTTTTAGAGTTAAAGGGAAAGAAAATGAAATCATTCTTATAGACAAAACAAAGATATTGGTCTTATGACCATTATGCAAGTTATCCCTATCTGTTTATGGCAGAATTTGTAACACCTTGTGAAGTCCTGAGATGCTGTATTTGAACTGCAGTGCTTCCTGCTAGCTTTTTTTGCACTGCTTACATCTTTGAATATCATTTTGATTCCACACCACAGAGTTGTAGCTCATATGCTTCTCTGCACTTTTAAATAGACAATCCAACAAATGCGGCTGCTAGGATTGTTGAAAGAAGATTTGGCATTTAGACTAGATCTTTGGAAATAGTCAAGATATGGGGAATGCCTCTCTGCTTCTCAGACTCAGCTTCCACAAAGAGATGAGTACACTAGGGATTAAGTCCCTATGGTGACATCAGTACACCTCCAGATTTCACTCCTTTATTGCTTTACATTCTCTTTTGTAACTCTAGAGAGACTAAAAACTTCAACACCACAAATCATATGAGTATCCTATTTATCTTAAGCAGCGCTTTTAAATAATCCACTTTTTATATTTTCTATCAGAACTGTTTGATGCCCAAAAATATTTACTTGAAGTTAAAACATTATCAGATACCTACTATCCCCCTGTAGTACCTCAGGGAGAATTCAAAGCCAGACATCTTAGATGTCTGCACTTCAAAGAATTTCCCTTGAAACCATGTTTACAGCATAAGCTGAAAAACAAGGTCCCTTTCACCTTTTGTACTACCATTAAACACATTAAAGCGCAACACTCCACTGAATCATTCTTCCACAACATACAGACAAACTCCACCATTGCTTTCCTTTTAGCATGCTAATTTACCACTGCAGAAACCTAATACTGGAATGACAAGAATGTTTTACAATAATTTCTGTTCCATATTCTGCTGCTACATTATTTCACAGCTTCACAAAACTCTAATGTAAGATACAGTGATGTCTATATTGCATTAAAAAATTACTTCAAAATAGAAATTTTAAGAATTTCCTTCCTTGGCCTCATGCCCTGATCATCTCAAAGAGATTTATAGCAGCTAATGAAACCCTTTATTGGTCACATCTTTCTTTTAAGTTGCTCCTTGTTTTACTGTAGTAAAGGTTATGGCTGAATTAAACAGCACACCCTATTTATGCTCCAATATCTTTAACCAGCAAATGAGATGTTCATACATAAATATATACACTGTACCCCCCCATCATGTGTGCAAGCTCTCCAGAAGCCAGCTACAGCTGTAACTATTTTGCAAAGGGTTGATTTTGGGTGGCTTTCAGATCTCCACCCAGGTTCTTTCTAACTCTCCTCAACACTAAAAGACACTAAGATGGCCAAGCTCATTGGTTGAGATAAAGGCAATTTAATAATGAAAGCAGAAGCCACACGTGGAATTAAAGTAAACCCAGGAAATTTAGTCTCAACTTCCCATCACCAGGCAGATTTCCAGCCACTTCCCAGGCAGCAAGGCCCCATCATGCATAGGAGTTACTTGGGATGACCAACATTATAAACTTCCAATGCTTCCTCTCCTTCCTTTCTTCCTTCCAGCTTTTATTGCTAAGCGTGATGTTGTATGGCATGGGATTACCCTTGGTTATTTGAGGTTCCTCCCAGACTCCTGCCCAGCCCCAAGGCTTCCCAACTGGGGAAATGAGGGGTGTTTGGGGCTCCAGCCTTGATGCTGAGTGAGCACCGTGCAGCAACAGCTGAAACAGCAACGCTGCTCAGGCACTCACGTCAAATGCAGCACCACATGGGCCCCTACAAGGAAGGTTAACCATCTTCCAGCCAGACAGGCACACTACTGAGCAGTGTCACAAAGTATGCTACATTTTAGCAGCAGTTTGAAACCTGATGCTTTTTGTCTAGCAAAAATTTGTAACAATTTCATAACAATCCAAAATCAATCTGCTGGATAAATGAGATTTTATGCTGGTGTGTACAAGTAAGGTAATTTATAGAGTAATGCAGCTTGCATAGCTAGTTTATGAAAGCCTGCTACAACTTTCTACAAGTTTCTAAAGGCATGGGAAACAAATTAAAAAATATTGTTGTTTTTTCTTCATTTGATTCACAAGGCTAAAAAGTTGAAACTTACATCCAAAAGATGTCAAATGCATTCAGAAATTTTATTTGCTGCTTCCACTTTTTCACAGCTATTTTCTTAGTTGTAAATACAAAGGTAATGTTAATGAACACTTTGTTTTAGTAGTGTTTAAAATCTTCATATACTTCACTGAACTTTAAATGCACAAAACATTTTAAAACCCCATTACATTAAATATTTCTGATTTTCTTTTAAATTTTATATTTGACCCATCCCTACAGACAATTTGTCTTCTACCATGATGACTACCTGTTGAGTTTATCTGATTTCCTTATTTTGTAAGAATAACATTTTCACACCCATCCAACCAATGGCCCTCTTAAGCATGAAAAAAACTTTATTTGAAGTTAGGATAAATCTGTACCATTTCTCATTATCCAAAATATTTAAAAGCTACTTTATGCTCTTATGTAAGAGTATAAAGAGAACTGTAAGGTGGAAATTAATGTATCCTATTTAGCAAAATAAAATGTAGCATCAGTGAAACACATCATTCATTTATGGGAGATACTTGAATCCTTTTCTTAATGTTTACAAATTCTTATGCAGGTTGCTGCCAAGTAAATAATCTCATAAATAATCCCTCATAACTCTTCTAACAGAAAAAATGAAGAATCTGTCTCCATGTCAATGTCTTTGGCCTATAATTTTGTATCTAGTTAATCTAATGTAATCAAGCACTTATGGCCAGTTATTTGTTTAGTAGTTCAGTTATTCTAGAGGATTCTCATTTTAGAGTGATGTTTTTAACCCGCCACTGAGATAATCTCTCTCAAGTGCATTATGTAACATGATCTCCAAATTATATTTCAATTCAAACATATTTGAAAGCAACTTCTCTAGATATCTGCTTCGAATACTCTTTTTTTTTTCCTTTAACCATTCCATGAAAGATTCACTTTAAACTTCCTTGAACAAATTTAATTCTCTCCCTCTACTCTCTTGTTTTGTTGTAGTTCGTTTGAGATTTTGTTTTGGGGTTTTGGGGTTTTTTACTATTGCCTGGTTATTTGTTTGTGGGGTTTGGTTTTTTATTGTTTCCAGCCAAGGGGGTTGTTTTTATACCTTCAGTTATATACCAGGGGAACTATCAATAGGAATAATGGTTTCTTTGTCTAATTTAAATTACAAAGGAGGAAAGAAAGAAAGAAAGAAAGAAAGAAAGAAAGAAAGAAAGAAAGAAAGAAAGAAAGAAAGAAAGAAAGAAAGAAAGAAAGAAAGAAAGAAAGAANAAAGAAAGAAAGAAAGAAAGAAAGAAAGAAAGAAAGAAAGAAAGAAAGAAAGAAAGAAAGAAAGAAAGAAAGAAAGAAAGAAAGAAAGAAAGAAAAGAAAGAAAGAAAGAAAGAGAAAGAAAGAAAGAAAGATCTTTTCATTCTCAGATTAATTCATGAGAAGACAGCAGGCTGTTCTTGTCAGTTAGGAAGATCATCCTCACTAAAGAACAGTATTAGTATTTAGTTTTGGTGAGGTGGAGGACATACCATGTGTTTCACTCTTGGTGAAATTAATTGAATGTCACATGCCACAGTTCAGGATCTGTTGTCCCACAGCTTCTGAATTAATGACAATGAAAGATGTTTTGCACTTGGGAGAGCTGACACAAATTTGTAACTGAAGTTCTCACAAATGAGAAGCAAACAGGTGTTAATGTCTTGACCTCATGCATTCAACTGTGCTCTCAAACCAGAGAGGATTTTTCACCCACTTTGCAGCTATGAACTGCTGCTAATCTTTGATGAAACAGTGACATTTTACCAATCTCAATAACAACTGATATGTGCCTCCTGTTGACAGCAGCACTGTGTTTTAATGAACAAATAAACAGCTTATGTACCGTTCTTGGCAAGAAACGCCATTCACTGAGGCAGAGCACCAGCTCTCCCAGTGTTACTTGGGCTAATTGACTCATTGGATGAAGTTAACTCACACTATCCCCAGTGGGATATATGTTTCCCAGTAATCAATAGCTCAACAAGATCCACATGGCAGGTAATTAAGTGGAAATTAATTAATACCAATCAAATGTTTCATTAAGTTTGCCATTCCCTCACTCAGAAGTCCCAGTGTACCGTAAATAAGGCTCTGAAGAAAAGAATAAATACACTCTGTATCCTAACAAGCTAAATATTATTGCTAAATTCTTCCCTGCTGTGTGCACCATTTTAAAGTAGCATCTCATACACACAAATGCCCTGGTATTACATCCTAGAAGAAATTCTCAGCTCACACTCCCTTAAAGATTTGCCTGCTGCCTGAAAGAAAAGGTGGTGTTTCGGTGCAAACCAAAATAATTACAATGATTGTAGAGAGCATTTGGAGTACTCCTTTTTGGAGATGTATTTTACGTGTCATACAAGTGAGGCGAAAGGTGTAAGAAAATGTAAAATCTTTCATGTTCACAAAGAGAGCTGGAATGAAACAGTCAAAAAATTACTCCCAGCTATATGAGCAGGTGACCACCTCCCACTCCATGTGCCTGGTATTTCTTTAGTGTTCCTTGAACACATTGGAACAGGACTTTAAAAGGATTGATTGTAATTTTCTATATAGAGTAAGACAGGGCCAGATTTCTGCTCTAGAAAATTTCCTGAGTGAACTCTCACTATGTCCAATGGTCTACAAAGGTGGAAGCCACCACAGGAAAGGAATCTTTCCCTCATCATGAGAAGCCTCATTTCTTTCTCTTTTACTAGTTTCTTTTAGCTGCAGAGGTTAGGCTGTCATTAAAATAACAGTTCAAGAATTATTCTGTCTCAGTGCTTCTTGGTTTATATACAAATGAGTGGAAACAATAAATTAGGGGAAAAAATATTGTATAAAAACCCAGGTGAGCAATATGTGAGAAGAATGGTAAGCCTAACCTTTTGCCTTGGTGAATGGGTTTCTTGTCAAGAATGGTACATAGGCTGTTTATTTGTTCATTAATTAGTACTCCAGTCTACAGGAGGCATTTATCAGTTGTTATTGAGATTACTGCAGACTCTCTGGAACAATCAACTTTTTGTTGTGGGAGACAGCTTCCAGTTTGGGTAGACATTAGCATCTGGAGAGAGATTCTCCTCTGTATAATAGCAATTTAAGGGCAGCCTGTCCAACAGTGCCCTCAATTATGGAGCAAAATAGGGTGAAAATATAAAATGAAGGCAAAAAACCAGTTTCTTACTTTTGAAATAAATAGATTTAGGAATACATTCACAGACAGCATTTATAAGCACAAAAAAATCCATAAAGGAAGACACAAATATTCCCAGATTGCCTGGTATTTTATTCCAATTTAAATTTTCTACTTTTTCAAAACCCACACTTTTAGCACCATTTTAATCTGTTACAAGCGTTTTCTCTCTTGCAGGGAGAAAATTGGAAATACCAAAGCCCAGGTGGAATTTAATCTGGCTACTGCCAGTGTGCAAGCTCTCCAAAAGCTGTAGCTACAGCTGTAACTATTTGTAGAGGGTTGATTTTGAGTGACTTTCAGATCTCCACCCAGGTTCTTTAACTCTCCTCAACACTAAAAGACACTAAGATGACCAAGTTTATTAGTTGAGGAAAAGGCAATTTAATAATAAAAGCAGAAGCCACATGTGGAATTAAAGCAAACAACTAAGGTTTTTACAAATATATCAGCAGCAAAAGGAGAGCTAAGGAGAATCTCCTCCCTTCATTGCTTGTAGACAGAAACATAGTGACCAAGGATGACTGAGATACTTAACGCCTTCGCCTCAGTCTTGAACCGCAAGACCAGCTGTCCTCAGGGCACTCAGCCCCTAAACTAGAAAACAGAGATAGGGAGAAAATGAAGCACCCATAATCCATAGTCAACCATTTTGTCAGTGACCTGCTACATCACTTAGACACACACAGGTCTACTGGGTCAGATGACATCCACCCAATGCTGCTGATGGAGCTGATGGAATAATTCACCAAACCACTTTCCATTTTTTGCCAGCAGTCTTGGCTAACTGGAGAGATCCACGTTGACTGAAAATTATCATATGTGATGCCCATCTACAAGAAGGGCTGGAAGGAGGATCTGGCAAACTAGAGGCCTGTCAGCCTGACCTCAGTGCCAGGGAAAGCCATTGAGCAGATCACCTGGAATGCCACTACGTGGCATTTGCAGGACAAACAGAGGAAGTCAGGCCCACACAGCGCAGATTTAGAAAAGGCTGGTCTTGCTTGACTAAACTGATCTTACACTATGACAGGATAACCCATTTAGTAGATGAGAGAAAGATTGTGGATGTTGTTTCCTCAGATTTAGTAAAGCCTTTGACACCATTTCCTACAGGATTCTCCTGGAGAGACTGGCTTCCCATGCCTGGGACATGTGCATAATTCACTGGCTGGAATACTGGCTGGTTAGCCAGGCCCAGAGAGTGATGGTGAATGGAGCTGCATGTAGCTGGCAGCCAGGCTCCAGTGGTGCTCCCCAGGCTCAGTCCTGGGGCCAGTCCTGCCCAGCAGCTGTGTTGATGGTCTGGATGAGGGGATGGATGCCCCTCAGTGAGTTTGCAGTGACACCAAGTTGGGAAGGAGTGCTGATCTGCAGGACAGCAGGAAGGATCTACAGAGGGCCCTGGACACACTGGATTGATGGGAGGAGGTTGGTGACTGAGGTGCAACGAGGCCACGTGCCGGGTCCTGCCCTTGGCTCACAACAGTCCCTGCAGCATTGCAGACCAGGGAAAGCATGGCTGGAAGTCTGCCCAGTAGAAATTACCAGCTGGGGATGCTAGTCAATAAAACTTGACTATGAGCCAGCATATGCCCAGGTGGCCAAGAAGGCCAAGGGCATCTTGACTTAGATCAGAAAGAATGTGGCAAACAGGACCAGAGCAGTGACTGAACCCCTGTTCTTGGCACTGGTAAGGTCACACTTCTAATCCTGTGGTCAGTTTTAGGACCCTCACTTCAGTAAAGACATTGAGGTGCTGGAGAGAGTCCAGGGAAGGGAAACAGAGCTGAGAAAGGATCTGAAGAGTAAAAGTCATATAAGGAGCGACTGAGGTGCTAAGGGTATTTAGCCTGGAGAAAAGGAATCTCAGGAAGACCTTAACCCTCTCCACCTCAGTGAAAGGGGGCTGAAGACAGGTGAGGATCAGTCTCTCCTGAGTAACAAGTTCTAGAACAAGAGGAAATGGCCTCAAGTTCCACCAGGGTAATATCAGAAAATATTTCTTCTTTGAAAGGGTGATTGGAGCATGTTGTCAAAGAAAGGTGTAATTACCATTCCTGGAAGTTTTCAAAAAGTGTTTGGATGTGGCACTTGAGGATATTGTTTAGTGGTGAACGAGGCAGCACTGGGTTAATGTTTGGACTCTGTGACCTTAAAGGTCTTTTTCAATCTTAAAGATTCTATGATCCTGTGAACTCACTCTTTGCCAAAATGATCAATTCTCTGTGTTCAAAAGATTGAACTGGAGAAAGCAGACACAAATATAAGGCTGAATGTAATGTGTAAACATGCTCAGAACACAGTCCAAGTGAGAGGAATAATGCCTCTAACAGGTACAAGAATTGGAAAACACAAAAAATAATCACAAACGAAACAAATAGTAAAAAACCAGCCTCTATTTTCTGCTAAAAATATAACTTATAATGTAGGTAAAATATTCTGTTTATATTTATATGTATGCTTATTTTAAATCTAATTTGTTGTGTACTGTATACATTTGTTGAGAATGCCCTAGAGCAGTCAAATATACAGAGTAAGATTAGCTGAATTTATGGGTGATATTACTATTCTGAACATCTCAAATTTCTTATATTTCTAGATCTTCCTATACTAAGTACAAAGCATTTGGTTGAACAAAAAAATCTGCTCTGATACATACACACAGAGTTCCCACTGATTTCTGCAAGGCTGACTTCAATGGGACATAAATGTGTGTACTGGAGGGCAAAAGACAGCTATTTATAGTCCACCATTCCCAGGAAAAATGAGCAGACTGGCTGTCCATTGCACTCTCATCTGCAGTATTGCAACACTTTTTGTATCATCTTCTCTCACTTAATCCAATTCACTGCAAATGAGCTGTAGTGAAAGATACCTTCTAAGGAAACAATTTAACAACAGAAAAATAGAAAATTATGTACTTATCAGCCAGCTGTGAAACATAAAACTACGTTTTTTTCCTTGTTTCTAAATAATGTTTTCTAGGTACCTTCCACAGATCCTCCAGAATTTCTCTTTTTAGTACAGAAGAACTAGTAGACTTAAACAAAAAGCAAGGCTTCCTCAACTTTGTAAAAATAGCAAAAAGGAAAAAAAATCAAATAAAGAATTTTCATCTATGTGTCTTCCTTTTTCTTTTTTTAGAAAGCAATGCAGCCACACAGATGGTCGGCTGCTTCATAATGCTTTTCTGTTATGTCTGTTTATTTCAAAAAATACAAAAAGCCAATAATATTTTGGCTTTAAAAGTTTTTAAAGAAAGGAAAGATTCATTCTAGGTTCCAAAGTGCAAAATTGGATGCCTTCTTTTCTCTGTGTGTAAAATTGTCCCACTTCATTTTCCAGCCAAAAGGATCTGATGCTTTGCAATTGAAATCAGAGAGGATTTGTGGGGAAACACCCCTTTACTTTCTGTCTCAGTTTTGTGAACAGAGTATGAGTCTGAAATAGGTTTGAGTCACATCAGACATGTAGTCCTTGAGGAAATAGGAAAAAGAAAATTTATCTTTGGTATAGGCATAAGAACGTAGAGGTTCAGAAAAACATAGATATAAACAGTCTTGAAACAAGACCAAAATTCAGTTTGACCTGTTGAATTTATCCCTTTTCAACCTGACTCAGCCGCTTGTTCTCTTAACCAAAGAACATATTCCCCATCTTGCCCATAATCACTCTGGTAACAGTTGTGTTTGTAACTTTAACACCTTACTGAAACAGAAAATGTCTCCTTTAGGAATTAGGCCATAGGCTTTGAAAAATGCTACTTGTAAAATGCTGATTATCTATGGGGAATGGTACCACCAGAACTCCATATAAAATATTCCTCAGATTTCAAATCCATATACTTTACCAGGCTCGATAGCCTTATGAAAAAAAATCTGGAGTTTGATGCTAGGACATGCCTTCTAAAAACAGCAGGGCTGTGTTTGAAAACCTGCCTCCAGCAACTACAGCTCTCTGCCTTCTATAACCACATAGTAACAGTTGCAAAGAAAATCATGATCACACTTTTAATGTGACAAATGGTCACTGGATAGCAGTAAAAGCAGGTGCAGGGGAAACAGGAAATGTAAAACACCCTGGGAAAAAAAGCAGCCAAAACAAAAACCAAAATAACAATTAAAGAAGTAAAAAATGTGAACGAAAATTGCAGAAGGGGATTCTCTCTAAAATACTGCAATTGTAGAAAAAGAGTTCATTTCAACCCTGATTCCTCCATGAATCTCTTGGCACAGGTAAAATTATAGATATTTAAGGACTGACTCATCTGCCAAATTCTCACCAAGGTGAAAAAAAATCACTTGTTTGCAGGCAGCTCAAGAACTAAATGCTTTTTTCAAGAACTTAACTTGTTTTCTTGTAAATAAATTGTCAATATCAAGTATTCCAGCTGTCACTGATGCTACACCAATGGTTTAAATGACTTTTACAATGGCTAACTTCCACCAGAAGTGTCTTCATTTAATCAGTTTTAGGATTCCTAACAAGTGTATTTACATGGCAAATGTTTTCTAGCACCTCATTAAACAGAACACTCTGTAAAAGTAATTTTAAATCCAGAAGCTTTTGTCTGAAAATTGAACTAATACAATAAATGCATACATTACTGAAAATGTTATGTTCCAAGATCATATCCTGATTGAAAAAAAGAAGAAAGATATAAAAAACATTTCTGTCCAGTGACAGAACTAAAATTTTAGGCTCACTAATGTTTACACCAGCAGAGCAAATATTTGGTAGCAGTCTGGAAAAATAAAACTTCCTGTAAATTAAATTAAATTAAAAGGACAAACTGAAAAATGTGTGCCTTCACATTTTCATGAAGGTCCCTTTCATCTTTTGTTTTAACTGTAAACAAAGTGCTCTATATGAATTACCTATATACACACAACAAATGTGCTTTGTTTTGATTGACTGTGTTTCAAAGGCAGTACTTCCAAATGAGGGAAATCCAACTAGCAAAAAATTAAGCAAACAAGCCACACACATGATTCTTCCTACCACACTGTTCAGGATGATGGAGGACATGCAAAGAGTGTCAAGAGCTAGATTTGTTTGGTCTCCAAAAATAAAGAAAAGGCAGGGAAGAGAATTGATGGCCGTCCACAGATGCCTAATGAAGAGGAGAGAAGGAGAACAAAGCTGGGAGATTTGTTAGGAAATGCTGGATAAATTCTTAAAAAACCTTTTGCATCATGAGTGGGTTCAAGCAGTGAAACAGACTGTTCAGGGAGGATGTGAAATCACCATCCTCACAGACTGTAAAAATTTAGATGAGCATAGACATGAGCAAGGAATATTAACTCAAGGTATATTGAGTAGAGTTTGGACTGAATACTCCCCTTGATCTCCCTTGGAAACTAAAATATTCTTTGGTTCCAAATGTTTACACTCACTGTTCTCAGGCCTGAATAAAAGCTCCATTCTTAGTCCTCCCTCGGGAATCGCACTACTGACTACCAGCATAAAACAGGAATTAACTTAGTCTCACATATGTAGGATCTGGTTACAGCTTCTCAAGTATTTTCTCTTTAAGAATGACACCTCCCAAGTTGATAACTATGACTTCCCCAAATTATTATAAGCCAAAAATAGTTTACAATTAAGTTAGAAAAAAAAATAATTAAAAGAGGAAAAATCTGCGCTTATTCTTAGTGGAATTTCCAAACTGTAAAACAGAGAAATATTAAGAACTCATGCTGTGCTTGTGTGATATTCAGTGAAATGGAAGAATCTGAGGAAAAAACCCGCCCTTGTCTTCATAATGTGGGAGTATGAAAAGGATATTTCCTCAAGGACAATGCACCTAAGTCAAACTAAGAGATAGATTCTTTGCCCAGGCTCTTCATAGCTGTTTGAAGTAGCTCTTTTCAAGCCTCCTAAGTGAATCTTGGTAGGGGGGTGGAAATCAACCATAAGATTTACTGTGTTCTGTTTTCATTTTGCAGAATGAACAGTGTTACCAGGTCACAACATCAACCGTAAAAGCAGGAATGAGCAATAAATGTTCTATTAAATTCTGTCCCAAAATAGAGGAGTGGATGGACATTATGCTCTATGGTTTTGGCTGGAATTATTTACTGAGTTCTCATACTCTTCATTGTTATCCTGATTTCTTCAGCAGAGAAAACCAAACCCCACCAAAATCCACTCTCATGTATAGGCATGAATGTATGAAGCATTGTGGTACATAAATCTTGTAAAGTTTTGTATGTTTACAAACCTGGACCAACAATATTTGGGTTTGTGGGTTTTATTGCTGAAACATGTTTTCCTCTCCTTAGAATATAAAACTGTAAAGTTTTTCCCAAAATTACAAAGAACAATTTTTAATCCAATTTGTGTTGAAACATAAGCAGGTCGCTGATGTACATTTCATGAACCAGAGGAAAACAGGGTCTCTTTTAAGAGAAGGTTTTCCTGTAGCCAAGCTTAAACCATTGTAAGCCGCTAGGAGATTTACATAGACATTTCTTAAAAGTTCATTTACTTGAGCAAGGAGACATGAAGAAAAGCCTTTAAGAGATTCTTCCATGCTTATCTACTGTCTCCTATACAGAAAGCAAAAATTATTTGCTAATGTTTCCAAATGGGAAACTCATACAGTCAAAGACCTACAGTCAGATATCTTTTTTCCCCCCTTTTTCTTTCTTCTTT
>JACDOX010000818.1:11529-57086 GCA_014549065.1 Cardinalis cardinalis | reverse complement strand
GTGGCTTTTTTCTGGCATTTCTTGGTTTTTTCCTTGGCTTTTCTTTCAGGCCTTTCTTGGGGGTTTTCTGGGGTTTTTTCCTTGCCTTTTTTGGGTTTTTCTGRKTTTTTTTCYGGCCATTCTTGGGTTTGTTCCTGGGTTTTCTTTTGGCCTTTCTTGGGTTTTTCGAGTTGTTTTCTTTTGGTCTTTCTTGGATTTTTTCTTGGGTTACTTTCTGGCCATTCTTGGGTTTTTTCCGGGTCTTTTTCTGGCCATTCTTGGGTTTTTCCTTAGGATATTTGGAAATCTCTTGGGTTTTCCTTGGCTTTTTTTGGGTAGTTTTCTGGCATTTCTTGAGTTTTTTTCCTGTGTTCTTTTCTGGCCTTTCTTGGGTTTCTTCTGGGTTTTTCTTTCTGGGCTTTCTTGGGTTTTCCTTGTCTTTCTTGGATTTTTTCTGGGTTTTTTACTGACATCTTTGGGTTTTTTCTTGCCCTTCTCGGGTTTTTTCTTGGTTTTTAATCTAACCTTCCTTGGGTATTCGTCCGGCCCCTATTGGGTGTAGCAGATAGGGATGGCGTTCGGAAGATTTTGGGCTGTCACGGAAAGTTACAGGAATGTCCCCCCCCTCCCTCCAGAGATAAGGATCACCCCTGGAATGTAGCCAAGCCTGTAGCCCCCTGTAACACCAAAAACCTGGTAGTTTTCCACTCTTTACTAGCCCCAGAAGGGAAGATATGGTCCCATCTGACGTAGAAGGACCCTCAGTCTATATAACCCCTTGAGATGAGATAATAAATGCTTTTGAACCGTCTACCATATTGGTGTCAGCRTGTTCCTAGCCCGAGYGACCCCGGAGAGTTTGGGGGGTTGCCGTGCTGTCTCCTTTGCAATCAGGTCACCTGCCTTCCAAACGGAAGGCAACGCATCATGAAACCACAGACCACTGCAACCAGAGAGAAAAGATTTTAGTAGAATACTAGGAAAGCAATATTACTCCTTTGTCTGGAGATTTCCTTCTGTCGAGATAAATGTAAATCAAGTCAGTAGCATTTGCTTTGTGTTTTGGATATTCTTTTGCACAAAAGGACTCATATTTTTCATTACCAAAAGCATGCATGGAGGAGCACATTGGTTCCTATTATCAAATATTCCAGACCAAAGGCTAAGAAGAATGGTAAAAAAGGCACTTCTGACAGCTCTCTCAGCTATTCCTAATTCCCAGAATGGGTGGCAGGAAATCTGGAACACTGGTGTGAAGTCAAGTCTGTCCATAATTCTGTCATGCTGACTGAATTATATTTTCACATCACACTGTYCCCCTCTGGTTCTCTGATGCAAAGAAGAATTCCAAATGGGTGCACTCCGGACACATGCCCAGCTGCCCCCATTCACTCCTGCTTGGAATGGATGTCTTACAGATCAGCTCTTCTACTGGGGGAATATGCAAAATCACAGGGGTTTTTAACTTAATTTTTGTTTAGAATTGAGGAACATAGAAAGACCCACCACTTTTTTTCAGAATGCCATCTAAACTGCAACACTTACCTTACCAACGGTCCACCTAAGGTCATCTGCAAATACTGATCACAAATACTGTTCCGGTTGATACAAACCCCCATTCCCTAAGAAAGAAACAGCTTAGCAAGGAGTTTGCAAAGATAAATTATTTAGCTTTACTGCGGCTGAGTACATGCCCTGACCATTTTTTTGCCTTCAGCTAAGGATGTATACCCTCTTAGCTTCACACATGCCACTGAAACCTCCTTGCATTGAGCTCTCACATGACTTGGTCTGTGCCAAGCAGCCCCTCTTCAGCACCATCCCACCTACCAAAAGGCAGTGAACTGTGGGGAAAAAAAAGAGGTCGCCAGTGGAGAGAAGTTGCTCCCAATGACAGTGAACCTCCAGATTCGGTGTCCCTTATGTCTCCTTCCCAGGAAGGGTGGGAAAAATGCCTTGGGTGAGTGAGGCGCYGGGCAGGAGTGGCTGGAGGGGCACCAAGCGCACTCCCCATGCTTGACCACCTCAAGCCAAATGATTTATAAAGAATAAGAGGCAGGATTGTGAAAAATGCATTTTATATGATTGGCTCTTCACAAATATTAAAATGAATACTATTTGTGTTATGTTGGGAAGTTATGCTGTAGAGCTGTATTAATCTCTTTTAAGTAGTGTAGTAAATATAGTTTTCGGGCTATAGCATAATATTAAAATAGAAACTATGTGACATAAGATACTTTTTGTAACTAGCTCAAGGAATGGATAAGATAGTCAAGAAATTCTTCGCAGAGAGAAAACAGTAACAAGACACCAAGATGTGATGAGAAGAATTATTGCCTCCTTATCGGAATAGCCCAGACTTCAAGGGACGTAGATGATTGATTCACAAGATGAGGGGGGGAAGCCGACATTAAGCAGAAACACCCTTAGTTGGAAAGGAATGTTTGAATAATATATGAGATGCATGAATATGCAATAGGCTATTGTTTTTAAGGGTTAATGCTTTGTTAGCAAAATGTGCTTTGTGGCAGAGCACCCAGACTCCGTAAGTCTTTGCTTTTTATTGTCTTTTATTGTCCTAACTTTGATTGTCCAAATTCTTGTCCTAATTTTTATTACTATTTTCATTACTATTTTTAATACTATTAAACTTCTAAYATTTTAACACAAGTGAATGGCATTTTTCACAACCTGTGATGCCTAAAGAGGCTACCTAGAATGGAAGCTAGACAGTGTTAGAGGAATAAAGTATTTATTAAAAAGGCCTTCAAAGAATACACCTTGGGCAGAACCAGAACCCAGCCATGGCTCCACCCAAGATGGACCCAAGATGGACTGCATGTCACAAGTTTTCACACTTTCATAAATTTTGGTCGATTTGCATATTGGGGTTAATTGTCCATTTACAGCTTCAGGTTATGAAGTCCCATCCTCCCAGATTTTTCTCCTCAATTTGCTGGTTTTTATGCTTTTTGTGCCTGGAGTTGCAATGGTGTCCTTGGTTCTCGGGCTGGAAAAGGATTATTTTGTCTAACTAAACTGGAAGGGGAACTTGTTAACACTTTATATGAAAGTCTTATGCTATGGAGTACTGTTTTCTGTACCAGACACAGGGCGTTCAAGGCCTCCATGGCTGTCAGTTGCCTAAGATAAGAAATGCCTAGTCATGATGACTGGACCAAAGAAGCCCCTCTTCTGCCTTCGGACCCTCGTTATCTCTCTGTAAGACCATAGGTCATATTCACCTCGACCCTTACTATTAGACTGTTTCCCAAAACCCCTACACCCTATATAAACCTGTATTTTTGCGCTGTTCAGGAGAAGAGCTGTCACTGTCATCCTTTGCAGAAGTTGCCAATAAAGACGCCTCTGTGGAACCTGATACAGTCTTCTCCTCTCTTTCCCTGCGTCTGCTGAGGCACTTAGCAAGCGAAGAGCTGAAATCACTAAAGAGTTGAATTCATCAAAGAGCTGATCTCACATAAGAGCTGAGCTGCTTGCGAAGATTGCCAGCGGGTGGGAGCCTGCCTGAGGGACCTGGACAAGTTGTGCTTAGCAGTGTTTTGCTATCCGGACACCTATGGCAGCCAGGGTTGTACAGACCCCAAGAACACCCATGGTAATAGTTTTGTTCCCTAGTATTAGGGCATCACCTTTCCCACAGTCACTGCCATCCCAAGAGCTGATCTGGGAGTTTGGGGGCAAACAAGGGGGGTCCTTTTGGACCTGCTTGCCCTGCCTGTGCAATCGCCCGCTCCTGTTTGCCGCGCTCCAGGTCCCCGTGCTCCCCAGAGGCCTCTTATAATCGGCCACTCAGCAGCAACACAGAAAGCTCCACCCCTTGCTCCTCAGTGACCCACAATGGCAATCAACTCACCTGCTCAACGATCTTATAAGCAGCCACTCAGCAGCTGTCCTGTCTGTACTTCCTCCTCACTTCTCATGCATCTGGTTGTTGGCAGAGCAAAAGATGTTGAAAAATTCTTGACCTGGGGTGAGCACAATGGAGCAATAATCTTATCAACATTGTTCTCATACTGAATCCGAAACACAGCCCTGGACCAGCTACTTGGGAAAAAAGCACCTCTATCCCAGCTGAAACAAGAACAGAGAACTCCAGTGTTCATTTACCTCCATGTACCATAAATACAGCTCAGAGCAACCAGTAAAGAGCCTGTGCTATGGAGATCAGAGCGGACATGAATCCTCATCTTGGTGGTCAGTAATGAATTTGAAGAAATATCTCTGGAAGTCCCAGTCTTTCCTTAGGAAGTGAAAAGGAGGAATTTGTGACTAAAACCATGTGAATTGAACACTTGCCCTGTCACTGCTCTTGATCCATCGCCATGCCTGTTCTAACAGCATCCAATTTAGTCATATGAGATGTTACTGTGAGGCCTGTAGGTCATCTTCTCTGGGAAATATCCACACACTACAGTGCAGGGTGATTGACTCCTGCTTGGAAGTCTTCGGGATATCTCACCTTCTTTACTGCTTATTAAACATGGAATATTGTACATGAATAAACTAATAAAGATATCACACCAAATGCACTGCTGTGGGGGCTGAGGTCAGGCACATCCTGGAAATGTGAAAATGCACTGAGAGAGCTAGAGCCATAGAAGGACAGGATCTTTAGTGTAGCGCAGCATAGTCAACCCTGGTGCAGCTCCCTAAACGATTTCAGGTTTATTCTGGAGCTGATGCACTGTCACTCTGCAGCCTAATTTTTTCCAGAGGGTGATAACTTTGGGATAACAAGTGCCATGGATTCTCCTTCCTCCAAAGATGGGCATGGGAGAGCATAAACTGTTTCTTCCTACTTTTCCTTCCATTTCAGTGTTTGGACAGAGACACTTTTGCAACCCAACCTTCCAGAAAGGCTGTACATATTTTCAGGAAGAAGTCTTGAAGGTGTAGGAGCGACCTGTCCCTATTGCTGACAGATGAGATGGTGGGGGAGGAGACAGGTCTGTCTGAATGGGGAGATTTTGCAAGAAGTCAAATTAAAAAAGATGGTGTATGACCTTAAGAAAAAGGGGCAGGCATCTCAGAAATAATACAAGGATGTCATTAGCTCATATAGAAAGAAAAATAGGCAAAAGCTCAGTCAGAACTCAATGTGGCCACTGCTTTTAAAAGATAACAAAAAGTGTTTTTATAATTATATCAACAACACAAGGAAGACCAAGGAAAATCTCTATTCTTTATTGGATGTGGGGGAAAGAGTATCACCAACAATGAAGAAAAGGATGAGGTTCCCAACACCTTCCTTGCCTCATTTTTTAACAGTAAGACCTCTTATCCTCAGCACAAACCTGCGCTGGTACATAGGAATACGGAGCAGAATGGACCCTCTGTAACTCAGGGGGAAATAGTGACCTATTGAGCCACTTAGACTCCCACAAATCTAGGTGATCAGATGGGATTCATCCAGGGGTGATGAGGAAGCTGGTGGAAGAGCTTAGCAAGCTGCTCTGCATCATTTATCATCACTTCTGGCTCACGGGGGAAGTCCCAGATGAGTGTAGCTGCCAATGTGATGCCATCTTCAAGAAAGGCTGAAAAGAGGCTCTGGGAAACTCCAAGCCTGTCAGCCTGACCTCGGTACCTGGCAAGATTATGGAACAGATAATCTTAAGAGTGACCACAAAACACATACAAGATAACCAGGGAATCAGGCCTAGCCAGCCTGGGCTTAGAAGGACAGGTCCTTCTTGGCCAACCTGACCTCCTTTTATGACCAGGTGACCCATCTGGTGCATGGGAAAAGGCTGTGAATTTGTCTATCTGGACTTCATTAAAGCCTTCAACCCAGTCTTCCACAGCATTTCCTGGAGAAGCTGCAGCCCACAGTTTAAATAGGTGCATCTTCACTGGGTTAAGAGCTGATTGGAGGCTGGGCCCAGAGGGTGGTGGGAATGATGATGCATGCAGCACATGTCTGGTCATCAGTGGCTTCCCCTAGGGATCAGTTGTGTTTAAAATCTTAATTGATGAGGACACTGAATGTACACTCAGTAAATTTGTAGATGACACCAAGATGGGTGGGAGCATAGATCTCCTGGAGGATATAAAGGCTCTTCAGAGGAGTTAGGCTGGATCAGTGGGCCAAGACCAACAGCATGAGGTTCAACAAGACCATGAGTTTTGTCCTACAATTTGGCCACCACAACTTCCTGCAGCACTACAGGCTAGGAGCAGAGTGAAAAGTGGCCAAGCAGACAAGGATCTAGGGGTACTGGTCAACAGTGTCTGAACATGGCCCAGCACATGGCCAGGTAGGCAAGAAGACCTCTGTTGTCTTGCTTTGTATAAGGAATAATGTGGCAGTAGGACTAGGGTAGAGATTGTCCCACTGTACTTGGCCGTAGTGAGGCCACACCTTGAGTGCTGTGTCAAGTTCTAGGCCCATCAAAGACATTAAGGTGCTGGAGCAAGTCCAGAGAGAAGGAAAGTGAATCTGGTGAGGGGTCTGGAGCACATGTCTGATGAGGAGTGGCTGAAGGAGTTGTGGTTGTTTAAACTGGTGTAGTGGGTTGACCTTGGCTGGATGCTATCAAGGTACCTATCAAAGCTTGCTCCATCACTGCCCTTCTCAGCTGAACAGGGAAAGAAAATATAGTGAAAGATTCATGAGTTATGGACCAGGAGATATCACTCACCAAATACTGTCAAGAAAAAAATGGACTCGGGGATATTAATAGAATTTGTTACTAAAAAAAGCAGGGCAGGGCAATGAGAAGTGAAATTAATCTTAAAAACACCTTTCCCCCACCCCCCCACCCTTCCCTCTCTCCCAGCTCTACCTCTTCCCCACAGTGTCACAAGGAGATGGGGAATGGAAGCAATGATCAATTCATCACACCTTGTTTGTGACTCTGCTCAGGGAGGGGAGTCAGAATACTTCCTCTGCTCCAGTGTGGGGTCCCTTCCAGGGCACACACTTTTCCACAGACTTCTTCAGTGTGTGTCTTTTCCATAGGTAACAGTTATCTGTGAACTGCTGCAATGTGGGCCACATTCATGGGGTCTGTTCTACAAGTACAGTCCATGCCAGTGTGTGTTGCCCACAGGATCACAAGCCCTACCAGGAAACCTGCTCAAGCCTGGGCTCTTCTCTCCATGGGCCTGCAGGTCCCTGCCAGTACTCTGCTCCAGCACGGGCTTCCCGTGGGGTCACAGCCTCTCTTGGGCATCCACCTGCTCCAGTGTGGAGCTCCTCCAAAGGTTGCAGATAGATCTCTGCACTCTGTACCCTTCGTGGTCTGCAGGGGCACAGCTGCCTCACCATGGGCTTCCCCACAGACTCTCAGGGGAATCTCCACTCTGGTACCTGGAGCACCTCCTGCTCGTCTTTTTGGACTGACCTGGCTGTCTGCAGAGCTGTTCTTCTCGCATGCTCTCACCTCACTATTCTCTGGTCTCAACTACATCTGCACAATAACTTTCTTTTTAAATAGGTTATCACGGAGGCATCATCACAATCCATGCGTAGCTCAGCATTAGCCAGCAGTGGGTCTGTCCTGGAGCCGGCTGGCGTAGGTTTTGTTGGACATGGGGGAAGCTTCACACAGAAGGCACCCTTCTGGAACCCCCCTGCTACCGAAACCTGCCCATGTAAACTCAACTGAGTGAGAGAAGGGGTGACCATATCACTCTCTATACCTGAAAGGAAATGGTAGCAAGCTGGGGCTTGATCTCTTGTCCCAGAAAACTAGCAAAATGCCAAGAGGAAATTCAAGCCTTAAGTTGTTCTGAGGAGGTTTAGGTTGGATGTCAGGAACAATTTCTTCACTGAAGGGGGGGTCAGGCATTGGAACAGGCTACCCGGGGAGGTAGTAGAGTCAACATCCTCAAAATGCTCAAGAAAAGACTGAATGCGGTGCTAAGTGCCTAGTCTAGTTGTCAAAGTGGTCTTTAATCAAAGATTAGACTCTGTGATCTCAGAGGCCTTTTCCAACCTAAAGATTCTGTGATTCCAAACCAAAGACTTAAACTGGTGTTTTAAGGTGTCCATTAAATTTCACAGCAGGAAATAGGGACTGGATTGAATTTTCTCTTGCATTCCCTGTCACAGCTTCCTGAGAGCATGGTAGACTGAAATTCCCAGAAGCTGCAAGTATAACTGAGATCTCTGGAAAGGCACAAGTTTTCTTGATTTCTGATCTCAACTGTTTGAGATTTGGCACCATCAGGAGTCACAGCTGGTGACAAGTGCCAGGAGAAAGATCTGAAGGGGTTAGGACAGGATTTCCCTTCTTTTCTCACTTCCCTTTTGTGACTGTTCCAGGTCAGCTGCAGGAACATCCCACCCCTTGGACTGCAGGGATGGAGCAGAAGAGATAGCTCCTGTTGGTTCTGGCTATCCCATTCTCAGGTAATGCTTCCATGAGCTGTTCTGCTCCTTTCATTCTGTTCCTTTCTGTTCCTTCCTGGGGGATTCCAGCCTGCAGATGATCAGAAGTCGTGGAGCTGAGGGTCATGGTCTCCTGAGAAGCCCTGATTTGAACTCCACAAGAGCCAGAGCTGGCCTGAGCTTCCCTCTGGTCTTGGGTACTCCAGCCATTTGAAGTCAGATGTTCTCTCCCCCGGTGAAGCCAGGGAAGACCTAAGCCAAGACAGCTGTGCCCTGTCCAGCTCTGCTCCAGTGCCAGGAGCATTGCCCAGTCTGCATTGGCAGTTGGCATTGGCAGTTGGCATTGTCACAGTCACCTTGCTGCTGGTGACACAGGGCTGCAAAAGGGCAAGGCCAGCTAGGGAGCTGCATGGAATGGTTCTGGATATGCTTTTATGCATTTTTTTTTTTCCTTTTCCCCAAAATAATCCCATCCTGTACAACTTATATCATCCTGTTTTCTCCCCCTAATCTATTACTTTCAGTTGTTCCCCACTGTGACTTCTAGACCTGTTTCCTTCACACCAGTACATTTTCTGATGGATTTCAGCCAGATGCTCACTCACAGACAATTTTGAGCTCGCCTCTCTTGAAAATGTAGTTGGAATAGGATACAATGTATTTAGTCAGAATACAATCATTCCTTGCACCATCTCCTCCACAAAGCCATTGTACAATGCTGAAGTGCAGTGGAGAAAAATCACAGATGGGCACAGAGAGGACATCTACACAAGTAGGCAGTTTGGGGGTGAATAGATGCAGAAGTACCATGGATGGATATCAGTGCCAAGAGATGGATTTGACACTGGGAATGTGTCCCTGACACCGAAGAACGTCCAGCCAGCAGATGAAGAAATGTACAGTTTCACTGTGATATCCAGGGATCAGATTGTTGATATGGCCACCAAGCTCAGCATTGCCGGTTGGAGACTCTCTGGGATGGGTAGGGAAGAGGGGAAGCTCTTACAGAAGGAAAAGAGCTCTCCAAAATATCACTGTCGCCTAGCTGATGCCCCCTCATTTGACCCAACACATCACCTACCCACTCCCAGCATAGGCCACCTGTCAAGATGTTCTGCAACTTCCATGCCTAGCCTGAGCCCTGTTCTGACCGACATGGGCTGGAAAATTGCAGTAATCCCTGCTGGGGACGTGTGAGGCTACCTGACAGACATCCAAGTGATCAGCATCCCTGGCTGTGGGACTGATGGGAATGAGGCCCTCTGTCTTGTGACTTCTCAGCTGGGATAAGGGCTAAGGAGATGTTCTGTGCTGCCAGTTCCCCCCAGCAGGACAGTCAGCACCATTTGTGTGCAGATATTGATAATGTCAGATGGAGCTGGTGAACCTTGATTCACTGATGAAAAAGAGCATGGAATGATGGAATCAGGGACTCCTAGAATCACGCAAAAGCATGAGTTGGAAGGGACCTTAAAGAATTTCCCATTTGAACTTCCCAGCCATGGGCAGGAGCAAATGCTGTCAAATCTGGCCTTGAATACTTCCAGGGATGGGACATCCACAGCTGCTCTGGGCAAGTTGTGCCAGTGCCTCACTCTTAGTCAAGAATTTCTTCCTAAGATTGAATCTAAATCCCTTCATCCAAAGGGGGTTAGAGATGCTTTTGGGAGAGGAGAGAGAAAAAGCTTCAAGACAGCGCCCATCTCCTACTATTACACAGGACAAATTCCTATGAAATCCGACTTTGACAAGGACTGTGACTCTGAATTTTGTGTGGTGCATCCCACCTCATCACACTGGTGAAGCTTTGGCACAGTTCCTATCAGTGACCATCTGTGCCCACCTGTAGTTCTGGCATGGAATGGGGAGGTGCCTGGGCTCTACTGTGCTGTGTCCTGCTTTACCAATCCTCAAAATTGGATGGGGGTCCTACAGAGTCATTCCAAAAGAAGAATACAAACCACACGCTTCTCCCTGCCTGCTCCATGAAATAATGGGGAGCTGAGAAGCAAATCCATCCCACACCATAGCTCTCTCTAAGCCAAAGGAAATTTGGCATTTATGGCAGATGAAGTGCGGGATGACAGAAAGACCAATGTAAAGGTTTCGTGAAAGAGTGACAAACTGGCAGGAAACTCTGGGTTAAGAAAGAGCTGTGAATCAAAGGAAGAGCTGCTTTCAAGGAAACAAACTTCTCCCACTAACAAACTCCCTTGTCTTTATGGTGCTGGTGAACTGTTCATTGAAATTCAGGGCCCCCCAAGGGCAAGGGCTAGAGCAGATCACACAGATGGCTTCCAGAACCTGTTGTCCAGTGGGTTACTGAGGGTGTGCAGGGGCTCTCTGCAGACACTGAAAGTAACCAGGACAGTGAGAAGTTCTTCACTGTGTGTAGTTGAGTCACAGTTTCAGGAGAGTAAGTGGGAAAAGTCACCTGTTAAATCCTGAACCCACTGGTGCAGATGGAGAAGAAAACTACTGTGTGCATCTCAGGTGAGTTCTGTTGTCCCTAGAAGTCTTTGCTGGAGGCTTACTGTCTCAGGAGCCCTGTGAGGCCCATTCCAGTGCCAGGGAAGGTGACAGCTATCCAGTTCAGCCAGACCCATCCCAGAGCACCACGGGGCACTGCAGGCAGGACAGGTTGCAGTGTGAGATGAGTAGGATCCCTCTTTCCCCTAGGGATGTGCACATCCCGAGGGAAGGCAGGCTCTGACCACCTGTGTAGGATTGTGACCATTTCTCCATTTATCTCCACAAAATCTCTTGGGGTGTATTTTTTTTCCCAAAGTGATTTTGGATTTTTTTTTCCCCCAAAGGTTCTGTTTATCCAGGTGCATCTCAGTGGGTTCCTGCCTCCTGGATACAGCTCCCTTTATTCATTCTCACACTGGCTGCTGGTGCTGTTCCAGTATTTCAAGGTAAGGCCTCTTGGCTCACAGGACCTCATGTTCTTAGACATGAGGTTGCAGGATGTAATTTCTCAGCCTCTTGTAAGACTACTCTCTGACAAATTGGATGAAATACCATGGAGAGTCTACTTCTGGCTCACAGATGCATTAGCTTCCACTCAGCTCAAATTCTGAGTTCTCCGGCAGGTAGAATTTTGCCATCTGTCATCCAGAGGCAGAAGGGAGATGCCTCCGCATGCATGAGAGCTGGGGTGGACCACGGCATCTACAGGCAAGAGAAGGAAGGAGGATGGGATTGAGGTACTTTTTCTGGGGTGAATTAGAACGGTCCCTTCCTCTGCCTCCATTGGTCTCATTCTTCCCAATGCTTCCAGTGGAGCTCATTCATCAGATCTGGACCTTTTTTCCTAGAAGTGTCAGTGGTGCCTCCCACCTTGGCAAGGGCCTGTCCAGAGATCTCTGCCTCCGCAGCCATGGCTGGGGAGAAGTCTCGTTTCCCCAGTCCAGTGCCAGGTGTTCCAGCTCTGTGGTGTCTGAAGGCACAGCTATGCTCAGCCCTTTCTGGGGGGCTTTTGTGGACTTGGTTTTCCTTCTTGGGTGGGAGCTGGAGCAGGGCCCTGCCAAGCCTTGGGAACCTGTGGCAGAGTGTCATGACCAAGGGCCCACACCAGCACCTCATTTCTCATGGCAAGGCAGGACTGACTGCTTCCCAAAAGCTGTACTGACCTCACACCAGTTGCCTCTCTCAAGCTCTGTGCCTTCAGCCTCACCTCCATTTCTGTCTGTATTGTGGTTTAGGAATGGAACTCCCCAATTCACTGCTCCCACTGAGACTCCCTAATGACACACTATACTTTCAAGTCCCCTACTCCTTCTCTCTTCCTGCTGCTACAGGATGGAGTTAAGAACTGGAGGCACAAAAGATGAAGATCATGGTTTTAGACAAGAATAATTTACTGGAATCAGCAACGAGATAAGAAAAAAAACAATAAGAAGAACAATATTAATAATGGAAGTGTAAAAAAGAGAGAGTCATTCATATGCAAAATCCACGTCAAGGACCCCATGACAATAAACAAATACTGGATGACTTCCCTCCCTGCCCTTTCTTTTTGACCAGAAGGACAGTATCCCTTTCCTTTTCCCCCCAACCCCATGCCAATGATGTGAGTTTGTAACATATCACATTAGGGTCCTGGTCATGCCCCTTTCCCAGCCACTGCAAAAATTAACTGTGTCCTGGCCTGAACCAGGACATTTTCCACCACTTAATCCATACCACCTACTCATTCAAATATCCTACACCCTCCAACATATATACATAAACATTCACATATATATGTGAAGTATGTTTGTATACATAAGTATACATAAGTATACATAAGTATATACATAAGTATATACATAAGTATACAAACATAGGTATCATCTCCATATTCAACAGCCATCCCACCAAGATGTCTGCAGAGTTCATTTTATCCATGACTGTGGGTTCTATCTGTCTTAGATGTCTTCCAGAGCAGGAGGGTTGGCGCCTTGTCAGTTGTTTTTCTGCCTCAGGACCAGCCACCTTGTGTATCTAGAATGGTCCATATTCATTGCCTGTGGTAGTTACGACAAACAATGGAAGCAGAGAGGGCTCTAGGCAGATTTTAGAGACTCTTTATTACACCCTGGATACTTAAATCCAGGGGTTAAAGTTCCTTGATTCTAGCTAGCGCAATGGAGAAATAAATCCCCACTAGATATTCTCAAGAGCTGAAAATCACACAAAAGTTTACTGCAAAAATATAGAAGATTAAGCAAGCTTTGGCAAAAGGATTAAATGCAACATGAAATTCAACATGAAACCACTTAGAGTGACATTACTTAGCATTATTTTGATCGTAACTTCATTAACTTAGCCCATTTAACCTAGAAACTTTTAAATCCTTAAGATGTGAAGTTACCCACAAAGTTCCATGAAAAGAGAATGAGAAGAAGACAGAGAGAAAGACAGAAAAGATATAAAAAAACCACAGGCATAGCTACCAAGTCCTAGGGTTATGATGTTGGTAAGACTAGAACCCCAAAAAAGCCAGCAAGGCCAGACAGTTTGGTACTGGATGGTCATCAACTTTTAATCCCTTGGCACATCCTCCTAGACGGGATTTCTGGAACCTCAGCCAATCAGAGGCTGAGCAGGAAATTCCCCCTGCTGTTTGCTTGATTGATTGACAGCTCAGTCAATCTGAGGGGTCTGGGGGCAGGGCGCTGTCTTACCTGAAAGAAAGGCCTGACCCACCTCCACACACAAATGCGCGCGCGTGTGTGCACATACACGTRGACAGACACATGGACACACACATGCACATACACAGAGACACACACAGATAGATGCACAAACTCAGACACAGACACACACACACAGACACAGACACATACACAGAGACACACACCGACACAAACTTAGACTCACACAAACAGATACAGACAGACGCACACAGAAAGACACACACAGATACAGACAGACACAAATACACACAGACACATGCACACAGACACATACAGACAGAGACAGAGAGATACACACATGGTCACGGAGACACACACACAGACACACAGACATATGCACAGACACATACACAGACACACACACGGACACAGAGACAACCAGACACGCAAACACAGACAGACTCAAACACAAACAGACGCAGACACATAGACACACAGAGACACAGACACACACAGACATGAACAGACACAGACAGACACATAGACACACACAGACAGACATACACAGGAACACAGACTCACAGACAGACACAGAGACAGCACAGATGCACAGAGACACACAGGCATGCACACACAGAGACAGACACAGAGACGCAAAGACACACACACATACACACATGCAGACACACAGAAAAGCATTGGCTCGAGACACTGAACATACCCAGTCTCTGACATCTTTCCAATAGCTAAAAGTAGCTTACAAGAAGGCTGGAGAGGGACTTCTTACAATGGCACAGATTACTAGGACAAGGTGGAATTGATTTTAAGCTGTAGGAGGGTAGATTTAAATCAGATAATAGGAAGAAAATCTTGCCTGTGAGGGCGGTGAGGCCCTGGCACAGATTGCTGTAGGAGCTAAGGATATCTCATCCCTCGAGGGGTTCAAGGCAGGGTTGGATAGRGTTTGGAGCAATGTGGTCTAGTGCAAGGCTGGAAAGAGATGATGGTGGAATGGAAAGAGAGGTCTATAAGGTGTCTTAAAATCCAAACCATTGTTTGATAATTTGACTCTGCAATTCTGCATTTCTATGAGACAAATTCTCTTGYTAGACTATCAACAGATGACCAAGGGGAGGTTCTATGTGACACAAAGAGAAGCCTTTCCATCAGCCTTCTCTAATGGATCAGTGCTAGGACATACCCACAATCCTTGGACAAAAACCTCTGCCAAGCAAGAAGAAGATGCATGAGGGTCTAGTGCAGTGCGATCAAACATCTCGCCTCTCTGGAAATTCCCACTTACACAGTCCTCCAACAAGTCCTTTGTTATATTTCCCATCCCCATGCAGATGCTCAGGACTCCAGGTTCCCAGGATGCAGAGCTGCCCCAGAAGTGGGCTTTTCCCAGCACTGACCAGGAGCAGCCTGGACTCTTCTGGATCCCATCCTCCCTGGGATCTAAGGTCATCTTTTCTCCCATTCCCATTCTTTCCAGCTGGGATGCTGGCAGGGGAATGTTCTTTGCTCACTTGGCAAGCAGCATGGCCTGGGCTCTCCTCTGTGGCCAGGCCATTGGGGAGTGAGAAGGCAATGGGGTCCCTTTCAATATTCCTCACCAGCAGCACAGGAGCTTCAAGCTCATGTTTAGAAGGGCTCACAGTGGTGCTGAGACTCCTTTCAACAGGTAAAAACTGTAGTGGAAAAAAGTTTCTGTGTCACAAGGAAGACTGCAGGTCCAGAAGAGAGGCCAAGGCTCCTTCCCAGAGCAAACTCTTGGTGAAAGAGGATCTGAAAGCCAAGGAAGAGATTAGTAAGGGTGCCTATAGGTCCATCAGAATACGAAGTCCCCATCTTTGTTTTTCAGGGCTGAGTTATTTTCCAAGGCCTCTGAATTAGAAAGGATTGTCTGAGGAAAGAAAAGTCTGGAGAGTCATAAATTAGAGATAGGCAGGACATGAGGAAACTGAATTTAATTTCTTGTGCCCCCCCCAGCATAAAGAAAGAAAAAGGAAATAAAAACCAGATAAGCAGGGTCATTCCCCATCAGGCCTTTATGTTTTCGGAAGCAAACACTGCTCCACAACCAAACTGACTTCTGAGCTAGCCCTTGGAGTGTGTGCCTTGTGCAGAATTTCCTTGGGAGCAGCTCTTATGTTCCATGCCAGTGGAACACCTTTGATTGCTGATATGGCAACTGGAGGTCGTCAAGGTCCCTTTTCTCTCCCTTGTCCTTGAAGGTGGTGAAAGAACAGCGTCGTCTTGGTCTTTTCTAGGAGGAAAGGCCTATGTCAGGGGAGGAAAAATCATTATCTCTGTGACACCAGTCTTTTTTCACAGGAAGGCGAATGGACTCCCTGGAAACTGTTTGGCTGAAGAACGACCAGTACCTCTACCAAAAAATTCAGACTCTGCAGGAGGTTTTCCAGAATGAGCAGGAGTCCACACGGTGTGATATTCAGCTCCTCAAAACAGACCTGGAGAATGAATTAGGTGAGCAGGGCCATTCCCCAGCAGGCTGCCTTTTCCCTGGAGGCAAAAGCTGCCTTACAGGCAAACTATCCTGGGTGATTGCCCACCACAGCTTCTCAAAGCAGATTGAGAAGTACAATCATTATGTGGGGAATAGCTTTTTTGATCAAGAATACTCAAAGGGAAAACATGAAGAGACTCTCTGGCAGTGAATTTAAATCAGGACACTGCTCCCTTGCCCAAGAAGGTAATGAGAGTGTCCCAATGACACTGTTCTTTTTCTTTATAGGATTGACAATAGAGGCAAATACTACAAACACTCTGGAATCCATGTGGAAGAAGGACCTCCATGAAGTGTCCCAACAAGTTCAAACTCTGCAGAAAGCTTTTCAAAACATCCAGCTGTACACACAGCGAGACCTTCAGATGATGAGAACAGACCTGAAGGATGAACTAGGTGAGCAGGGCCATTCCCCAGCAGGACTTMATCTCCCTGAAGGTCAATCTGGCTCTACAGGTAAACTGACCTGTGATTTAATCATTTGCCTTTTGTCAGAATGGGCAGAACTTCCTTGCGAGCAGCTCTTATATACCAGTCATCTGGAACACCTTTGATGCTGAGGTGGCAACTGGAGATGGTCAAGGTCTCGCTTCTCTCACTTGTAGAAGGGAGTGAAAGAACATCTCCTTGTTCCTTTTTAAGAGGAAAGTTTTGTGTCATTAGTGAGACAAGAACTCACCTCAAGGGAGAAAAATCATTGTCCCAGTGACACCAGTCATTTTTCAAAGGAAGGACAGTGGAGGCAAATGTCGCAGGGAATGTAGCATTCATGTGGCAGAAGGATCTCCTGCGTCTCTTCCGACAAATTCAAACTCTGAAGCAAACTTTCCAGAACATGAAGATTGCTATACACCGTGACCTTCAAATGATCAGAACAGACCTGGAGAACAAACTAGGTGAGCAGGAGCATTTCCACAACAGGCCTCCATACCTCTGAAGACAAAGGCTACCCTACAAGCAAACTGTCCTGGAACTTGTCCACCACATCTCCTCAAGGGGGATGGGGAAAGACCTTACACAGGAAACAGTTTTTGTGCTCTGTGACACCACACAATCCTCATAACAAAGAATACTATCTCCCAAGAGTACTCTCTGGAGAGATAGAGAAGGATCAATCCTACCCTCCATCGTTCCCAGGAGGCCTTGGTCAAGCCATTAGGAAGACCCACAGGGAGTGGGAGAAGCCTAAGAGAGCCCTAAGAGATGCTTTGACAGGGATTTTATATGACGAGCTGTAATGACAAGCTTTTGGGCATCATCATTACAGATCAATGGTCTCTCCCTCAAGAAAACCATGAACCATGAAACCTTTGTCCRAATGAAAATGTTCTTTCTTCTCAGGAGGGACAGTGGAGGCAAAAACAAGCACCTTAGAATCCAGGCTGGAGAAAGACCACCATGAAGCCTACCGACAACTTCAAACTCTGCAGGAAAATTTCCAGAACAGATATGAGACCACACAGCATGACCTTCAGATGATCAGAACAGACTTGGAGCATGACCTAGGTAAACTAAGCCATTCCCTAGCAAGTCTTCATCTCTCTGAAGAAAAATGCTGTTCTACAGGCAAACAGTCCTGTGAAATCATTCTCCACAGCACCTCAAAGTGGTTGAAGAAGGAGAGTCCTTACATGACAAGCCACTTTTGTGCTCTGTGACACTGAAACACCTCCAAGTTGAAGAGCCCATGATGAGCCCCACCCCATGATCACCTGCTCAGCTAGGGGGCATCTCCATGGCCAGTGCATGAACTGGGGGCAGGGGAGGGCACTGGCAGCACCCAGCACTCTCTGCTAAATGTCCAGGGACCTTGCCCTGGGTAGGCACAGGGCCCATATCCAATCTTGGGAACCACTGACCAAGGCTGAGGTAGAGTGAACATTCCTAGAACCACAATGGGGTCTGAGGGACAGGTAGGGGATGTCCCATCACACCTTCCTCATGAAAAAGAGTGTTCTTTCCCAGGGCCCACAGATGCTGTCTGGAGAGGCGGATTGGGGTCAGTGCTGCCCAGCAGGCCTTGGTCAAGCCTATAGGAAGGACCACAGGGAATGGAAGAGACCTAAGGAAAGATGCTCTGGCAGGGAGTTTAGATCAGAGCTTTCAGGCATTGTGATTGCAGTTGCCGGACTCCCCCTCAAGACAGCAATGAGACTGTTCGAGTGAGATGGTTCTTTCTTCATAGGAAGGACAGTGGAGGCAAATACAAGGACTATGGAATCCATGTGGAAGAAGGACCTTTTGCAGCTCTCCCAACAAATGCAAACTCTGCAGGAAGCATTCCAGAACATGGAGGGGTCCACACAGTATGACCTGCAGATGATAAGAGCAGACATGAAGAATGAACTAGGTAAGCTAGGCCATTCCCCAGCAGGCCTTCATCTCTCAAAATGTAGAAGCTGCTCTACAAAAGTCCTGTGAGCTAGTTCTTTGCCTCCTCCAAGTGGGTGCATGGGGCAGAACTTCCTTGTTCTCCAAAAAGAGCAGCTCTTTTTGTCCCATGACAGTGGAACATCTTTGATGGTGAAATGGCGCTGAGAGTCAGTAAAGGTTTGTTTCCTCTCCATCACATTTGGAGGGAGTAAAAGCACAGCATCTTTTTGGTCCTTTCTAAGAAGAAATGTCCGGTGTAATTTGTGGTACTGTACCTCATCTCAGGTGAGGCAAAACCACTGTTCCACTGACACCAGTCTTCTCTTACAGGAAGGAGAATGAAGGAAAATAGCCCAAGGGTCTTGGAATCCATGTGGCTGATGGACATCCAGCAGCTCTCCCAAGAAATCCAAACTCTGGAAAAAACTTTGCAGACCACATTGGGGTCCACAAAATATKACTTAGGTAAGCAAGGCCTTTTCCAGCAGAACTTCATCTCTCTGAAGGCAAAAGCTGCTTTACAGGCAAATTTTCCTGTGAGCTTCTTGTACACAGCTTCTCAAAGTGGATGTAGAGGGACAGATTTTCTTGGCAAGCAGCTCTTGTGTCCCCACCTGAAAAGACACCTGAACACTGAGATCATGACAGCAGGTGGTAAAGGTTCCTCTTCATTACCTTATCTTTGAAAGGAATGTGTAGTGTGGGCTCTCTATGGCCCAACATGTGGTAAAGGAGCCCACCTCCATGCCTTAGTATTGTCTTCTTGCTTTCCCCACTTCTCTTCCCCTTAACAAACATTGTTGTCTCCCACAGCCCATAACTGCTGTTTGGAGAGATGGAGGGGGCTGATCCCAACCCTCCATCCTGCCCATCAGGCCTTTCTTAAGCCTTTGGGAATCCTCACAGGACCTGTGCTTCTTCCCCAGCCCTCCAGCAGTCAATCCATCTGAACCAGTTCTACTGAGCTGGGAGGGTCTTTGTTCTCCTTTTTCAGAGCCCATGTGCCCCAGAACACTGGGAGTTGGAGACTTCAGGGAAGGAAGGACCACCAAGAATGTGAGAGTCCCAGATGAAATGTAGGGTCTCAGGCCTTGGGCAAGCCCTGCCCCTCTTCCCCCTCGCTCAGCAGTGCTCGATCACTTTGACAGGGTCTCCAGGGGTAACTGGTGCAGGAAAGTCACCTTTGCTTCCTGGCAAGTCTTTCTCTGTGAAAGCCTTTAGTTTAGGATCTGGCCATTCCTCTGGCCTCTCTTTCCCATTTGAAAAGGAAAGAGAGGCTGAGCTCATCTCACAGCACATTTTAGTCCTCCTTGGTCCCCAGAGGAAGCAAGTTGGAGCCACATGCCCCATGTCTGGAAAACAAAATTATCACACACCCTGATGTACTGTTTTCTCTGGGAGTCTTTGATGAAATGAGAGTAGAATTGGTTAAGAGAACAGTGCGTGTGTGTGGTGGGGGAGTAGGAGAGCATGGGCGTGGCATCAGTGTCATGAAGGAGAGAGAGCTGAGTGTCATGTTAAGAGATATCCTCAATCCCGTTCAGTTTGATTGTGCTGTCAGCACCCAAGCAACACTAAGAACCTTGCGTATGACCATACTGTCAGTGTCAGAGTAGGGGAGCATGAGAGTGGCCTCATTGTCACCGAGGGGGGAGAATTGGCCAATTTTGCTTCATTACCAGAGCAAGCCTTGACAAATCCACTTACTTCCTGCTTTTCTCCTTTCCCACAGATCTCCCAGCCCTACGGTCCTACAAAGGTAAGCATAAGTGAGATGAGGAAGTGAGTACTCAAGAGCCCGAGTGCAGCTCTGGAAAACACGCCCAACCCCCTCAGATAGCAGTTTGGTGAAGAACACACTCAGAGAAGGGTGGTTGGCTGACTTTTCACTGTTATGTGCTGTCCAAGGCCCTGCTTGTGCTCTTCAGGAGCCTTCTCAGCTGTGGGGAGCAGGCACAGCTGGCTTGCAGTGGCCACTGCAGCTCCAGCTCCCACTTCTGATTTGGCTCTTGAGCCTCTCAGGAAAAGTGTCTGGAGCTGATCTTGCTCCACAGCAGGAGCAGCTTCTTCTCCTTTCAATCAAAATTGAGCCAGAGGACCTCAGTTTGTGACATTGCACCTTGCTTGAGTCCTACCAGGGTTCCTCCCATCCCCTGATGCACGTAGAAAGCAGAGGCAAGAAACATTCCTTTATCCTTGTGGCACTGCAGGCTACTCTTCCACTCTAATCCATGTGCAAACAGTATCATACACTGGGGGTCTCCTGTAATTGAGGAAAAAAGTGCTTAAAACTTGAAAATCCCCTTCAGACTTTGACAAGGAGTTAATCCAAACCTAATTCCATCTGCTGCCAACTCCTGGTCCTTTCCCTCAGGCTACCCCCTGCCAGCAATGCAGAGATGGAGGCAGAGAAGGTGGAGCAGCACAGCCTCCTCCTTGGAGCTGCCTGCTGTAGTCCCAGGAGCACTGGAGGAGTGCCTGGCATTTGGTATGTGCTGGCTGCCACTCTCTCTGGCAGAAAGGGACATGGCAGGAGGGGAGGGAGAAGCTCGAGGTGTCCTAAGACAAGAGGCTGCTGAGTGCACCTGAGCATGGAGGGGGAGTGTCATGGTTTGACACTGGCACAATGCCAGTGCCCCCATGAAGATACCCTCCCCAGGTGTCTGCTGTGAGATGTGACCAGGAATAAGCAAAGCAGGCTCTCACTTAGTGACAAAGAAAACTTTATTAACTACACTACAAAGAGAAAAAAAACTAAACTACAAGAGAAAAAAAAAGAAAAAAAAACACAAGGAAAAGGAAAACCTTACGAAAGCATTTTCCTCCTCCCCCTCACCAAATTTCCAATACAATACCTCCCCCAAAACATCAACTCTCGATCCTGCACCACCCTTCACAATACTCAATCTACAGTTCATGAAGAGGAGAAGGAGTCCTTCTTTGTGCCACGGTGACCTTTTCCTTTCATGTCCAGTGCTCTCACCACCGAACAYGGACCAGGGCTGCTTCCAGGGTCATCTTTTAAGGATGCCTTGTCCTGTTCCAAAAAGAGCACAGTCTCACCTTTGGGATGCCTGTCCCCCCCATATTTTTCACCCCCTGGGGCCGAGGGGTCTCAACACCTCAACACTGAAACTCTCTTGGCTCTGAGCCACTGCCCCCCCTGGATGCAGTCCCTGTGTCACAAGGAACACGGCTCTGTCCATGGCTACAAAAAGAGTCCAGCAAAAATGCCACTCCATCTTCTCCATTCCTCCAACATCTCTCTCTCTCCYTCTGGCACAGACCTTCATCTCGCTTACTCAATTCCCTCTTCATCTTCTGCTCCATTGCAGGAAAAGTCAATGCTCTGCAGAATTTTCATTGTCCACAAAAGCGTTAAAACTCAGGCTCTGCCCACCCCGAGAGACTCCCACAAGCGGCCGGACACCTTCTCTCTGCATCTTCCCCCCGCTCTTCTTCTCAGCCGTGCTGCTGGCACACATTATCACGTTTCAAGGTAACACAGTCACAAGCACAGGCTGTACTCTCTCTCTCTCTCTCCTGGAGGGGGCTGCCCGATGCCTCCTGGTGCTGCTCCCACCCTTCCATGCCAGGGCCTCTTCACCTCCCATCTCTGTCCAAAGCCCTGGCCTACCTCACCTGGCCGCATGGCTTCCCCTCCCTYGCCCAGGAGCAGCAGCTGGACGGGGGAGAGATGTGAACTCTTCCCCCACCGGAAACCCAAGAGAACTTCCCAGGGGGAGAGCCCTGCTTTAACCCTGTGTCCTCAGAGGTGGATCCAGTGTCCCACTGGCCAAAAGAGTTGCCAATATTAAAATCTGAACATCCATTGGCTTGACCACAGGATCCCAGAAATCCTGTTTCCTGTCAAACCACCACAGCGGGGAAGGACAAATGAGAGGGGTATGAAGGCAGAGAAGGGAAAGGTTCAGAAAAGCAGAGCTTGTGTTTTCTGCTCCTCATGGCCTGACTTGACCATTGCAGGAGATGTTATCCTGGATGCTGACATGGCTCATCCCAGATTGGAATCTCTGAAGATGGGAGGACGGTGAAAGTTACTGGTGTCATCAGATTCTTGCTCAGAAATCAGAAGAGATTTGATTCCCATCTGTTTGTGTTGGCAAAGGAAGGATATACTTCTGGGAAATACTATTGGGAAGTAAATGTTGGGACAAGAAGAAACTGGGCCTTGGGTATTGCCTGTGAATCTGTGGCTCGCAAAGGGACTTTGACTCTGTGTCCTGAGAATGACTTCTGGGTTATCACATGTGTAAATGGGCAAGATTATTTGGCCTGCACAAATCCTTGGACCTCTCTGACTGTGACTGGCTATTTGTCAAAGATTGGGATCTTCTTGGACATCCCAGCCAAGAGGGTTTCTTTTTATGATGTCTTTAAGGCAGTAGCTTTGTACACTTTGAGCATTGCTGATGGCAGCAGACAGGAAGGCAAATTCCTTCCCTTCTTCTCTGCAGGCCTTGCTGCTGCTGAGCCTGACACTGAACCACTAGCAATACTGCAGTTTTCTGATGATGATGAGTAATTTACTCTGCATTTCAAAGGTCAATATTGTGATTGAATCACATTGTAATCAGGCTGCTGATTTGTGTCTTCTGAACAAAAGCATTGAATGAGAGGACAAATCTGCCATAGCAGTCAGCTTTCTAAATTATGCATCAGAATGAAAAGTTTTTTGAGGGAAATTTTATTTTGTAAAGGGAAATAAATTTTCTTTTGTGATAATATGAAAAAAGCACTTGTGTAGTGTGAATTTTCCTGAAAAACTRCTATCTTGGGATTTTTTTTTATCTCATACAATTGTGGGGTTTTTGGTTTTATTTTTGTGTCAATGACCCTCCCCCTCAATCCCCCAGACTTTGGGATCATCAGGATGAGTGAGAGCCAGACCAGGGTTTCCAGTGAGAGCTGGGGGCAGAGTGAGGGGCAGGCTTCTTGGCTGGCTGGGCAGTTGGTTTCTCTGACTATAGACACTGTTGCTCTGTGAGTTTGGCCTGTTTCTTTTTGTTTCTTTTCCTTCCTCAGTTTTTTCTGGATCAATATTAGTGTATATGCTGGAAGTTGCCCTTAGGCATTTTGCAGACACAGTTAGAGTCTCATGAGGTTCTTATTTCACCTCATAAAGTTTAGAACAATTGATTTGCCTTGGCATTGCGTGTTTAAAGCCAAATAATATCCATTTTTGATATTGTCCCAGGAAATCCTTCCCTTCCCTGGTATTGGGGTCCCAAAGGGAGTCCAGGGAGGGAAAATGCTCTTCAGCAGTTCCTGGTAACCTGTCCTCTGTGTCTATAATGTTCACATCCTTCCTAGTAGTGTGTAGTACCGTCTCTTTTTCTGTAGAATCAACTAGATTATCTAGCAGAACCCATATATCCAGTCAGTTTGGGTCCTGAGAATGGTTTCAAATATTTTAGGTAGTCTCTCCAGATATTCTCTGTAAAGAAGAGGTGAGGCATCTCACCCATGCGTCAAGATCAATTGGAAGAGAAAGGTACTTTTACCATTACCAGGCCATGAGAAACTTTCTGTTTACCCCAGGTTCACCCCAACACTGGCTGCTCCTTTTGCAGTTTCAGATGGTTTTCCAAATAAAAGAATTCATCCACATAAGGCAATTCATTCCATTTCCCTCTCTCCTTCCCTAAACTAAGGTACTATTCTCTGGCCACTTAGCCTGGTAGTTTAGCTAGTATACTGGCCACTACTGATGACAATATTGGATTAGTCTAGGTTTACTTGGTGGGTCTCCTCCAATCTCTTTCCAGTTTTTCAATATACCTTTCAATGGAGAATTGAAATCTCCCACTTTCGTTTTAGAAGAAACCAGCCCCATTTTCAACAATTACAAATATACAAACTACTATCTCTGAAAATTATAATTGTATTTCTGGGTTTGTAACAGAAGGGGGAGTGGGGAAGAGATGGAAGACTGCTATGCCAGCAATCACTAAAACTGACACAAGAGGGGGCGTCAAGTCCACAAATGTGATCTCAGCCATGCACACAAAACTAAAGCAACTCCAAAACCCCAGCAAACACTCAATCATGCTCCAACACTGTCTCAGCAAATGAATTTTTATATCACGGGCATCCTCATGTTGATATGCTGGAAAACTCAACACTACACTCTCATATGAACACAGTCAGAGTTCAAGAAGAATGCAAAGAATGCAAAGAAATTAACCAAACTGCACCACAAAAGTGGTTCCAGATGAGGCCAGGGCTGGTTTCAATTGTAAATTGAGACTGATTTTTTTTCTTTCTTCATTCCTCCACCCAAGTCAAAATGGTGGTAGCCTGTGCAACGAGACAGTGGAACAATGATTTTACTTTAAACTACAAGTTTAGCTTGATACAATGATTCCCGATACCACCTGGGGACAACCTCTAATAGCTTCTAGGGGAGTTGAAACTCTAATACCTCTTGAGGACTTGAACTCCAGATAAGGGAAACTCTGACCCCCTGAGGTCGGCAATTCAACTCTGCCCACAATAAGCTTAGCCAGGCACTCAAACCCCCCTTACCAGTAACTCTGTCTGGGGATCTTCTGGCTGGCTCTCCAAAATATTGGAATAAGACTCCTTAACAGCACTTTTGTTTAAAGAGGGCATAATTTATTCAGTCCTGAGGTTGCATGAAGGATACCTCCAACCACTCATGCACAGACTATTTTACAAGGGAGTGCACATTACAATTTACCCATTACCATAAAACCCACCCCAAGTTCCCAGATTCAATCTTTGTTTTGTCCATTACTACATTCTTGAGCCAGATGTCTTCTTATCTTCCAACTATCCTTGCTGGGAAAGCAATTTTGCATGCCTAGCTTCTCTGCTGAAAGTTCACAGGCACAGTAAAAATGAAATTAACCCTTTTGGTATCACATAGGATGGTAGTCTCTCTCCAGCTTCTTYCCCTGAATACTTCCATTCCTGCAGAACCACCCTGATAATGGACCTCTGTGTGTTGGACATGGAGGCTGTCACCTTGACATGGCCAGCACTCACCTGGATGGGCTCCTGGCAGGTGTCCAGGGTGACATGGGGGCACTCAGTTGTCCCGTTGGTCAGCAGGGGAGTCCCCCTCTGGGACATATGGGTGAAGGTGTTCTCCAACCTGCCCAGGTGAGCTTTGAGCAGGATCAGCTCCAGGCCCAGCTCCATGGGAAACAGGTTGTAGTCCAGGGGGTTGAAGAAGAAGGCCATGGTGAAGGTCATGGCCTCTCATAGAGCCACAAAATTGGGGCCTGAAGAACTGGCAGGCGTTGGAGGAGGCAGGGGCA
The DNA here is from genome assembly GCA_014549065.1 of Cardinalis cardinalis. Taxonomy (NCBI): domain Eukaryota; kingdom Metazoa; phylum Chordata; class Aves; order Passeriformes; family Cardinalidae; genus Cardinalis; species Cardinalis cardinalis. Next base: position 31,415 of record JACDOX010000818.1, on the reverse strand, counting down.
TGGGAGGGCTGTGGGGGCTGTGGCCACTGTAAAAGTAGGTCCTGGGGAGGAGAAATGGAGGGATGGGATCTGGGGAGGATGGTGAGACTGCTGGGAGATTGTGGTGGAACAAGTGGTAGGTGGTGGAACTAGTAGGAGACAGTCTCCCCACCACTGGGAGGTGTTGGAACCAATGGGAGATAATGGTGGGACTACTGGGAGATGGTGGGAGCATTGGGAGACCAGCAGGAGATGGACCAAATCCTGGGAGATGTTGCCACCGTGGAATGGTGACCCCATCCAAACCTCCTCCCCTGCACCCCCAGGGGTCCTCTCTGCTTTCCCCTCACCTGGGGTTCTCCAAGGTGACATTCTGGGTGGTGTTAGATAGCTGGATCTCCACAGTCTGCTCCAAGAATTCCCACATCTTGGCACAGGATTCTCTGCTCCACAGGGTCAGAATCTACTCCAATCCGTGGTTTCCTCAGAAATACCTCAGGGTTTCCTTATGCCTCTCTACAACTCCCTGAAAGGTAGTTGAAGTCAGATGGGGGTTGGTCTCTTCTCCCAGGCAACCACTGACAGAACAAGAGGACACACTCCTAAGCTGGGCCAGGGGAAGTTTAGATTAAATGTCAGGAAAAAAAATTTCACTGAAGGAGCGATTGGGTGCTGGAATCATCTGCACAGCAAGGTGGTGGAATCACCATCCCTAGACATGTTTAAAAAATGACTGGACATGGCACTGTCAGTTATTGCTCCCTGTCAATGAAGTGAATTCCAGTGATCTGAGGGTTAGGTCTGATAATTAGAGTCTGTGATGTACACAAGAGTAGAAAGATCACCCAGCAACTGGCAAAAAGMAGAAACTAGAAGAAACTGTCCAAGAGAATTTGCATCTACAATGATTTCTGCAGGCTGCAAGACTCAAATGATAATTTGAAAAAAAGTGTTCAGTAGGATGCATCCAGCACTGGACCTATTGCTAAAACAATTTATTAATGCTATATTGCTTTTCTGAACTTGGGAGGTGGTAGTAAACAAGTGTCTCATTACAATTCACACACAGCTGTGCAGTGTGTTCCATACTCTCCTCTCTCTATCCAGAAAGAAGCTGAATGATACCTCTGGAACTTGCACTGAAAATTACCCATAGTAACTCAATGATTTGTTTGAACATATCCTCCAGCAAATAGATCCTCCATCAAATCATGGCTTTACCTCAAAGCAATTAAACCAGTAGAACAAGACTTCACTTGAATACGTTTACTGCTCTAATCCAGCATTTGCCACACGCTGATTTCTCCCAGAGGGAGGAAGCCTGAGTACCATGCAAGATTTTTCAAATAGAATAATAAATGAGTGGGTGTTTGAGCTCTGAAAGGATGTGAAGCCCTGAAGCTGGTGTAGTTGATTTGGTATTTTACTTGCATAGAGTAACCCCAACATTTTCCAGCATGTTTTCAGCGCAGAAACCTGTGTGTGCTTATGCAAAACATTGCCAAGAACAAATGAAAGTGAAGCACATATGACAAATTAATGAACAAGTGAGGCCTCTACTATCCCACTTTCTGTGGGAGGTTTTACTAACTTTTTAGTAGACTAATTAACATATTTCTGCTGGAGAGACCCTCAGGAAGGGGAACCTGTGCCCAGACTCTTGTCTGACATGGGCAGGGCTATTGGTAGCCAAGCCAGACACTCCTCAAAAGGACACACTGCTCTGCTCAAGCCATAAACCAGCTTATTTATCCTGGTCAGATGTAAGGGGATGCTATTAGGATATTTTTCTGTGCAAAGAGGCTGCAGAAGGACTGGCAAAGAGCTGTGGTCAAAGAGAAGGTTAATGCTCCACCAGTGGTACACCTCAAGACTGCCGTTCAATGTGGGGAAGCTGGTCATGGAGAGGGGAAACCTCATTTTTCTTCTGCTGCTTATAGATAGCTTGATTTCCAGACATAGGGTGCCTCTGGACATCAGTATTTCAGTTATTTATTCATTATTTACCTGTAAAAATTGCAGACAGCTGGTTCCACAGGCCTGGAGTGGTCCTGGGTGTGTGTCCAGCTCCTGTTTAAGTAAAAGCAGTGTGGCCTGTGGCTGCTCCAGGCTGATGCTTTAAAGAATCCCCAGATTCATAAGTTTTTTTCTGCCTTTCCCCCAGTCTATCCTCTGGGAACCTCTTCTGTGCTTTCAGTCACATGGACAGAAAGCTGCAGCAAGTCTCAAGCTCAACCAATTCTCTTAATCTAAAAATATGAGGTACGTAATTGCTGTTACCACTTGAAACAGCCTTAAACCTGTGCAAAGTTAACCAGGGGCTTTAATGGGGCTACTCTCCATTTAGATTGTGTTCCTGATGGGCTTGTCATTGCTTCATTACTTACTCCCTTCATAGTTTTCCTGCACTTTGATACCAAATGATCCTTTGCTCTCAAGGACACAGAGCACATGCGAAGCATGTGATAATCTCGCTTACAGACACAATTTGCTTTATGAGTGGCCATGCCACCTCCAGAGATCAGACTAGTAAGGAGGACTAGAGGAGAAAATGTGAAAAAATTTAGCTTAGTGAATTTTTCTAGTGATGAATTTACATATGTTGTGATGAAAGAGAAGAGATTAATATACTCCAGCTAGTAGCATATACTTCATTAACTTTATTAGGCAAAATTACTTAAGACTTCAGCAATATCAAGAGCTAGCCCCTGCCCAGAATAGTATCACAACACTTACAAGCATCATTAATTGCCAGACCATATGCTTGCACACATGTAGTAGAAGTGACATCACTCTAAAGTGATGTATATGCTTATGTATGTGCTTATTTATATATCACTCAATCTCCTGGATAGTTGCTGCTATAGGTGTTGACTTTGGTCACTCTGCATGCAGCCACTTATCCTGGAGGTCCTGTAGCTTGGTTTTAGCCCTGGTGCATCCTCAATGTGCTTTGAGCTGTGATGTTTAGAATTGCACCTGCAGTTCTTTCTGGCAATATTTTTGCTGATGTGGTTCCTCTAAAGCTGAAAGAGCAATGAATGGTTTATAAGCATGAAAAAAGGCCTCTGCTTTGTCAGAAGAAAGCTTGTCTTAGGTCTGCAAAGGAGCATTGTGATTTCAGGTGCAAATAACTGGGAAAACTTCAGCTGAAAAAAAAACCAAAACATGTCAAGATTTTAATAAAAAGAGCCTTGCAGTGCTCTTACTCAGAAGAACCATATGCAGAGTTGGTGTGGGTAAGTGTTGTCTGTGATGCACTCTGCTACCCCAGAGAACAAGATGTTCTTCCAGGTTCAAATCAAAATTTAAATACTTCATATGTTCTCCTTGTCTAATACTATGTAAAAATGCACAGCTCTGATTTTTCTTCCTTTTCCCCTTCTCTGCTCAGGCAGAAGGATTCTTATTCTAGTAAATCTTTACCCAACTGAATAAAAACATGATTTTTTTTAATAGAGGGAAGGGAAGTAGCTATTAGACCTTGTGATAGCATTTTGTTCTTGTCTGCAACTCCTGTGGGACTGGACTGTTGAGGCTCTCTGGTCCTGCAGCCCCACCCAGGAGTGCTGCCTTTGCCATTCCTGATTCTGACAACTGCTGCAAAGAACTCATTTGCAGGGCTAAATCCTTTTCAGCATGATAAATTCTATTCCACGCCCCACCCCCTTGCCACCCCCTGCCACATCATTACTTTCCAATCTCACTTTTTCCTTTTTAATATAACTAAGCCAAGTGGGATAAAGCAAGGAGTAGGTTTCTGCACACCAGGTAAAATTTACAGCTTTTGAAAAGCTCCCATGGTGCAGGATGTTAATTGTAACCTGGGACTAGAGCTAGAAATAGTAAATCTTTAATAACCTCATGTGCTGCTGCTGGGAAAGGGGGAAAGATTGAACGATCTGTTCCCCTAAGCACACCACTGTGATGTCCCTTGATCTCAGTTTCAGTGATGGCACAAAACTGGGAATTTAAAAAAAACCCCTAAAAGTAGTCCAAGGCATGCATATATGAACAAGGCCTGTCTCCAGATTTCTTCAGTGTTCAAGAAAAATTTGATTTTTCATGGTGACACATGTGGGAGGGCAGGAGTCATGGATAATTCTAGGAAGGGGTGGGAGACCTCAGGTGGGGAAAGGAGCCTGTTCAAGGACTGGTTCCATGGCTGGATTTCCTCCTCTTCTGTTTTTCCTGGGGCTTATCTTGTTTGTATGCACAGAGACAAAAATTCATTTTTAACTTCTCCCTTGTATTCCTTTCTCCTGTATAGTTTTGCAGTGTAGTTAAGGGGACATCTGCAAATCCAGCACCAGACCAGAACTCCTTTGCTGTAGGCAAGCACAAAGTGAAAACATGTTGTCTGCCCTAAAAAGGTTTGCAAGGTTATATTTTTGTAAAAGTAAATCCATTTTCCTCAACTTTTTTTTTCATTCTCAGGTGGTAAATTACTCTATTCTGCTGTTTAGCTGTGAGTTAAATGCTAGAGTAAATTGAAGAGTATGAAAGAGGGTTAAAAAACTGTAACAATCCTTTAAAAACTTAAAATAAACAGGTTTTGTGACCCAGCAGAACAATTCAGAGAGAATCAAGTGATATATGGCAGAGGTAAGACAACTGATGCATGGCTCCAGTACACGGGGGTAGATGATGTCAACATCATTTGCAAGTAATTGTTTTTGTACATGGCTGGCATAAAATCTGCAGCAATCTGGCATTTCAACATGCTCCTCAGTACAAATAGGCAGCAAAAGCAGATGCTTTAATATTCAACCAGCAGCACTTCTACTGTACCTAATTAATTTATATAAAAGATATATCTCCTGGAGAGAGAGAGAACGAAAACCACTGTAAAGCTGGCATGTTGCTACAAGCACAGATCTGCAATTTTTCTGATTTTCAAAGTGTGAGTCTATTGCTGGGTTAGACACACCAAGGTAGGGTAGGCAATTCAAAACTGGCTCAGGAGATAACGCAAGGTATGGTGGACTACAAATATTTTTAGTTCTCTGACACAGTTTCTAGTTTATGAACAGAAAATTATCGCCTGATGGCTGCTTGTTCTAGTCTGCAAACTAAGCTGTTGGTCTCATTTTGTTCTGTATAGATAAGTATCCTCATCATCCAAAAAATGCCTACCAGATTTAGCACTAATTAGCTGCAATGCTGTTGCATACAGGTAAAGCGTTATAAAACACGAGCCTTGTTACCCTTGTAAAATTATGGCTCAGGCCTGCTGCTTTGGCTAAGTACAGCTAACAGCTCACCTGACAAGTAACTGTGAGAAAGGAATTCATAACCATGAGAACCATCCTTGTACCAATGTGAAAAAGGAATGTAAACGTCTTTAGGGAAGAAAGTTTTTGGCGAGCATACTCTAGCAACTACTAACCAATGAACTGCGGAGCAACAAGTTGCTAACCAATTAGAATTGAACATGATGCTTTTAGAAAACTACAGAAATATGAGCTGTGAAGAATGAAGATGAGCTATTGCTGCATGAAGGCTTGTCAGCCTCTACTGTGACATCTGGGAACCCCGATGTGATGCAACAATAGCTGGCCGTGAGGATAGTGGTGGAGAAAGGGCTCAGCAGCAGGTATGTGGCTGAGAGAGTTGCGAGAGGTAAGGCAGCCAGAGAGTTGTGAGAGGTAACGCAGCTAGGGAGAAGAGCTGCAAATGGTCCAGACCTCAAGGTGAGCTGCTGAGGATAATGGGGGTTCAAGCCTCGACCAAAGAAAAAGCTACAGTGAATATATGGACACTTATGTTGAGCAAACAATGGATAAAATGCTATAAACAGTCATTATGAACTTATTACTGTGGTGCAAAAGAAATGGGGTGAGAGTAGTTGTACCGACTGCTTTTTTTTTGTCAAAACGTGGGAGGAAGTGAGGCAAGCTTATGGGAGGCAGCTACAAAGGGAGACGAAATAGCCACAAGATCACTAATGATGTGGTGCTTGGTTTGGGACTTATTGTTGCAATCAAAAGCCAATAGAGAAGCAGCAGCTGCTGCTGCCACCACCACCTGGCTCATGAGAGACCCTCTGTTTAACATCCCATTTTGACAAACCTGTTCTATCCTCATCTGCCTATGAATGACAAGAGGTAAGATTACAGTGAGGAGGATGACTGCGACTTGGCAAGGCAGACCTTTATGACCTTCAGACTGTGAGCAAAGAGTAGGGCTCAGACCCTGCAACAACAACAGGGGACTTTCTTTGCCAGATACAATCTGACAGAAAGCAAGATGCTGGTACAGCTGATTAGGTCAGTGGTGTTTGCTGGATGAGGAACCACGGAACTGTAAGTATCCTAAGAGTGGGATAGTGTTCTGATAAAGTCGATGCAGCTTGCAAATATTGCAGCACTTTCTCCAAATTAGAGCAACTGTTATTATGGGTTAAAAAAACCCCGTGTAACTCTTTCCTAAATGAGAGAGACATTGATTTAAAACTCCTGTGAGCAGCTGCAACAGGGAATGCTAAGAAAGATAATGATAACGAATCTGGACACAGATCCAAGGCACAGATCCTGAGAACGGATCCTGAGAATGGATCCTGAGAATGGATCCAGGGAAAAAGATCAATCCTCCTGCCCACAGTTTGCCCCTTGGCTGGTTTTGGGTCCCCAGGCTTGAAAGCCCCCTCAAATGTAAGAGATGGTCCAAAGTCACTGGCCTGACTGAAGTGAGATGTCTGCCAAATGTTGCCTGCAGGTGTGTTTGCTGGACCAAAACTGGTTTCCCATAGAAACAAATCCTGAAAACAATGGGTCCTGCTTACTGCTGAGATTGCTTTGACATATTTCAGAGCTGAGCTGTCTGTACTCGTTTTCCAATGGCCTTATTCTGTTGGGATTTATAAAAATCAGAGRGTTTTAGGAAAGCTAAGAAAGCAGGCCTTAAGCAGAAGTTATGGGAACAGATGCTAAAGCAGCAAAAAAGATTTCTAGGCTATGGTGCAGACGTGAGAAATAGAACAATAAGCTTATGTTAGCTCGCCTTCTAAGTTGCAACAAGTTTATTTAATGTATATTTTAGAAGGTTAAGTATGAATGGGTCTCTGTACTTAGGCTTTTATGAACAAGCTATTGTGTTGAGAATAAGCCCTTATTGTTTTAACCAGAATTACATATGCTTCAAGATTATTGAATAGAATTATTGTCAATATGCCTTTTCTCCATGTGATTGGATGAAACTTACTCTGGGTCTGTCTTATGCTTTGCTGTAACGTCAAGTTTCTTTGGCATTGTGTGGAATTAATGAGATGGTCACATCTTTTTGTCTCCATTGTCAAAACAATGTTATGAGACTGATGTGAAAATAAACCTCTCAAGGACCTGATCCAAGTGTCCCATCCCGTTTGTGCTGTAAATATATTGCCGCCGTGCAAATGGATTCTTAAGGGCCATATTGGCAAACCTTATTCCTCCAAGACCTCCAAGACCAAGACCTCCAAGGGGAGGTCTTTTACCTGCTCTCCCCTTGGTGGTTTCAATAAACTTATTCTTCATCATCTTTTACCTGCTCCCCCCTCAACAGATGACTATAATAGACCCCTGAGTTAACCAAGACTTTGAGATGCTCCCAGATGTGACAAGATGGATCTATTGGCCGGATCATGAGGATTTTGTCTCTCCGTTGGTAGCTATACTCCTCCCCTCTTTCTCTCTCTCTCTCCCCTTTATTTCCTTTCTAAATCTTTCTATCACATTTGCTGTGGGCACTCAATAAAGGTGCATTTGTTTTGGTTAATACTGAAATCTTCTCTCTGTGCTGTTTTTGCACTCTGAGATCAGTTAATGAACCATCACGATCCCCACTTGTACGAGCGGATCATGACATCAACTCATCAGATCTCCCCCATCCCTTCTCGGGCCCCTGCGCCATGTGGCTCCCCCACCTGATGCCTGCCAGGAGCCGCTGGCCAGCTCCGTTGCATGGCAGGATCATAGTCTGCATGAAATGCTGAAGCTATGGCACATCACTATCAGAATACCTAGAAGATGCTTTGAAATATGTTTGCTAAAATCAACCTTGTATTCTCAGCGAGCTGTGATTTTTAACAGGATTGTTTACTATAGAGACTCAAAGCTGCCTGTGTAAATGTAGTTTCTTCCTACATTTTGGTAACATGACAAAATCTAAATTCTTTAACAAAAATGCTGGTATATTGCATGATTGGTAGAACATGCCATGTAGGATGTATACTCCCTTTTCAAGAATTTTGATTTAAGGTCTGGTTGCACTAAATTAACACTGATTCTTTGCTAAGTTATAATGGTGTTAGCAATTACCACAACAATTACAGACTTATATACCTAAAATATTTGAAACTGGATAATATTTCAGTTTGTAGACAAGAAGGCTTATATTCGTAAGACTGGATATCCCCTTAAAAAATCCAGGGGACCCCTCCTTGCAAATATTTAGGGTAGGTGTTAACGGAACAGCAATTAATTTTCAAACCTGGACTCAGCACACTGCATGATGCACTGGGAGCAATTAGCTAAGTCATATATCAGGCATTCATTTGCTAACATTGAAGGCAAACCTTCAATTTTATCTGCAGCAACTATTTGAGGCTTAGCTATGATTAGTACACGAAACTCCACTGCAAATGCGGACAAATTATGCCAGCTTTACCAGATTGCTTGCTTTTTACCCCACATATTTAATAAAGTAATTTGTTGTGAATCTTTTGCCATAAAGACACTTGTGACAGCATTTTGGTTCCATATACCTATTTAGTGATTCAAGAGTGGTTATTCTTCCTTGCCACATACGAATTGAAATTGGACTAGATATCAAAACAGTTTAAGTACATTGATGGACCACAACTGCCATTAGCAGTAGCTCACTCCATAAGAATAATCTGAAACCCTGACTTTGCAGCTGCTTATACACAAGTGTCAGTCTTACACACCCATTGACCTGAGTTACTTGTGCAAAACTCATAGCAGTACTATATAAGTAGGTTCCTGTTGTTTCAGCCTTCAGTATTTATGTCCCATTACCTTTATTAGGCCAAGCTCAAATCTATTGTACAGACAATTTCAAAAAGGTGCAAGTTTGAAGGGCAGTTTGCCAAAATCTACACTGTTGTCATTTTTCTGAGTAAAGCTGCACTTTGAAAAATCCTGACAAAGTTATACTTACACCAGAAAAATCCTCACTACTAGTAAGTATTTTCAATAATATTTCCAGTTACCATGAACTATTCTCAAAACTAAATTACATAAAATCATACTTATCACACCTTTATAATCTCTCCAGTAAATCCATGTTGCTGCTATTTAAGTCATGGAACAGTTGTTTACCTGCATGTTGTTCATTGATGTTTAACTGTTGTATGACAGATTTCTAGTGACTTTTTCATAATGATAGAGTCAAAATGAGTTAAACTCAGTTGTTTCTGGAACTTTTAAATGAACAGTCTCAACTCTGACCTCAGTTTTGTTACATTTAAGTGATGTTAAGTTTTATTAAGCTTGAGTGATGTTAGGTTTACATTCTGTTAATTTGAAGTTCTGTTACATTTAATTTGCGTTAAGGTTCTGTTAAATTTAAATTCTCTTAAGGTTAAGTTCTATTAAGTTAATTTCTGTCAAGATTAGGTATTGGAAAGATTAAGCAAAGTTAAGTGTCATTCGATTTAAATTGTTATTTTAAGTTCTGTTAGGTTCTATTAAGACCAATTTTTTTTCAGTTTCAGTAATGTTAACTTTAAGTTATATTAGATATACTTTCTGTTATATATAAATGACATTGAGTTTCAGTGAAATTAATTTTAAGTTCTGTTGAAATATGGTTTTTTACATTAGAAAATGCAATTCTTCTTATAGAGATGAATGATGTGAAGTTTGCATGAGGCTAACTTCTGAAATCTGCTGATTTAACTTACAAGATACAGTTATTTTGTTATAGAGATAAGACAGAACTGACTGAAACAGCTATGATGAAGCATTGGTAAACACCTGTTTAAAGATATAAGATAATAACTTCATGAAAAATATGTGAGGATACAGTTTCTTAGACTCTTGATTTCATTGAAGATTCTATAGTGTAAATGTTTTGCACTGGTTAATTAACATAATTATTTATAACAACCTTTGCTGTTTTATCTTCCATAGCTAGCACAGAAGAATGATTAACAATTCCAAATTAAACTAAACTAAACAGTTGTAATCTGTTTAGTGCTTGCTTTCTTACTTTCATTTTACTTTAATGTCATATATGCATAGATGTGTGGAAAAATATGATCTCGACTTCTTAGGACAGTTACTGCTGGTATATTAATGATTCCGATTATGTGGTTAATCTCATAATGTGAATTCACTGACTTTTTATAATAGATATTATCCATAAGATATTATTTGAGGCAATACATATGCATTCCTTTCATTGTTTGCCCTTTGTTTATGGTACCATTTACTATTTAACTAGGGATAAATGACAAAGCCAGCTGCTTTACAAGCTTTCACATACCATTGTGTAGCTACCTGTAAGACATGTATAATTTTAAGGAACTTTCCCAACTGCTATTAGTAGAGACTTGTTTGTAGGATATGTAAGTCAGAGATTTCCAGTTAAGGCCTGGGCTCTGGCTAAGCCCTGGGCCTACCTGGTTGGGAAGTAGGCAACCAGACCCAGGTGTTTTCTGCACCAAAACTGTACTCAGGTCACTTTGACTTGCCAATTTAAGCTTATACAGTTGGATCCCCTTTCAAGTTAATCCCTTTTCAAGAAACCTTTCTCAGGAATGGTTCTCCAGGTCCTCACTGTGAAACGAGGCTTACCAGCTGTTGAACACTGTGGGTGATGGTACAGTATTTAGAGAATTGATGATGTATTGTTTTGAATCACCATCCTATCTCTCATGTGCTACTAATTACATGTATTACCCTACTTATTTCTGCTTAGTGTAAGTTTGTTGTTTTACCACATGTAAGTTTTGCTTCAATGATGTCTTCATTTGTCTTTGTTTATAACAAAAGACATGCATGTTGTTGAAAAAACAAAGAAGGGGGAATATGGATCCTCAAGAACATTTAAATAATGCATCATTTACACTAGAAATTTTCAAAACAGATCATCAAATCTCATCCCCAGCAGAGCGATACTGCTCTGAAGATTTGCATGTGCCAAACCAATTTCTAAAAGCTTCTATGTAAGGATCCCCAGCTGAGTGTGCAATGGCACAGCCTAGCCAGTAATAGTCTTAATAAGATAATGGCCTTACAGGTGCAAACTGTTTTAACATCAGGATACACAAACCCTTTGCATAAAAAACAAAGAAAGGGTGAACTGTTGCATATGGGTAAAGCCTTATAAAGTAAGAGTCTTGTTACCTGTGTAAAATCATGGCTCAGGCTTGCTACTTCAGCTAAGTATAGCTAACTGTGAGAATCATCCTTTTACCCATGAAAAAGGAATGTAAACATCTCTGGGGAAGAAGGATTTTGGCAAACATATACTCTAGCAATGACTAACCAATGAACTGGGAAGCAGCAAGTTACTAACCAACTAGAATTAAACATGATGCTCTTAGTAAACTGTATAAATATGAGCTGTGAAAAATAAAGATGGGTTATTGCTGCATGAAAAGTGGTGTCTTGTCTGTCTCTACTGTGACGTAGTGCCAGCTGTCTTTGCCCAGAGATGTAAATTAAAGGGGAAATTTTAACAAATGTTAAAATATCCATTTATCTCCAGATTTCACTCATTTTCTGTCTTTGTTTTGGTTCTTTGTTGTACTTTCTCTTGTACTTTGTTGTCAGTTATATCTGTGCACTGTGAAGATTAAGGAATGTGGCCCTCATTCTTTTGGAAAAGTGATTTTTTGCAAGCAATCACTATTTTTATGAAGCCTTGATAGCAGCCAACATCCTGTCAGTGGTTTGGCATGAGGCACTTTGGGGTGATGCCACAGGTGAGGATGTTTGAAGCTTTGTTTTGCAGAAGAACTTTGTGAAAGGGGGAAAAAACCTTGTATCCCTTCCCAAACTTGTTTGCTATCCTGCTGCTAGGTACAAATGCCTTCCACTGAAGAGATCTGCTGTTAGCAAATACCTGGGAACCTTAGAATAAATTGTTGGGATTCAATGATAGACCCATATATTGGTATATCTCTAGGTCTCCTTGATCCTTATAAATCCACAGTAATCACAAGCTGCCTTTTCAAGTTTTGCTTTCCTTATGTTGTCCCAAGTTTTAGGGAAATGTGGGGTTCTGTGGGCTTCAAGAGTTGTATGAACTCTGATGCAGAACAGGATTTAGATGTTGGTGATGTGGCTTGATCATGTCTAAATGATGTGCTGTGGACTTAGTAAATGTTTGAAAGCAAGATATTTATGTAAGCATTAAAACTCTGCCGACTATTTGACTACCTGAATGAAGAGCCTGAGAGTTCAAATCTCTGTCTCTCTTTACATTTTTCTCTGGCTGCTGAATGATTTTTATTGTATTTCATTTTATTCAATGACCTTATCACAGACTTGAAATTTATTTATCTCCTGTTTTCCCTCCTCAGACAGAAGCTAGTGAGGTCTCAATTTTTCAAATAGGCTTCACTTACAGTTACAAAAACCTCTGAAAACTGAGGCTGCTTTCCTTCCCCTAGTTGCAGTTCCAGAGAGTAAATGGCATGCAGTGGTATGAGGAACACAGCCCAAAGCTTTTCAATTAAAAGTTTCTATTTCCAGAGCTGGCAGAAGTATTTTGTCAGTGGAATAAATGCAGAGCAAAGCAATGGCTTTCCATTTTATTTGATCTAATTATCTGAGGTTCAGTCCCAAGCAATATTCTTGCTCTGCTTGTGTTGTGGTTCAGCATTGCAGCATCTACTTCCAACCTGCATGGAACTGGAACCAATAACACAGAATTGAAAAAAGCACATTACTGATTACGGGGGGATGCATCCTACTGTATATAGCTCTTTTGAAATTATTAACAATGAAGAAGCAGTGAGTTTTAATTTGGCACTTTTTGGCAAAATATGGACTGACTTTGTTTTCTTTAGTGGGCTATACTTGTGTATCCATGTGTTTCTTTGCTGCTACTTGAAAAGAGTCATATTTTTACAGGAACATAACCCATTTTCCCTTTATTGTAATTGTTTTGAAATAAGAAGTAATCATCCAGGACTGAACAACTTTCTCTACCAAAAATTTTGTTCTCAATCCCAGTAAATTGCTTTGAGAATTGAACAAAGCTCTGCTCAATCATGCAAGATATCCATTCCAAGGAACTCCCGCAAAGTAAACCTGCCTTAGCCCATTGAAATAGTCTTTTCTACTTCTTAAAAACTGTAAGAGAATGATTCCAAATGCACAGGAATCTGGACTCAATGAAGAAATTAGTTTAATAAAACACCTTCATGTTCCTTATCTAAATCCCCTAACCTGACAAGTGTTTTCTACTTCTCAAAAACTGTAAGAGCATGATTCCAAATGCACAGGAATCTGCACTCAATGAAGAAATTAGTTTAATAAAACAGCTTCATGTTCCTCATCTAAATCCCCTAACCTGACAAGTGTTTAACTTTTAATTTACTACTAATAGAGCAATTCTGCTCTGATAGAACCTTCCCTCTGTGGGTATTCATGTTTTGCAGTTAGGAATGAAGTTGTTGAGCTCTTCTGGAGGGACCTGCATGGGAAGGCAGAGTGGAGGGGACGGAGTGTAAAACACTCACTTGTGCTTTTTATTGACAGTCTGTCTACAGATACTGTCTGCACCCCTGTGCTCCAGACAAAACCTCACAGGAACATGCTGTCCAGATAACATCATTGCCTTCCCTCTCCCCCGCTGCCTTTTTTGTTTGTTTGTGTGTGGCCTTTTTTGCTTGTTTTTTGTTTGGTTTTTTTTTGTTTTGTTTTTGTTGTTTGTTTGTTCGTTTGTTTTTGGTTTGGTTTGGTTTTGGTTTTGGTTTTTGCCTGTAAGTACCAAGTAGATATTTGTATGGATGGGAAAATCTCAATCGAAATCTTTCCTCTAATGTGCAAGCACATTCCCTTTAAGATTGGAATTTCAATCCTTCAACTTTTTTCTTCTTCCCTTCCCTTGTCGCTTGTTAGCTTTATTTGTTCGTTAAGTCAGAAATTGAGTGTATAGCCTTCACATCATGTTCCTGTTCTGGTCACAGTGCAGACACTGGCACATGTGCCTGCCCATCTTCTTAGGGAAGGAAAAAGGCAATAAAAGTTTTTATAGAATAAGAAAAGTGATATCGGTGATAGTTATTGTCCACAGAAATGCAGCATTTCTCAAAGAGTTTTGTGAAGGTTTCTGGTACTTTATCATTTCTATTTGCAGCTATGGGAGCTTGGGAGTGACTGCTTGAAAGAAACCATCCACTTATTGAATAAATAATATTTTACAGGTTAGTAAAGAGTTCCTTTCCTATTTCTTTTAAAGATTATAAAATAGTGAATACTACAGGAACAAAAAGTTAGGGTTTTGAAACCACGGGGTTGAAACAAGCTAATTATGACAGAGCCTTGGAAAAGAGCAATGCACCTGGGCATTTTCAGAATCTATGTAAATACAGGTTGGTTAAACAGCTGAATAATGTTTATTTTATCACTTCAAGGGTCTTCCAGCTCTGGGCAAAGTGCTGCTCTGTCTTCAGTCTCCTGCTCCACGAGGCTTCTGTTGTGAAATAGTTTCTTCATTAGCAGAAGCTGTTTGTGCTTTGGCTTTCTACAAACTCCCATTGAAAATGTTCACAGCAGCATCTTAGCTTTGCATGACACAGACAAAGTCAAATATGGGTTTTAGAATGTTGTAGAAAAGACAGGTGAAATTGCATTTAGTAAAATATCATGAAAGGTTTGTGCTTTTAAATAAGTCTTGCAAATAAAAACAACTTTAAGCCTGAGACACCCTATCAAATGCAATCTGACAATTTTGTAGAAATGTGTTTCCACACACTTGGAAATTGGGCTAATTTTTCTTTATACAGTCTGAACATACAGTAGAGTTGAATATTGCAACAACAACAACAACAACAACAAATTTTGTAGGCCAGGACTCAGAGCTTTTGTCACAGTCTGGGAATCCACATGGCCATGAAGATTTTTCAGTAATCTGTATATACTCTGTATATATACAATCTATAATACCATTAACATGTATAAATTGGAAGCTGTAAGAGAAGTCCATACATTTCATTTTGGATAATAGAAAAATAGACCATAAAAATAAACAGGTGAACAATATTGTAGTATTTTCAGTTAACACTTTTCCTCGTTTCTTGCAGTTAAAATTAATTAATTGTCATCTGTTAAAAAAACTGATTGATGAATCATTGTGCATTTATTAAAGTTGAAGACTTTTCCTTCATAATCTATACACATTTTATGTTCACATACAATGCGTGGCTTCCAATTCCTGGTTAAGATGAGGGAAAAGTGATTTTCTGTCAATATCCGTGTTTTTAATGTTGGGAATTTGTGCAAGGAAATGGAACTTGGGTGGATGATGAACATAAATAGTTGCAGAGAAGTGCTGGTATCTTGATTGAGATTGAGGTGGGCTGGTTCTGGGCACCCTGGAGTAAAACCCTCTCAGAAGAGTAAATAAATGTGGTGCCCAAACAAAAGGACAATGATGGTGCAAGGAAAAACATATTTATCTGCATTACTGTTTATAGACAAATTTGAAAGAAGAAAGATATTTGTAATAGTTGATGTGATTAGGTTTGGAAACAACCTTCCTGTTGGAGTTGTGGAAGGCAGAAATCTTATCTGGTTTTAAGATAAAGACTGTGGTTTGATAAAAGGGGTAATTATGCTGTGAATTCCCATCACAGGAGGGGGTACAGTAGTATTACGGGGGGGGGGCACATGTTTTGTGGAGTTGGTGGTCAGAGACAGAGATGACACACACCCCAATGTCCATGTAGCAATAGAGAGCATTTTCTTGTATGAACCCAGTCTTATATAGGGAATTTTAAACGTTTGTCCTGGGTTGACTATATGATGCTTTTATCCCAAATCATCTTGTTCTGTTTATGCTGAATAATAAGTTTTTCACCTTTAAGACTTGTTGCAGAGAGTGAAGGGGAGAGAGAAGAAGCATACAGTTTTTTTTCAGACACTTACTCCTCCACATTCCTGCTCCTGGACTGTGGTTGTCTGAGGATGGACAGACAACAGGACAGAGCTCTCCTTTGTTTTAGTTAGTTTTAGCTAGTTGAGGCAAAGAAGTTCCCTGGACTGTGGGGTTTTTTTCTCTTTTCTTTGGGCCTGTTTAAATCTTCTCTGGGCTGAACACCCAGAAGAGACCAGCAGCTAGCACCTGTGGCCCACCAGGCTGGGCCTGGGCTGCGACATTTCAGCACCCGAGGGACTGATAAGAGCCTGAGTGAGCCAAGCTGCAACCCGGGCAGGGGACTTTTCTGAGTTTGTAATCTCTTTTGGAGCAGTGAGAGGTTATTGTTTAATATTGTGTAAGTTTTATTGTTTAATAAACAGGTTTTTTTCCACTTTTCTCTAAGGAGGTATTTTCTCCTGCATCAGTTGGGGGAGGGGCCAATTGAATCTGCTTTTCTAGAGGAACCCCTCTGGGGGTTCTCTCCCAAATTTGCACTGAATCAAGACAACCTCTCAGTCTAAAACGTTCATTGGTCTGCTCTTAATACTGCCCAGCTCTTCTCTGAGCGGTGACATGTCTGCAGCTTATGATGGAATGGGATTGGTTGAGGTCCCTGTCCATCAACCCAGGGACCAATTTCCCCCTCCAGGGGGGGTTTCTTATTTATAACTGAATTGACTGCCCAGTATAAGCCAGCTTGTACAGTAACACAGTAGGAATATAAAGCTTGATGTGGAGCAGTGGAGGAAAAAAAAACCAAAAAATTAATTTGAATTGTGGGAATTTTTTTACTTGATGTAAATTTTTCACTATATTTTCTCAATTTAAATCTGTTTAAAGTTAGAATTGCTCATAGTTATGCACATAATTGACTTGGGTTTTTTGTGTCTGAAGAGGCACCTATTCAACACTGCTTCTGGATTGTTGTATTTTTGGATACAAATCTTCCGGGAAAAGATAGCACTTTATGCTGAAATGGTCTGAAGCTGGTGATAGAGTGGGACTACATTACATTTCTGTAATACTTTACATCCAACATTTCTCAGCTTCCCAAATTGAAGCAGAGGGAAGTTGGAGAGGCTTATTTAAAGTATTTCTGTGAGAGGCAGAAGGAGAAGTAGAAACTATAATTCCCTATTTCTTATGTTTGTATGGAGGAATGTTGCTTGAAAGTGTCACATGTTGCCCACAAAAGCAACTGGAGGTTCATTCTCAGTGCAGCGTTTGGGCAGCACTTTGGATTCTTGCAGGGACTGAAGTGAGAGCTCCAAGTAAGTGTTTCCAAAGCATCCATCTCCAGTGCCACACACCACTGTGTTTGTTTTCAGCTTAATGCATTTCTCTAATTTGGGCCTTTGCAGGACTATGACTCTGAGTTGGGTACTGGAGAAGAAGAGGACAAGGACAGATTTGGGAGAAAACAAAGGAAATTACCCATTGCCAGAGTCAGGGTCTGCTGCTGCTGTGCACCTGCGTGGGGGACTGAAGGAGGTGAATGAAGACAAACATTAACAAGGCCAAGATGTTAAATTTTGAAGTAGTATCTTTCCCTTGATTTTTTTTTAATGAGAAATATGACGCAAGGCACAGCAGGTGCTATCAGCTGTTGAAAAGTGGCTGGTCATTAAACAAAACAATTCTAACTTTGTAGATTTTATGAGGTTAATAACTATATTTAAACTAGTTATTAGCATGTGGGCAGCACTGATGGAAATAACTTTTTACTAGTGAGGCACATCCTRGTCATGCAAAGAGACAATTTGACCCTGTAACCTTCCTCATTACTGGTCATTAAACAGGAGGCACATCCTTCTTCAGGTTTGAGGGGTCTTGGGATATAATAACTGACAAGAGCTTGGTACTTTTTCCCTCTGTAAAGTATTTTCTGCATTCATGTTTAGTGAAGTGATTTTGAAGCATCACCCTTGATTGACATCTCCCATCAGAACCATGGCTCATGCAGCATCCCCTTATGATTTTTGGGCATGGCTATGATGCACTTCTGTTGTTGTTATTTTTATGGTTTTCTTCAGAGATGAACAGCTGTCCAATACAGCAGTTTCTCTTTGAGTACAGTCTACTCCTTCTCCATTTGAATTGTCCCCACACAGTTGGTTTTATTCCTTCCAATGATTTAATATTTTGTTCTTAATTTACATAATTTTCATGAGCTATTGATATTTTTCATTATGTAATGATGCATCAGAAATTCTCAGTCATGTCTCTTCATCTTTTAACATAGCATTATTTAAAGATGGTTACACTGAATTAATTGGGGGATGATGATTCTGAAATTTGATTGACTTTGCAAGTCCAAAAGACTTCTGGCAGATACAGATTTTTTTAATTATAAGATTTTTCTACTCTGTGTATGCATTTAATAATGCTATGCATTTAGAGAAAATAAACACAAATTTTACACACTTTGGTGCCACATGATGGCACTCATCTTTTTCCTGTTCATCTTAATGAACTTTAGAAAACTATTTCTCTACTGAAAGTATTCTGATTGGAGTTAGGATATTACATTATGTAAAAATAGGAAAAGAAAAAAAAAGAACCCAGACCCAACCATTTCCCTTTCCCCATTATGTGGTTTGTGGGTTTGGATCTTGTGTTGTTGTTTTGGGCTTATTTTCCTCCACAGACCAAAGGGAGCTATTTTACCCTTTAAGAGAAATTTTGGTGAAGTCTTTTTTTGTTGTTGTTTTTGTTTGGTTGGTTTTGTTTTAAGGAATAACAATCCTTTTGTGGCTCTTTGGAGTATTTGAGATAATATTGTTCCACCAGAAGTCATTTGATAATGAGAAATCCATCCAGACACCTTTGCACATTGATGACCATTTAACAGTAAGCGACATTTGAAGCAGTGCCAGGGATGGTGTGTGATGTGTTATCCCAAGCCCAGGTCTGTTGGTGTAAATAAGAGGTGATGGCTGTAAACTGAGCCTGATCATAGAGGCAGTTAATTAATTATCTTTCTTCTGTTTCTTCTTCATTTCACTTTAATTTCTCATTTCTGCTGGCATTTCTGAATGCACTGTTTGTTCTTACTGATTTTGCCTGTGGTATCACAGCTTCACAGTTTTGTGCTCTGTATTTATAACCTTAGTAGAAAATACATGTAATGTGTTATTTCACCACATTAGACATTGATTAGCCATGTCTCTGAGAACACAAGCTCAAGGTGTGCTAATTTGTATTTTAAGAATAGGATTTATTCTTTATAAAGAGATTTTTATCTGAGAGGAAAAATGTTTTAATTACTGCTGGGCTAGATAAGGGAAATGGGTACCAGCCCAGTCTTTTGAAACTTAATACAGTCATGACAAGGTYTATTTTCACTTGGTAACCAAATTCAGCATAGACTTTATCCTACATCAATACTGAGTTTGAACTAATATGAACTTGTGGCGGTCAAAGAGTTGAGCAAAGAGAATGCTACCAGGCAGTATTATGGATGCTGTAATCAGGAGGAAACAAGCCATTTAGGTAATTTCACAAAAACTTTGCCATGTTTGGCAGTAATTTACAGTAATTTAAAAAGTTTAAAAACCTGGTTTTTAAGCATTGCAGTTTTTGTCTTATGTAGATGTGTCAAAGATATGCAGAAACAAACTGATCATACACTCAAGAAGCCAATTAAAATAAATGCTTTGTTTGGTAGGATCTGTTACTAGTAACAGCAGTAAACAACACTGTCAGAATACTTTAAGTCCATTAGGAAAGATGTTTAGCTTCTGTTTCCTCTTAAATAAGTTGGTGGCTTGTTGGTTTTGTTTTTTTCCCTTCCTTTTTCCTTCCTTTTT
>JACDOX010000816.1:32287-57518 GCA_014549065.1 Cardinalis cardinalis | reverse complement strand
GACGGCCCTTGCTGCTGGAGCAGCTCCCACTTGGTGGAGAGCACCTTGTTCTGCTGCTCCAGGAATCGGACCTACAGCCAACAAAGGGTGTGTGAGACATTCACCAGAGAGATATCCCACTCCTAGGAGATTTGGGAGCCCAGGGAATCATTCCCCATCTATGTCTCATTCAGGCATTCAAGCTTCTGAGATGCATGAGAAGCATTATTTAATTTATTTGTTATTAGACAATTAATTTTGAGTCATTCTGAACTTCTCCCCTGGGGACAAAACAATGTTCCCAGTAAAGACATCATCCCAATTTTCCATAGTATCAGGATTGGAGTTTGTCATCATTTTTCCCACACTGAAATCAAGAAAGATGAATTTTCTTTTCCCTAACTGCCCATGCATTCTCTTGGGAGGGATTTTCTATTTCTTTGGCTTCTATTTGAAATTAAAATAATCCAAGAGTATTGGAAAGGGGTTTAATGCTCTGCAGTTTCTAGAATCAGGCTTTGAGAAGAATGTTTCATCAAAAAGCAAATCCCAGCAATGAGAACTCTTAGGACAATTAAATTTACAGTCATGACTTTGCCCTGAATCACCCAAAATGAGGCTGCAGAAGTGCCTTGGCTAGACAATCCCCAGAATATCCTGCAGATGTTCTCTTTAATCTTCCATTAGCACAAAACCTCCTCAATTGTTTTGTGTTACTTATTAAGTAAACCTGACTAATTACAATTTGATGCTGAGGCATTGGTCTGACAACTCCAACAACTGTTCGTAGGTGAAAAAATTCCTAGTCCATAGCCCAAGGAAGTTGTTTGATATACCACCTCCAAGGTGACAGTCCTAAACTCTCACCTTGTCAATGAAGGAGGCAAACTGGTTGTTCAGGGTCTTGATCTGCTCCTTCTCCTGGTTTTTGACTTGCTGGATCTGGGGGTCGATCTCAACGTGGACCGGACGCAGGAGGCTGGGGTCAACTTGCACTGGCTGGATGCCTCCAGAGAAGCCTGGACCACCAAAGCCGCCCATTCCACCCATTCCCCCACTGCCCATTCCACCACCAAAGCCACCCATTCCACCACCAAAGCCACCCATTCCCATTCCTCCACCACCCATTCCACCACCACCCATCCCTCCACAGCTCATTCCTCCACCAAAGCCACCCATCCTGCCACCGTATCCACCACCACCACCATAACATCCGCCCATGGCAATCCTTCTGCTGCCCCCCATGCTATGGAGGCTCCGGCTACTGAACCCCCCACAGTGTCCTCCTCCGCTTCCTCCCCGGGATGAGGAGTACGAGCTGTAGCTGATCTTGCTCCGGCCACCACCGCCTCCAAATCCACCGCCGACAGCAGAGCAGGAGCTGAATCCCTTTCTCCCCCCAACTCCAAAGCTCATGCAGACAGACTGACGAGACATGGCTGGTTTCTTCCAAGCAGAATCAAAATCCAGAAGAGCAGAAAGACCAACAGAGTTGATGAGGGCAGAAAGAAGTCTGCAGAGTCTTCTCTGGCTCCAGCAGTTTCAGGCATTCCCTTTTATCTGCTGCTGGAGGTGGGCTGGGACAGCTTGGGCGTGAAGGTGGAAAGCAATTTAGTATTTTCATCAGCACAGGATTGTTGACAGATTCTCCATGAGCTTTGCCATATTTGGGGCTTCCCAGAAACACACCCTGTAATCTACAGGTGAATAAAACAAGAGCTTCGAGACACGTTTCCATGACTAAGTGGACTCTCATATCTTTATGACATCTTGGAAATCAATTTTATTCATAAACCCCTTTTCTGCAGCCCTTCATTGGCTGTCCAGCCCTCATTAGTGACTCCCAATAATTCCAGATATAGATCTCCCTATCAAAGCTCTACAGAAAGACAAAAGTTTTGATGAAATCTCAGCTATAATATGGCTTTCACAATTCCTTACACACGCCCTTAATCTCCTTTTTATATGTTAAATTGCATTTGCGTTTCAGGAGATGTTTCCCAATCCTGAATGGGAATTCATGACACCAAAATTTGAGGAGACTCAGCATATTCTCCTGATAGAGAGGAAAAATATCTCCTTGGAGCATATGGTGTCACTACAATGGGAGTGTCTTGTGCCTGTAGACTGAATTCCCTCCACTTGCAACTCCGCAAATCTGGGACAACCAGCTGGGGCTTTGGATGATGCTGAAGCAGAGGGAAGAATGTGACTGGAATCATCCCACTCTCCTCAATGTTCTGAGGGTGACAGGGAATGACAACTTGAGGAAGAATGAAGGGACACATTGGGAACCCTTTGGCGACAATGTCAGGGACAGACAGACAAACACTACGGAAGAGGAGCGACAGATGAACAATTTGAAGTGGTAAGGGGTTCCTGCTACTCTGGTGAATCCCACGACCTCTGAATTACCTTTTTTTTCCCAAAAATGAGATGACTGACATGGAAAAGCCTGCTGAGAAATGGAGCTGTTACAACCCCCAAGGCACAGTATAACTTTTTGCTTCCAAATAATTTATTGGGAAAGGAATGTGGTTTAGGAATGTGGTTTAGAAATGTATTTTATAAAATGTCTCTGGAATAAACCCTTTTTTTGTGTTACATGTAAATGAAATTTAATTAATTACAGAAAATACAAATATTATCAATTGTTCAAAAAAAAGGAGATTTTAGTTTAAAAGGAAGCCAAGTCTGTAAATACTCTTTAAGAGGCATTCTAAAGGTTTTATATACCTGGATATTATCAATTAAATACCTGAATAATTTAATGAATTAAATAGAAAATGAATGTTCACATTTTCCTAGAAAACAGCACAAGTAATGAAAAATTTACAGAAAATGCACATTCTAGCCATTGAAATGTGAATTTAAGGCCATTCAAAAGACCTGTATATAAACACAGAACTTGAGAAGGAATTTTCAGAGTCCCCAATGAGATCTAGGCAACTAAATGTGGTTTGAAAGTAACAAGAGGTATCAAAAACTGAAATGTCCCTGACTGTCACTGGGACAGGGGTGCTGAGCCCTCCGGTCAACCTGGAACAGGGAGGGCAGAACATTCCCCTTGAGGGAGTCAATGGTTTGCCAAGGGTTATCCCACCCTTGGGAGACTCAACAGTTGGCCGAGAGTTATCCCACTCCTGGGGGCTCAGTAACACTTGAACGAGAGTTGTCTCACTCCTAGCTCCTGGTTGGTCAAGAGTTATCCCCCTCTCAAGGGATTCAGATAAGAGCTGGCCAAGGATTGTCCTACCCTTAAGGGACAAGGTTATCCAGATTTGAGGGGGACCAATGGTTGGCCAAAGGTTGCCCAGGTGTGTGTTCCTGCAGCTGGAGAATGGACAGCACCCCCAAAACATGGAGGGGACACCCTCCTTTCCAAAAGCAGCTGCAATAAAGATGGGCTGGTTTCTCCATGATCATCTCCCAGATGGACATTTAAGCTCCCAGACCATCCTGCAGCCCAGCTCACTTGCTCATGATGAGCAGCCAGGACAGCTCCAGAGTAGCTCGGGGTCAGGTGGAGAAAGCAGGTTGTCCCTTCTCCTGGCCTCCCTCTCAGCTGCCAAACCCATGGTATGAAGGCACCAGCACTTCACTGGAATATCCCATGAGGAGGTTCCACAGCAAGGAGGAAGATCTGCAAAGTCAGCCAGATGCCTGGGTGCTGACCACACTCAGCTCCTGCAGATAAGACGCTCAGATTGAGTCACTCTGACGTCTTCAGACAAGATGTGCAGATTATTCCAAACCTGGAGTCACCCAAGTCTCCTCCAGGTAAAACTCGACCGGCAGCTGGGCTCCAGCCATGCCCTCAGATCTCTTGCGCAAGGAGCTGTGCACAGCAGAATCATCAAACCAGAGAAAATGTGAACTCGGCAGAAAACATGGATGAAGACTGAGCCACGCTCCGGCTCACATCTAACCCAGCCAGGAGCACGGAGGAGGTGTCGCAATGACTCTTCACAGCAGCTCTACAACGCCATGTAAAGTTTGTTGTAAAGTTTAGAAGAAACAGGCCCTTAAAATTATACACCGAAACAGGTGATTAAACACCAAAACAGGTGACTCTTGCCCCAAGCSAAACCTCAAAGTGCTCCTGGCACAACACCAGCTTCTTAGAACCTTCTCAGCATCTTCTTGTTGGGCCAAACCCAGCCACATTCCCCAACCCTGGCACCCTCCTGCAGGGCTTCCAGTGGTATAATTGTCTCTTCCAAGAAGCCTGTAGTCATTCCCTTTTGCCTTTCCTGGACCTCTTCCTCAGTCTGCAGCTTCCTGATCTACTCTGGGAACATCAGCAACTCCCAGATGCTGTGGTGGGATTCCTGAACCACCACTAACAGCATTTTCTGCCTCTTTGATCTCTCCCGGTGGTGGAGGAACCACAGCACAGCTCAGATCAAACACTCTGGACTCCCCTCTCAAACTCTCACCTTGAGCTCCTCCAAATCTCTCTCCCTCCTGCTCTTGGAGCAAGGATGAGCCGCTGAGGAATTAATTGGCTTCTCAGGGAGAGGATGGTACCTGAGCTCATGGATGGGAGTGAATCACACCTTCCCAGCCCATTGTGTTCCCACGCTGGAGTCATGGCTCATCCTGGGGCAGATGAGTTTGTGGCTGACTGCAGACAGTGGCAGGTGCCTCACCAACATCCTGATCCATATTCACCTGCCCTCCCACCACTGCACACGGCAACACTGGTGCCATCTCCTTCACCTAACGCAGGTCAAATTCTCCTGCACTTGGAGATGATCCCAAAGGAATCTTAGAAGCAGCAACTTAATTTAATTGGTTGGTCCAAGGGATGTGACACCTTCCATCTAGTGGAAGGTGTCCCTGTTCATGGCAGGGGGTTGGAATTGAATGATCTTTGTGGTCCCTTCCAATCCAAACCACTCCATTATTCAATGATGCCAGGTCTCCAACCTGGGGTCTTATTTCTCATAGTTCAGCTGGAGGATCCAGACCTCCACCATTCCAGATATAGGCTTGTGCCTCCAGGGGAGAGTCAAGAGCATCATCTGAGCTGGAGCACCTGCCCTGATCCATCCCCACCACTGATCTGCTCCCTCAAAACATAGGGACAGGCAGGAGAAAAACTCCCTCTCCCACCCTGCCCAGAGCAGCTCCCAAAGCAGCAACACAACGACAATCGTGAATATTCTCTGCAATTTATTGGGAATGGAAACATCTCGAGGAAGGAGGGCAGCCCACAGAGGAGGGGGGAGGTGGGAACACTACACTGTGTCATGGGAGCTGGGCACTGAAGGACAGTTTTGTTCTCCCTAGGAATAGTCCAGGTGTGTGTAAGGTGTCCCAGGTGTCACTGAGAGCCGGGACTAGTGGAATGGAACATGAAGCTTCAGGGAAGGTGTGCTGGCAGCGCACCGGGGCTCCCAAGTAAGCAAAGCTGCCCAGAAGSTCCACCCTGGGCCAGGTCCTCCCTCCAGCCGCCGGCTGAGATACCCCTCCCCAAGGGATGAGTCCCACTTGCCCCACACCCACCCTGACCCCAAAGGCCTGCAAAGGGAATAGCAGGATGGACACACACAGAAGCACCCCAGGGACACAGAACAGGAGGAGACAGGAGGAAAGAGGAGTTTTATACACATTTGCCAAAAGAAATGTACAACACAGCAAGGAAGGCAGAGCAGCCCCTCCTGCCGGGCAGCTCCCGGTGCCGGGACACCCACGGCATCGCCACCAAACCGCCRGAGGGGACCAGGATCTGGGACAAGCTGGGTGGCAGGGACACGGTTCATCCCATTGCAGGACACCAGAGCTGGGCTTCAGGAGGCTGGGCTGCTGCCGGGGGGGAGAGAGGAGGTGCTTCTTTCCTTGTCAGCCTTCGGGGCTCAGAATCTCACTCCCGAAGATTTGACCGAGGTGGTGGTGACGCATCTCCGCACGGAGGAGGATCCCCCGCCGGAGCCGCACATCCTTCCGCTTCCAGAGGAGAAGCCGCCAGCGTACATTCCTCCCCCCATGCCACAGCTGCCGCCCATGCTGCCTCCTCCAAAGCTGCTGCCTCCTCCGCAGATGCCGCCTCCTCCCATTCCTCCTCCCATGCCGCTGCCGCCTCCGAATCCTCCTCCCATTCCACAGCTGCCGCCTCCGAATCCTCCTCCCATGCCGCTGCCTCCGAATCCTCCTCCCATGCCTCCTCTGCCTCCAGAAACAGTCGTCCTGCCTACCACAGCTGGAAGAGAAGCACAGGTTATGTTCCCATTGCCCAGTCGCAGGCCCTGTCTCTCATAAAACAGTCTGATGCTTTTTCTGAAGGACCCCAGGGCAGATACTTACAGACGTTGACGTTGGCCATGCTGTCGTTGCACAGCCTGTGAAGGAAATGGGACATTTTAATTACCCAATAAGAGAGAAGTTGTAAAAACCTTAAACTGTGTTTTGACTGTCCAATMATTTTCCTGGTTCACCCTCGTAAACCAGTTTGGAATCACTAAAAGATTGGAGGAGGGAAGGGGTTGGCAATTCCTCTTTACAATGAGGTTTCTCCAGATTTGAGGTCCATTAAAAACTCACCAGTGGCAGAGATGGGGCAGCAGCTCTGCCACCTCTGAGGAGCCAKTTAAGGGTCCTGACCCCCAGAATATCCCACAAAGTATCAAGCACAACATTCACCCTTTAGCCCAAAGAATTGGTTTGGGATTTCACTCAATATTCCAGGTGTAGATCACAGCACCCAATGAGATTTCAGTTGATTACCTGTTCTCCTCCCCCTCCAGCAGCTTCCTGTACATGGCGATCTCAACATCCAGTGCAATTTTGGTGTTCAGCAGCTCCTGGTACTCCTTCAGCAGGCGAGCCAGCTCCTCCTTGTCCTTCTGCAGGGCACTCTCCAGTTCTTCCAGCTTCAACCTGGCGTCTTTGAGAGCCATCTCCCCCCTCTCCTCAGCCTCAGCAATGGCTGCCTGCAGCTGTTGGTTCTGGGGAGCACAACGGGAGCTTCCTCAGACCTCATTTTGTCCCTAATKATCAGTCCTCAGACCCCCAAGAGGAGAAATCCAGAGGCAAATAAACATCTGCATGAAGTGAACTTGGGGTGACAGAAGGCTTCTGCCCCACTTATGGTCTTTTGTGATGCAACCTGCTGCCATCTTCCCCTGAGACACCAACCAGCCCCTTCCTTTCTTCATGTCCTCAATCTCATCCTGAGACATCAACCAATCCCTACCTGCTTCTTCACGTTCTCAATCTCAGCCCGCAGCCTCTGGACATTCCTGGTCAGCTCCTGGATCTCAATCTTGGTGTTGCGGAGGTTGTCCCCGTGCCGGCCAGCCGTGCTCTGGAGCTGCTCGTACTGATGGCACCAAGACAGAACGACCCATCAGTGACACGTTCCTGGTGCCTCTAGGAGATTTGTCCCCAGTTTCAAGGCTCAGGTGACACTATGAGGACCCACTGCACTGATGATGGATGTCCAGCTCAGTGGTCAAGGTGTCTCAGGGATTCAGCCATGGGGTTTGAGCTTTGAAATGGATCTTAGTGACTCTAAAAAGCACCTCTTTGCTTCTGGAAAGTCACTTGGGCTGGAATTTTCTCATTAAGGTGCATTTTGGGCCATTTTTATCAAGAAGTGCTTTAAGTTTTAGTGTTCATATTATCCAGAATCTGTACTGCATTAGTATATAACTCTGAACTTCATATAAAGTGTTAGCAAGTTCTCACAGTTTAGTAAGACAAAACAATCTTTTTCCAGCCCAAAAAACAAGCTTCAGGCCCAAAAAGCATAAATAACASTGAATTGAGGAGCACAGTCTGGAAGGATGGGACTTTATAACCTGAAGCTGAAATTGGACAATTAACCTCAATATGTAAATGGACCAATACCTATAAAAATGTGGAAACTCATGACCCGTTGTCTATCTTGGGTCCACCTTGGTAGCCCTGCCTGGGCTCTTGTACTGCCCAAGGTGTATTGTTTAAAGGCCTTTTTAATAAATACCTACTTTATTCCTCTAACACTGTCTGGCCTCTGTTCTAAGCAGCCTCCCAAGTTTGTGCCACACACCTCGGTGAGTTTGAGACGCATTGGGAACAGTGAGTCAGATCCCTCAAAAGCAGTTCAATCCCTCTGGACCTTCCTTGCACCACAAGCTCCAGCCCCGTTAGCTTGAAAAGGTATCTCACCCAGACGTAAATTGTTGTAAATCACCCAGCCACGCCCAGGAGTCTCGACTGCTCCCTGACTCACCTGGCTCTGGTACCAGGCCTCAGCCTCAGCCCGGCTGCTCTGGGCAATCTGCTCGTACTGGCGCCGGACCTCCTCGATGATGCTGTCCAGGTCCAGGTGCCGGTTGTTGTCCATGGACACCACCACGGACAGGTCCCGGCTGATCGTCTGCATCTGAGCCAGCTCCTGCAACCAAGACATGAGTCAGAGGCACCATCTCAAGCCTAAATCCACCCAGACACAGACACCCCGTCCAACCTCAGTGTCCTCGGCCACCACACACCTGATGAAAATTTCAGCCCCTCAAGAGAAGAGAGAGCTCTTACCTCCTCATAGATGCACCTCAGGAAGTTGATTTCATCTGTCAGAGCTCCCACCCTGGCTTCCAGCTCRACTTTGGTCATGTAGGCACTGTCCACATCCTAAAGGAAAGACCCCACAGAAAATAATTTTTTCCTCTTGGGAATCCTTCAGGCCTGTGGGAATCGCTGTCTGTGCTGAGGGTTTGATGATATTCACTGGGACATCATTATGTTTATATATAATTCAGTAACCATATATGTAAATAATTAAAAATAAATAATGTTAYGGTGTCATCCACTTATGCAAATTGAATATGAGGGATTCCGGATATCAGCTGGGACATCTTAAAAACTCCAGAATTCCCATTCAAGCACAGGTAAAGCGAAATATTGAGGGATTATTTTGTGATGCCCGTGACTCACCTTCTTCAGCACCACAAACTCATTCTCGGCTGTTGTGCGCCGGTTGATCTCTTCCTCATACCTATGGAGAGGAAAAGTGCAAATTGTATTCCTGGACTTTCCTGCCTAAGGCCATTAGAAACAAACTAAAGGGGAAAAAATCACTAAATTAAAATATTTTGGCTGAAAAACTATCTCCACTATCACCATAAAAAGCAGTGGGGGAAAATTAAAGTGACCAAAAGGCTGCTTGAGCTGCTCCTGGCTCCGCACTCACTTGGTTTTGTAATCCTCGACGTACTGCTGCATGTTCTGCAGCTCCGATTCCAGCTGGCCCCGCTGTGCCAGGATTGATTCCAGCTGCCTCCGCAGGTTCTGGATGTAGTTCTCAAAGATCACATCCAGGTTCTTCCTGGGCCCYGACGGCCCTTGCTGCTGGAGCAGCTCCCACTTGGTGGAGAGCACCTTGTTCTGCTGCTCCAGGAATCGGACCTACAGCCAASACACGGAGGACCCACCATCACACAGGAACAGCTCTCACCAAAACATCTCTTGCATCACCCACAAAGATTTGTATGGTGATCAGAGAACCAATTAACTCTATTTTTTAAACTTTCTCTTGGTGCCTAAGCTGCAAAATCAGGAAAAGAAGGAAATTTCTAATATTTTTCTACTCAAAGGAGTTTTTACACATTGCCCTTGCTCCAAGTCTGTCCCCATCACAGGTAGTGTGGAAATCTGATATCCAGCCTAGATTTAAAAGCCTGGAGATTTGAAAGAGAAAAATATATAAATTAATACTTAAATGGGAGGTTGTTTGGGCAGAGAGTGGTGGAGGAGGGAGAATCTGTGCCCGAAACCTGCGGAGGTTGAAGGTGTTGAACCTGCTTGAGAGTGTAACCTCAGAGTAGAGCTTGGTGCAACAGGACAGATGAAAGCCCTGGAGACATGGCTTTGATCTTGTGTGGAGGAGAGATTCCCATCTCTTCCCTTAATGAAAAGGCTCTGCTCAAGCTTCTCTGCSTGCTGGGATTTAGCTCCAGAAGGACATTTCTGCACAACTGTAAAGTTCCTCCTAATTTTGGCCTTAATCAGGTGCAATCCCCCCCTCTCACCTTGTCAATGAAGGAGGCAAACTGGTTGTTCAGGGTCTTGATCTGCTCCTTCTCCTGGTTTTTAACTTGCTGGATCTGGGGATCAATCTCAACATGGACTGGGCGTAGGAGGGTCGTGTCAATCTGCACTGGCTGGATCCCAGGGCCACCTCTCCCAGGTCCACCCATGCCAAAGCCTGGGCCACTAAAGCCACCCATTCCTCCACCACCCATCCCACCACCAAAGCCACCCATCCCACCACCAAAGCCACCCATTCCTCCTCCACCCATTCCTCCAAAGCCACACATTCCTCCTCCTCCTCCTCCACCCATTCCACCCCCAAAGCTGCCGAGACCCCCGTAGCTCCCGCCAAAGCCACCCATCCTGCTGCCGTACCCGCCACCGTAGCACCCGCCCATGGACATCCTGGCGCTGCCCCCCATGTTGTGGAGGCTCCGGCTGCCAAAGCCCCCGCAGCGTCCTCCACCTCCAAATCCCCTGGACACGGAGTACGAGCTGTAGCTGCTCCTGCTCCGGCCGCCGCCTCCAAAGCCACCGCCGATTGCAGAGCAGGAGCTAAAGCCCCTTCTGCTCCCCCCTCCGAAGCTCCTGCAGACAGACTGACGAGACATGGCTGGTTATCCTCAAAAGAACCAAGAATGGAGAAGCTGAGGAACTCGACGGGGTTGTGGGTGAGGAGGTGGGTGGAAGAAGGGAAGTCAGTCCCTCTGGCTGGAGGGCAGCAGATGCTCCCTTTTATGTGTTTTTGGAGGTGGGCTGGGTCTGCATGGGCGTGAAGGAGGAGACAGGTCCTGTCTTCATCAGCGTGGCGTGGCTAAAGATTTCCATCTCCAATTTGCCAAACATTGACCCTACCCAGAAACACACCCTTTAATGCAGGAGAAAAAGCAAAAATATCCAAATGGGGCTCCCAGCACTCCATGACTAAGGAATCCTACACCTTGTGGAGCAGCAAAAGCCTCCCTGGGATATACCAGGCTTTTTTTTTTCCACCTTTCATCCACTGGGGTTGTTTCCCTGCTTGTGTTTATCTTTAAATCTCTCACTCCAAAGCCCCATTGCAGGCAGGCATTGCGGTTCATGCCAAGTTGTAGCCCGGCTTTCACAATTCCCAAAACACACCTAAGTTACACCCTCAGCCTTCTTTTTACTTGGAAAATTGCCTTTGGCTTGGAGAATTGAGTTTCTCAATCCACAGCCAGAGCTCAGCAAATTGCATTTTGATGAGGCTCTGCACCTTTTTGATAAATAAAACCTCACCGGTGACGAGACGCCGGTGCTGGCACTGGAAATTCATTTATTGTTGGACTAAAGCATGTCCCACTGTCTTCATGCCAAGATAATCTCAGCACTGGTGAGGAAATACCCTATCCGGGAAACCTGTGTAGGATTTTCTGAAAGCTTCAGGGCCATGAGGAGACACCAGGCACCGACTGCCATGGTGGAATGTGCAGAAAGATGGAGGGACAGCCCCAGGAGTGCAGGRGGAGGAGGGATCCCAAACCTTGCTTCCCACATCACATGCCCTGGAACAATTTAAATGCAATTAATAGAGCTCAACTCATTTATAGAGATGTGAAAATCTGGAGAGCACAGTGCTTGGAGGAATCACCATGCTTTTCAACTGTTTCACTTATTTTGGTGTTTACATGCTAATACATCTTTGGCAGATGTAGATTTTAGAAAGGCAGGAGTTTGTCAGAATCATCCAGTTCAGATCCCCAACTGAGGGTGGATTCAGACTATGATCCCTCACAGAATTCCAGAATGGTTTGGGTTGAAAAGGACCTTAAAGCCCATCTCATTCCACTTCCTGCCGTGGGCAGGGACACCTTCCACTATCCCAGGTGGCTCCAAGCCCCTGTCCAACCTGGCCTTGGACATTTCCAGGGACTGGGCATGCACCACYCTTCACAGAATCATGGAGTGATTCAGGCTGACTCTGTAAGTCATTTAATCCAAAAATCCATCACAGATCCACCCTTTTGCCTTGCTTGTCAAACAGCAATGAGTCTCATTTTCTTTTTTTATAGAAAAAATAGATTTTTTTTTAAATTACTTTTCAACGTTTTAAAGCCATCTAGGCCATAATGAAGTCCARATCCACAGCTCTGGAGACACCTAACTGTGCTGGCAGCCATCTGGTGCAGGTCTCAGAATTCTCACAGAACACATGTTAATTAAGAGCTTCTGGAAAATCCACACCAGCAACTTCTGGTATCATCAGATGTTTAAATACCTCTAAAAATATTGCCCAGACACCCATTTCCAAAAGTGCCTTGGGAGCCAGATATGCAGCTAAACTGGCATTTCCACTGGAAAACATGACATTCCCTGTGTTTATCCGACCTCCAGGACCTGTATGGGTCTGGGAGGACTCAAGGAGATGGATTAGAGGGGTAGGTAAGGCTAAGAAAAATCAGGGAGTCATAGAATTGTTAAGACTGGAAAAGACTTTCAAGATCATCAAGTCTTACTTTTGAAAAAATATATAATATCAAAACCTCACTAYGAGAGCAAAGGAAGAGAGGGGTTATGGGTTGGACAGGGGTTTTTATAGGCAATAAATCAAAAAATAGACAAGAAATCAATACACAGACAATAAAAATGGGGCCTGGGGCACTGCCCAGCCAAGACCCACCTCCCTCAGTGTTATCAAACCTCTGGTTACGCTTTCCTGGGGGATTTTTGTTGGGATTTTTTTCTCCTTCTGTGGGCGGGATGACATGATCTGAAAGTTCTCCTGTTCCCAGGGAAGGAGAGTTCCCGAGTCAGCAAACGGCAGAGCCCCGAGCGCCCRTGGAGAGATAACACTGAGCGTTGAGTCACGACCCTGGCTCCAGCCAAGCTTAGGAAATCAAACTGGGATTTGGGTATTGATATCACCTCCCGGTTCAGACATGATGGGCAGAGCTGGAATGGTTCGGTGGGAAAGGAGTGGAAAGATCATCCAATCCTTCCCCTGCCATGGACAGGGACTTCTTCCAGTAGACCTCACTGCTCCAAGCCCTATCCAGCCTGGACCTGGGCACTTCCAGGGATGCAGCAGGCACAGCTTTTCCAGAAAATCCATTCCAGGACCTCACCACCCTCACAGGGGAAAATTCCTTATGGATATCCCATCTAATCCTGCCCTCTTCCACCTGGMAGCCATCACCCCTTAGCCCACCATTTCAGGCCCTTTCCAAGTCCCTCTACAGCTCTCCTGGAATCCCCAGTGCAGGAAAATGACCTTCAGAGGTCACTTCCCACCCAAACTGTTCCGTGTTGCTGTGAAAATAAACAGGCCTTGAATAACTGAGAGGAAACCATGAAATCACAGAATCATTGAATGGTTTGGGCTGGCAAGGACCTTAAAGTTCATCTTGGTCCATTCCCTGCCATGGGCAGGGACAAACCCTGTTGAATCCAATCCTATTTTCAGACCATGGAAAACATTGTCTCTCCTTCAACCAGAGGCAGGAATTATATCACCGCTGTGTCCAGCCTGGGATAATTTTTCCCTAATTGCTGGTGCAATCCCAGGAACAAAAAGGGAGGGACTTGTAAGTATGTTTGTTGTAGCAACAGCCTTTGTGCTCCTGGAGAAGCCCTTTGTCTCTCCTCAGGCAGGAGTCACTGCTGGAAGCGACTTTGGATTGGGGTGACTCTGAGGGATTGGGGTGACTCCAAGGGAAGTCAATGCCTTTTCATTCAACAGCACTTCAGGTCACTTTTACAACTCCCTGAATGTTTAACCACCGCTCAAACCATGTCCCCACCCAAGCAGTGACAAGCCCGTGCTGGCAGCATTGTGACATTCCATTGTGACATTCCGCCTGTCACTACTGGTACTGGATGTCTTCAGCCTTTACCAGCTCAGAATGGAACATGGGAGAAATGGGATGAGTCACCCCAAGCACAGGCTGTGGTCGGCCAGGGATGTGATTCAAGGTCTCCTGAGCAAGAGGTCAAACCACAGCAGGAGTTTGGGGATCGAAAATTATCCAAATACTCTGCTTTTGGGGAGAGSTGTGGTTTGATGGAGCAGAGGGGAAAGGTCTCTTCCCATGCTCTCAGTTACCTTTTGGAGATGCCTTAAGAGCAATCCATGGATCCTTGATGAGTGCAGACAGTAGGAAAAGCTGCAGGGCTGGCTTCAAAATAATGTATACCAAGGAATTAACTCCAAATTATTTGAAGGGGTGATGACTGCTCTTCCTTCTCCCACACCAACCATGGTAGGATGCTCCTAAAGCACCTGGAGAGCACACAAGGAGTGTCCTGGGAGCTCCAGCTGTGGCACCCCAAGCTGGGGCCATCTCGGAAAACAGGATAGGCAGTTGTGTGGTCAGGCAYAGTGGCCAGGGAGAGGTGGGATAGCTGGGGAACATCCCAGATTGGCTAACTCCAGCATGGAAAGGGCTTAGGAAGAGAAGGAAGGGAAGAGTCTCCTAAAATCTACAAAGTCTGAAAGTCTGCTCAGACCTGGTGGGGACAATGGTGGAACAACAATCTCTGCCACGTCCRGGGATCCTGCAGGACACATAGGAGGATCCAGGGGCTGCCTCTTTCTCTCTGCTAGGAGTAGGCTCATTCCCAGGGCTGTCACCAAAGACACCCCCAACTGTGTCACTGTCATTTTGCACCCAACGTCCCTTCAGCCTCCCCAGTGAAACCCTCCTTATTCTGCAAAACTCACAAACTCCCCACATTTTTGGAGACAGAGGGGTGAGAAGAGACCTGGTTGCCCCTTCACCTGAGTTCCTTTAAATTCAGACTTCAAAGGGCAGGAGAAAGTCAGGAAATGTTTTCAGATCTCATCAGAAGATGAGACTTGTTACAACATGAAACTCTTTGGTCGGGGAGAAAACCACACCAGGTTTCTGCCTCTTATGTTTATTGGGGGATGGCACATGCCAAGGAGAAAGGCTTAAGCAAACACACGTGATTGTTCCCATGGTCCCAAGGAAAAGGTGAACCCTGAGTAAAAGTAAACATTTTACAACAGCACGAGTGAAACTTCTTGGGGAGCAAACTAAAAAGTCAGTTGGGTGAGAAACATCTTCAGCCAAGGCACCAGGAGGAAATTCCTGTTTTGGAGCTCGAGCTGCGGCTGATGAGTGATATTGATTAAAGTTGCACCATGGCTGGATCCAGCACAAGAGCTTGAGAGAAGCCAAGGCTCCCCTGCACAGTCCGAGCTGCGCTCGGATCCATCCCCACTCCTGCCTGTGGTCGGGCGCCTCTTGCTTGGAGGGTGCCGGGCTCATCCCAGCCAGGTGTGGGGCTCCCCATGAATGGGCAGGTCCCGCTCCCAAAGGAGAGCTGGGCACCTTGATGTCCAGCAGCTGGATGGGAGCACGAGGGATTGAGCTGTTCTTGGCTGCTGTTGGGAATCTCAGTCCTTACCAGGTGGTCACTGGGGGGTCATCGTGCAGTTCGCTCCCTTTCTCCTCTGACTGCCACGGTCGGGGGGTTGATCCCTTTCCTATGCCCTCCTGGTGGGGCCACTGTTCTTCAGGATGCTGCCAGATCCCCCCACCACCACCGAGTTAGATCCCCCACCCAGGGAGCCAAATCCACCCCCAGCACCAAATCCACCCCCTCCCAGGCTGAAGCATAAACCAGCACTGCCCGTGTTGCAGCTGCCTTTCCCGCTTCCAAAGCCAATTCCTCCTCCTCCAAGGCACAGTCCGCTGCCATATCCACCTCCCACGGAGCTGCTGCCGCCCACCACGGCTGCGGAGAGGAACAAAAGGCACCAGGTTACCTCTGATGCCACCAAGAAGTTTGGGAGCACCAGTCCCAGCCTACCACACTCCTGTGTGAACAGTACTTACAGATGCTGACAGAGCTCTGGCACTCTCCAGACATCCTGCAAGGAAACGAGATGGAGTGTCAAATCCAGCCAGAGCATCTGGAGTGGTTCAACTCCATGAAGTCAGGTTTGGTCCACTGACACAGCCGCAGGACCATGGTCCACAGCTCATAACAACACCAATAATGTTTATGAAGACGATGGTACACATTTTTCCCATTGACTGATCAGGATGCACTGGAATTCTTGCTGTATCCCACCCACCTGCACTCCTCGCCCTCCAGCAGCTTCCTGTAGGTCGCAATCTCAATGTCCAGRGCCAGTTTGACATTCATGAGCTCCTGGTACTCCCGGAGCTGCCGGGCCAGGTCAGTCTTGGCTTTCTGCAGGGCTGTCTCCAGCTCAGTCARTTTATCCCTGGCGTCCTTGAGAGCCACCTCCCCACGCTGCTCCGCATCCGCAATCGACGTCTGAATGGTCTCGCACTGGAGGGCAAGGCATGGGGGGGGTGAGTGGGGTGGGAACRGCCAGTGAGAGATGCAGCCATAATCCCAGATCAGAGAAACATGTAATGGTTTGGGTTGGACAGGACCTTAAAGATGATCTGGAGCATGCAGAGGAACACCTTCCACTATCCCACGTTGCTCCAAGCCATGTCCTACCTGGCCTTGGACACTTCCATGGATGGAACATCCATAACTTCTCTGGGCAACATGTGCCAGAGCCACTCAGGCTCAGCTATTCCCAGGTCCCTCCCACGCCCAACAATTCCCACCACACTTATTTCCCKTCAGGGAAGTTTTAAAAGGCATGACCAAGAGGTCCTCTCCATTGCTCCAAAAACATAACCCCCACCTGCTTCTTCACACTGTCGATCTCAGCCCGGATCCTCTGAATCATGCGGTTGAGCTCTGAGATCTCGGTCTTGGTGTCCTTGAGGCTGTCTCCATGCTTGCCTGCGGTTGCCTGCAGCTCCTCATACTGGTGGGATGAAGCAGGAGGAGCATGTTGAGTCCATTGTAATCTCACAGCTTCTCCCACATCACCGCAGGGAAGCCAAGGAGAGCAAATCGGTGCCAGGTCCACTCTGGATGGGCCAGCACCAGCAACGTTCCAGAACTTGCCATGGCCTGAGCTGCTACCAGTAGCTCTCCCACCTCCTTGGACACTGGAGAACCCCAGCAGAGTGTGCCACCCTCACCTTGCACCGGTACCAGGACTCGGCCTCCAGCCGGCTGCGGTTGGCGATCTCCTCGTACTGCGCCTTCACCTCGGCGATGATGCTGTCCAGGTCCAGGTTCCGGTTGTTGTCCATGGACAGCACCACCGAGGTGTCAGACACCGTCTTCTGCATCTGGGCCAGCTCCTGCAGGTGATGCCCAGCCCGGATTTAGCCCTTCCAGAGCTTCCCTATGGTGCCACAACCCTCCGCCATCCCAGTGCCCCACAGTACTCACTGCCTCGTAAAGACACTTGAGGAAGTTGATCTCATCCAACAGAGAATCCAGTTTTCCCTGGAGTTCCACCTTGGCCATGTAGACTCCATCCACATCCTGCAGCAGAGATGGGATGGAAAACCTGCTCAGCACACACCAGTTAATCTAAAATTTCATGGAATCATGGAACAGTCTGGGTTGGAAGGGATTTTAAAYGCAATTCCACCCCCTTCCATGGGCAGGGACAMCTTCCACTCTCCCAGGCTGCTCCAAGTCCCGTCCAACATGGCCTGGGACACTTCCAGGGGTCGGGCAGCYGCAGCTTCTCTTAGAAATCCATTCCAGGGCCTCCCCACCCTCACAGGGAAGAWTTCCTGTCCAATATCCCATCTATCCCTGTCCTCTGGCAGTGGGAAGCCATTCCCTGTGTCCTGTCACCCCAGGCCATTGTCCAAAGTCCCTCTCCAGCTCTCCTRGAGTCCCTTTAGTTGAAAAGCAAGGACTTGACCTTCTTCAGGAGCACAAATTCATTCTCAGCTGCCGTCCTTTTGTTTATCTCCTCCTCGTACCTGTGGATGGGAAGGAGGGAGATGGAATCTGGCTGCTTGTTTTGGCTCAGGCTCAGACTAATGAACATTGTTGGCCTCAGACTCATAAACCCAGCAAAAATAGATCTGCCATGAGGGAGATTTATGGACAGGGAATTGCACTTCGCCTTTCAGGACAAGCCCTGGCTCCTGCACTTCCAGCGCCTGGGTGAGGAAAGCCTGGAAAGAGGAATTCTGGCTCTGCTAAAGGGAGTCTTGGTGCTCGTGGCCACTCCAAGCTCCTTTACGAGATCCAAGAACCTTCAGCTCCTCACAGGTAYCATGGAATCTCCTGATTTGGAAGGGGCTTACAGGGATCATCAAGTTCAGCTCCTGGCCCTGTGCAGGACACCCCAGAATCCCAAATGGACTCAAATTTTCCAGATGCTCGTCTCCAAATATAAAGTCAATTTTCACTCAGCAGCCTCTKGTTGATCCCAGGTCTTGCAGATTCCCATGATTCCCAGGCTTCTTTGCCCGCTGTTTTTTGTAATTCCTCAAGTGGATTCATTTCTCCAGTCTTTGTTCTACTTTTTCCAACTGGACACATTTTATGTTCATATTTATAGACTAAAATAAATTATATATTATAATAACTAACAGCAGGTAATTAGTCTTTACTTTTCCTTTCTTTTTTTTATTTTTACTTCCTGTCAGCSTTCCACAGAAATCCTCAAAACCTGAATGATATTATGTGAAAGAATCACRATGAAATCCATAAGGAAATTAGAGCTGGGTTTAGCAACTGATTAATAAATTAAATCATAATGTCACWGATTCTTAAGGAATTCCTTCTTGAGGAAGACAAAGAGTGGAGGATCCTCCTTCAGTAAGAAGCACAGTTCAAGCAATATAATGAGAAAATCTGAGAAAAGTTGAGAAATACCTTGAAAAAGCACCACTTTTCATCCAAACTCACTTTTCCCAAAACATTTTACATTTTCTAGCCATCGGGGGGAAAAAATCAAATTCTTATCAATATGTCTCCTTTTTTCACTGTTTGAAGTGAGTTTTTCTCTCTGATTATTCGCCACCAGACACCCCAAGCAACTTACTTTGTCTTGAAGTCCTCCACCATGTCCTGGAAGCTCTTCAGCTCTGTGTCCAGCTGGTGCTTCTCACTGGAGAGACAATCCAGCTGCTTCCTCAGCCCACTGATGTAGGTCTCAAAGAAAGGGTCCAGGTTCCTGCCCCCCGTTCCTACGCCGCCCTGTTCCTGCAGCAGCTTCCACTTGGTCTCCAGGACTCGGTTCTGCTGCTCCAGGAACCGGACCTGAASAGGTGGGGAAAGAGTCAGATTCTCCCTTCAATTTCCCATCTTTTTATTGATTTTTTTTCCCCCCATGTGCTTTCCATATTTTATTCCCRTTTAATGTGTGATAACTCCCCAGTCCTACAGGACAGGTAGGACCACAGAGAATGGGGTGAGTGGGCAAAAGGGGGTCATGTCCCYTTCCCAATTTTGGAGCCTCTAAACAGGAGAAACACAATGAACTTCATGGCTTTGGCATCTTCTTGTTCAAAATAGCCAAAAAAGTCCCAACATCTTCAAAATAGACCAAAACACCCAAAAAGTCCAATTACCTCCTTAAAAATAGCCTAAATCACTACTTATCCCATCTTCTCCTTAAAAATAGTCCAAAACACCCCAAATGCCAACATCTCCATGAAAAGATTAAAAAAAAAAATCCCACCTTCTGCTTTAAGATAGCTCAAGTCACCCAAAATCACATAATATCCTTAAAAGAAGCCTAAAGCACCCAAAATCCCATTAAAAATAGCCCCAAACACCCCAAAAGTTTCACCTGCTCCTTCAAAGTAGTCCAATGTGCCCCATAAAATAGCCCATTTTCCCCTTAAAAAAAGCTCTGAACACCTTCAGTTTATGGCAATCTGGGCAACTGCAGCTCTGGGTGCCCCTGGATGAGCATCTCCTGGTCATTCCCACCCTCCAGAGCCCATCCTGGAGTGAAGCCCCTCCAAACCTTGTCGATGAAGGAGGCAAATTTGTCGTTGAGTTTCTTGATCTCCTCCCGCTCCTGTGTCCGAACCTTCTGGATCTCGGGGTCAATCTCCAGATTGAGGGGGGCCAGCAGGCTCTGGTTGATGGTCACCTCCCTGATGCCACCCGGGGGGCATGGGGGGAAGCCCTGGCCCCCCATCCCACCGTCAAATCCTCCACCAAAGCCACCAAAGCCACTGCCAGGGCCTCCACCAAAGCACCCTGCACCATAGCCACCCCCAAATCCGGCTCCGGCCCCAAAGCTGAAGCCTCCTTGGCCACCAAAGCCTCTGCAGGCACCAGCAGCCCCTCCAAATCCTCCCAGGGAGGTGCTTTTACTGCCCCCAAGGGAATAGAGGCTCCTGCTGCTGAAGCCACCGGCAGGTCCCCGGCATCCTCCACGGGGCATGGAGCCAAACATGACCTTGTTCTTGCCCCCGAAGCACACAGAGCTGGAGCTGAACCCCTTGCCAAGAGCGCAGGACTGGCGAGACATGGTGAAGGGTCCCCAAGATTCTGAGCAAAAAGCTGAGGCTTGGGCTTGAAAGGTGAGAGAAGGCAAGTCTGTGGGAGCAGCTGCTGGGTCCCCCTTTTTATGGGCACAGGGAGTTGGTCGGTGCCAGGGGGGAGTGGAGATGTCACCTTTTGGGGATTGTTTCCTTCTCTTCATTGTTTTCAGGTTTGAAAGGACGCCCTCCTCACTTTGGCACAACCATGACCTGCCTGCAAACACTCCCCAGAGTGCAAAGAAAAACAAAAGTATTGTTGGTGTTGGAGGCGAACTCCAACCCAAATTCCCTGGGCCGTGGCCAAAGCCCCGTGAACTCTCTGATGTATCACGCCCTCRAGGGAAACCCTTGTTTTAGCTAAATCTGTCACTTTCGGCCTGACTCCAGAGGCTGGGTTCACTGAATTCCGACAAAAACCCAGGCTCCCAGGCACACCCTCAGGTGCACTCAGTTTCAACCCCCTGCTCCGAGGAGGGGTGACGTGGGTTGTCCAAAGTGTTTCACAACTGGGAGCGTTAGTGTTGGGCAGGGTTCTAAAACTACTTTTATGTCAATAAAGGTGATTTTAAAACCTTCTTAAACCTTCTGAAAGCATTTTGAAGTCATTCTAGATCCCTCTGAGTGATGGGTTGAGCTGGGCGGGACACACTGGGATTTGCAGAKACTGAAATATCCCAATATATCCGTGTTAGGCACACCCCAGCAGGATCAAGACTGTTCCCTGACCCACAACTTTGACAGGGGATCACATCCCTCCTCTGAGGAACCTTCCAGGGATTCTGTGATGTTTCCTGACGGCCCCTGTGGATCTCCAGTCCCTCCACAGCACGGCCCCTGTGGATCTCCAGTCCCTCCACAGCACGGCCCCTGTGGATCTCCAGTCCCTCCACAGCACGTCAGCACATAGTATTCAGCAAAGCCACTCCCAGCCTACCCCGTTGTTAAAACAACACAATTTAATTGCTTAATTGCTTTAAATTTCTATTTAAATGAGGTGTTGAGCTGCCTCCATTGAGGATCCCGGTTTATCCCACTGTTAAAACAAATAAAAAGCCTCAAAACTACCCCCAACCCCACACTGCCAATAAAATCCAGCTCTGGATTATCCAGTTTATTGGGAGGGGTTTGTTGTGCTGTAAATATATTGCCAGCGAGAAAATCGGGKTTTTTTTTACCCATGAGGTAATAAATTTCAGCTCTAAGACCATTCACCCTGGCTTTTTTTCACTGAAAAGATGTAAATCTAGGTCTGGGTGCATGTCCYGGTATTTCCTCCTGAATCTCACTGGGGATTCCTGAAGCTCCAGGATTTTCAGCCCCAGGGAATTTGTAGTGCAGGGAACAGGGAAGTGGATGCTCCCCTTGAACAATGTGCGTCCTGCATGCCCCAATCCCACCTGGAAACCCCCTCCCAGCCTCCAGGGTTCCCCAGTCTTCCAGCTGGAGAAGAGAAGCGGTTTGAACTGACGGAAGAAGGCGGTGGCTGCATCTCCTCACCTTACGCAACCGGCAGATCAGCCCCAAAACCGAATGAACCTGTTGGAGCCCGGGCGGAGAGCATTCCTGCCAGGAGTTCCCAGGGTGGCTCCAGCAGCAGCTCCTGGCCCAGCTGCTGCCCTGCGGCCAGCCCAGCACTTGCCCAAGCAGCTGCTGGGCCAGCGAAGCCCTGCCCCACCCTGCCACCAAGGGGTGAAGACACCTCACCGGGACATGGGATCGGCTCCCAAATCCCTCCTGAACTCCAAGGTGGAGAATCTCAGATGCTCCAGCACTTTCCGGGGTAGGAATGCATCAGGAGCAAAGCTGAGGGTCCAAGGTTGGCCACTGTCACCCAACTAGTGCTGGCCACCATCACCCACCTAACACATTGGCACCCGTGGAGGGCCATGCCCACTCAGTGTTGGCCACCATCACCTACCCAAYGCTGGACACCATCCTCTGCTCCGTYTTGGCCACTGTCACCCACCCAACACTGGCCACCATCACCCACCCACACCCCAGCCTCCCACTTTCCCTGTGTATCCCGTGGGACCACCAGCACGGGTGCCCAGCAGCTCCAACCAGGGCAATGTGTAGCAGAACCAAAGCCCAAATACAGCCGTTTTCACCCCAGAACTGTGCTGGGACTGGGTTCAACTGGGAAAACCTCAGATCCGGAAACTCCTGGCTGCTCCATTGGCAGCCACGGAGCTGGGAAATTGCAGGGGTGGGAGCAGGAGTGGTGGCGGCTGGAACAACAAGACGGATTCCCGGGAGATCAAAGCAGGTGTTGCAGAAGACGGGCGGCACCTGGGACTGCCGAGAGCCCCGGGCGCCCCGGGATCCGCGGCGCGAGCAGAGCTGGCAGCAGGAGCTCGCGGCACCCCCAATCCCAGGGGTCACAGCCCCCAGGGGCGGGTTGGCTCATTCCTGTTGTGGTGGCATTGGGGTCACCTCTCCTGCTGTCCCACTGCCAGGGGGGGACCCCACACCGTGCCCAGCCAGAGGGAAAGCTCATCTGAGCCCCAGCTCAAATGGGAAACAGATCCCAGGGAAGGAGGATTGGGATTGTCAGGGAGGCAGCCCCAGGAAGGAGCACCCACTCGACAGCYCCCCGTAATCCCCATGAGGGGGTGAGGACCCTTCTGGGGGTCACAGGGTGGGGGTGGGCCCCAGGCAGGGGCAGGGCTGACCCTGGTGGTCCCACAGGAATCCACGTGAATATCCCATGGGAATAAAGACCCACTGGATACCCAGGTCCCCCTATTTCTTCCCACATGGAGGCCAAACAAGGACACCAAAATGGGGTGAATTCAGTGTTAAAAGGGTCGGGGCAGGTGCTCAAGGTGGGGGAGATCCTGTGTTTTTGTGGGAAAACCATTGGGATTAGGGGGAGTTGAACCCAGTAGGCCCCCCAGCTGCAGCATCACCCCCTCCCCAAATTCCTGAGGGTGGGAAACAGGTGGGCTGCACCCCAGGGTATCCCTGCATCTATCTCTCCCCCACCCTCCCTCCATCCCTCCCTCCCCAGGCCCTTGGGATCCCAAATCCAGAACACCCCCTAAAGGGCTGGAACCTGCCCCAAAGACCAACCAGGGTCCCAAAAACGAGACCACACCCCAAGCCACCCCCCCCCCCACCCAGGCCCCCTTTCTGGGTGCTCCCCAGCTCCGGGGGCGCTGCATATCTCCCCCCAGTTAAAAAGGCAACACTGACTCCAAACGTGCTGGGTCTGGGGGTGCAGAGTCCCAGGGGCTGCGGGGGATCGTGGGGAGGGGGCGGGAGGAGGTTTGGGGTGCCGGGAGGAGAGGAGTGCAGGGGTGTGCGTGTGAAAGTACCGAGAGTTTGGGCGGCTCCTSCTGACGCTAATTACGCAGTTAATTGCCCCGACAGGCCCCAGCTTGTCACTGCACCCCAAAACCCCACCCGGGTGGCAGCCAAGGGACCAACCCCCAATACGGGGCAGGGATACCCCACTGTGGGGCAGAGACCCCCCCAAAAACACCCTGGACACATCTGTGTGAGGAGCTGCCCACCTGAGCACCTGATTTTGGGGGTCCCCTCTGTGGAGAGGYGGGTTTTGGGGTGAAGGAACCCATTCAGGAGGTGGGTCTGTGGGGGGCTGAGCTTGGGAGGGGGTCCCACAAAGACAGAGATGGGGGCTGAGGACTCCCTGATCCAGGAACATTTAGGGGGCAGGAAGTGTCTGTCTGAGC
Source organism: Cardinalis cardinalis (assembly GCA_014549065.1). Taxonomy (NCBI): domain Eukaryota; kingdom Metazoa; phylum Chordata; class Aves; order Passeriformes; family Cardinalidae; genus Cardinalis; species Cardinalis cardinalis. The sequence continues at coordinate 33,493 of JACDOX010000816.1, read as the reverse complement.
CCCCAGATTTTGGGGATCGCCTTCATGGGGAGGTGGGGTTTGAGGAGAAGAAGCCCGTTCATGGATTTGGGGGGCCTGAGCTTGGATGGACCCTCGGGGTTGGAAATGGGGGGGTCAGGTTCCCTAGCAGAAAAATCTGGGGGGGGCACAAACCCCCAAGTCCCCCAGGCCTGACCTCATCCTCAGACACAGGGGGACCCCCAAAGGGCAGGGTCCTCCACATTTCCTCCGTCATCCCTCATGAGGCCCCAGAACCACCCCCAACGGTTCAGCACCCCCAAACCCCTCACCCCACTCCCCCCATCCCAAGAGGAACCCAGGTGACCCCAGAAGGAGCAGGGACCCCCCCAAAGCTGTGAAACCCAAACGCCCTGAGCTCGACCCCAGCCCCAGACACCGGAGGACTCCCATTTCCCCCAGCAACCCAAACCCCTCAAAGGCCCCCAGAATGGGCCCAAAGGGACCCCCAGGGTCAGGGTCCCCTCTCCCAGCTCCCTCTCAATGCCCTGAAAGGCTCAGGGACCCCCAAACCTGCGGCCCTCAAAGGGGCCCCCCCGGGCAGGTGAGTCACGGCTCCACCCGTGGGATGAGCTGGGTCAGGTCTCAGCCTGTCCCCTCCCCCCCCAGCCCTGGGGGGTCCCGAGGTCTCGGGCATGAACCCCCAGGGTGGGTTCGGGGTCAAATCCTGCGGGGGGCGGGATCCCCGAGATGTCCCCGTGCCTCAGTTTCCCTCCCCGGGCACGTCCAGCACCCGCAGCTCCAGCACTGGCAGGTTTGGGTGATGGGGGGGATTAAATCCCTCCCCAAGACCCTGTGGGTGCCCCGGGACCCCCGAGGTCCCCCTGCAGTGTCCCAGCGGGGCGGGGTGAGACCCCCTGCCCCCAGAGTCCCGCCCATGGTTGCCCCCTCCCTGATTTGGGGTGCCCCCCCGTGGGGAAGGGGGCGAAGCGAGCGGGGGATGCTGGCACTGAGGGGGGCATGGGAGGGGTCCTCTGCCACCCCCCGCCGGAGTCCAGCTGGCGCCGAGGGTGACACGGGGTGACATCCCGGAGGTCCCAGCGAGCTTGAGGGCTCCAGCTCCCCCCACAAACAATCCCTGCCTCAGTTTCCCTGCAGGGTCCCCGTGACCCCCAATTTCCAACCAGGAGGGTCCGTGGGGCTCAACCCCCCCAGAACCACACAGGTCCCCCCACACCCCCGAAGCCC